>JAYKKT010000086.1:0-600000 GCA_036023115.1 Brasenia schreberi | reverse complement strand
TGTGGAAGAAAATCATATTGGAGGCATTTGTGACTGATAGAGATTTGTTAATCTTACCTACTGGTATAAACGAAGACAGCTTGAATCGTGACTGATTCACTTTACAGATATACAATTGACAGTAGGTAATATTGAGATTTAATGTTGACATTGACTGCTTGAATTTGTGACAGATCTACTTGACAGAAATACAATAAACAGATGAGTTCGTGACTTGATAGAAATACGATACACAACTTGAGTTCGAGACTTGGCGTGGAAGACAAAATCTTGATTAAGTTATATTGTGATGATCTATATTATGATTGTCACATTATGTGGGTGACTGATTCAAAATGTATTGTCTTAACAACTTCAGATCGTGCAAATTGTGATTGCGTTATTTACTTTCGAAATGGGGAGATCTGACTTACCATCAAACATATACTTGCTGATTCAGAAACATAATTTTTTGCTTTGATTGAGATTTTTACTAGAGACCTAATTCTAAGGTTTCTCTAGGGAGATAAACAAAGCCCTATTCTCATCTATTTCAGATTATTGAAGCAGATAATATAAGTTCTATTATATTACTTAGAACTATGGCTGGTAAAGGAAAAAGTGTTGACAGTTCCTTCCAGGTGAATAGTCTTTTACATTTGAAAAAACAGACAATTTTCATATTACAACTACTAAGCTCGATGACAGAAATTACTTGGAATGGTCTAGGTCTGTAGAACTGGCTATTATAGCAAGGGGGAGATGGGCACATTTAATGGGTCAAATACCAATCCCAAAGACTCATGATACACACTATCCTACCTGGAGAAGAGAAGATGCATTAATATAATCATGGTTGCTACAGTCAATCATTCCATCTATTGCAAAAACCTTTATGTTTCTTGAATCTGCTAATGAAATTTGGTGTGCAGTTTTTGAAGTCTATTCTAGGAAGAAAAATGTTGCAAAGGAATATGAGATACTAGAAAAGATAAGAAAATGTAAACAAGGCACACGGTCGATCAGTGAATACTATGCAGATTTAAGAGGACTTTGGGATGAACTTCTTTACTTTATTAATATAAAGTGCTCTTCATGTTACACTGAAAGAAGATATTATGGGGTGTCAACTCAGAGTTTGAATCCATAAAACTAAATATCTTGGGCAGAGAAGAACTCCCTTCACTTGGCACAATATATTCTTTATTAATTAGAGAAGAAGATCGCAAAAATCTTGAGAGAGACAATATTTCAGTTACAGATTAACACGCACTCCAAACACGAAGAGACAACACTTATTATCGTGGAAGAGGTAGACAACACAGTAGAGGACGTGGACGAGGAAGATTTAACTCTGAAGATAAGGACAAACTTGTATGCTCTCATTGTGGGAAATCGAGACATTCTAAAGAAAACTGTTGAGAATTAAATGGGAGACCTTGATTTTAACAGAAATCGAAACTACTCAGCTCATTTTGCAGAAACTCCCACTCCTAGTACAGAGGTATTCAAGAGGTCATTAAAAGGATAGAAGGACTAGAAACAAAGCTATCATAACACTCTCAAGGCTACAATAGTTCAAGCAACTCATACTGTGAAGGGAATAACTCATCTCATTCTAATTCCAAAGTTTGGATTATTGATTTAGGGGCGACAAATCACATGGTGGGAGATTTATCATATTTTTCAAAATACAGATCACTTAGAAAACAGGAATCGATTAAGCTGGCAGACGAATCTTATACTTATATGACTGGACAGAGAAGTGTACCCATATGTTACTTAAAATCAATCTATCATGGTCCTAGTTTTTCTATAAATCTACTTTCAGTCAGTGTATTAACTCGTACTATGAACTATAGTGTAAGATTTGATTCTACTGGATGTGTATTTAAGGATCTGAAGACGGGGAAAGTCTTTGGTCATGGTAAACTACAAAGAGAATTATACATATTGGAAGATGAGTCGCAATAAACCACATCATACAATACTTCAGCTCGAGCAATTCAGGATGCAGAGATTCGATTATGGCATTGTCGCCTTGGTCATTTACCTGTATCAAAACTTCAATATGTTTTGCCTATCTTAGTGTCGAGTCGAATAAATTACAATTTTCTTGTGACGTGTGTCAGCTTGAGAAACATCAAAGAGTCTCTTATCCTTTAAGTGACTCTAGAAGATCTAAACCTTTTGAACTTCTTCATTCTGATATATGGGGTCCTAGTCCTGTTACTTTACTATTTGGTCAGAAATATTTTGTTTCTTTTATTGATGATTGTACTGCTAGTAACTTGGCTTTTTTCTAATGAAAGATAAATCGTAGGTGTTTCAATTGTTTGTCCACTTTTACCACATTGATTCAAACCTAATTGGAAATCCATTGCTTGCCATTAAATGTTCGATAATGGTAAAGAGTATGTCAACCAAAATTTCTCTACATTTATTAAAAAGTACGGCATTGTGCATGAACTACATGTGTGTTGATACTCCTCAGCAAAATGGTGTTGCCGAAAGAAACTAGATCTGTCAAGTGTATTTTTCTGGGCTACTCAAATTCTCAAAAGAGCTATAAATGCTATGATCCTCTCCTCAAGAAACTGTATATATCCATGGATGTTACCTTCAATGAATCGACTCCATATTATCCTTCCAAGGGGGAGCCAAGTATATCTCAGCATAACACTCTGTATGTTCTTCCTCTAATTCTTAGTGAGGCAGAAAGTATTGGAGGTGATAATGAAGAAGGATCAGATCAATCAAAAGAGATTTTGATGTATAAGAGAGGATCACGAAAGATTGTGTATCCCCAAGACAGGACAGTTCAACATCAAATTACCAAAGAGATTTCCCCTGACTCAGATCTTCAAGTAGCAGAAGAGCTAGAAATTCCTATTGCTATTCGCAAAGGTAAACGCACATGTGCACGTTATCCTATTTCTGATTATGTTTCATATGCTAATACCTCTTAGAATTATCAGAACTTTATTATGAATGTTGAGAAATATAAGATTCTTTCAAAGTTCGAAGAAGCAATCAAGTGCTCTTTATGAAAAATTGCAATTGAAGAAGAACTGAATGTTCTTGTGAAAAATAATACATGGACCATCACAGAGCTACCTCCTGACAGGAATATTGTAGGATGCAAATGAGTGTTTACTATTAAATATAAGGTAAACGACACCATTGAGAGATATAAAGCGAGATTAGTTGCTAAAGGCTACAGTCAGTCCTATGGCATCGATTATACAGAAACATTTGCACCTGTGGCTAAGCTTACTTCAATATGAATTCTTCTTAGTATGGCAGCGAATTTGGGATGAGAGTTATGACAACTAGATGTAAAAAATGCCTTCTTACTGGGAGACTTAAATGAAGAAATCTACATGGAACTGTCTTCAGGAATGAATATAAAAATGCCTGATAATAGAGTATGCAAACTAAATAAAGCGATTTATGGGCTGAAACAGTCTCCAAGAGCTTGGTTTGAAAAATTCAGCAAGGCAGTTTGTGGTCTGGGATACAGCAAAAGCCTAAGTGATCATACAATCTTCTTCAAGAAATGAACCAAAATATCTATTCTAGCGGTTTATGTTGATGACATAATTGTCACAGGAGATGATTTTGAAGAAATATCCAAGCTAAAAATGAATCTTCACAAACTATTTGATCTTAAAGATCTGGGTCGACTTCACTATTTTTTGGGTATAGAAGTACTCTATTCCAACCAAGGTATCTTTCTAACTCAACGGAAATATTTGATGGATCTTCTTGAAGAAACAAATATTCTAGAATGTAAACTAAGTGATACTCGTATGGAAATAAATCAGAAAGTGCTCAGTGGTGATAGTGAAGAGCTTAGAGATGTTCACAAATATCAGAAGTTGGTTGGCAAGCTTATATATTTAACTATCACTCGTCCAAATATAACTATGTAGTTGGTATTGTTAGTAGATATATGCATTCTCCTACCAAGAAACATATGGATGCAGTGTATAGAATTCTAAGATATCTCAAATCAACATCTGGTATGGGCTTACTTTATTCCAAATCCTCGAAACATCAGCTTATTATTGAACTTTATTTAGATGCAAATTGGGCTGAATCTCAAGATGACCGCAAATCGACTATAGGATATGTAATCTTACTTGGTGGAAATATTATATCATGGAGAAGTAAAAAACAGACTACACCCTATATCAGATGACTTCTAATCCCGTATATCATGAAAGAACCAAACATATCGAGATTGACTGCCACTTTATCAGAGAGAAGATTGCTCTTCAAGAATTCCAATTGGAGTTTGTTAAATCAGTAGATCAGAGAACTTATTTTTTTACTAAAGCTACTTCTAGCAGACAACTCAAAGATACGTTATCAAAGTTGGGTGTACTCAACATCTTTCACCCCCAACTTGAGGGGGAGTGTTAGATAAGTTGTTTCAAAATTAACTTATGTAGATTATGGGTCTTGTAATGGGTCGTTATGGGTCTAGTGTAGATTTGGTCCATTTAGTAGTAGATAAGATTGATTAGGGGTATTCTTGTCATTCAAGTTAGATTAAATATAAATAGGTGATTAGGTCTAAAACATGAGATGAGTAGGGCAGCATAGGAGCAGCCGACTGTCATCCTTAATAGGGCAAATTGGAGGAATGCCTCCAATCTGTAAGTTTCTTCGATATTTGATTCAATAAAGTTGTGATTTCTTATAATAGCCCCAACGTCTATTTTACTGGCTATTGGGCTATCTTCAGCAACCACAAGCTGAATGATGATGGCTTTCTATCCTATTTCTCTTTATAAATACTTATCTTGTTTTCAATAAATGACGTGTGTGGCTGATTGTATATAGATTGTTTGTTCATTTTTCAATAAAATGAATTCAGGGATTTTATGTGTTTTCTTACAACAACAACCTAGCTGTTTCCCACACTAGGTAGGTTCAGCTACATGGATTCACAATATTGCTTAATCTTGTACTATACCAGCAATCTCGCTCAATCTTGTGTTATATCATTAGTTTTATGCAAAAATGCCATATCATGTTTAATAGTTTCCTTCTAGCACTATTGCATTCTTCATCTCCTTCTTTTAAACAGTTCTGTCTAGTTTGTTGTACCTAGAAATGGTCAGTTCCTAACCGGCCCTTGGATAAGGAATCGGACCACTTGGTTCAGTTCTGGTTTCACCTTTTATAAAACTAGAATTGGCGGTTTGGAACTGCAGGTTTTGATATTTTTAAAAAAATTTCTTATGATTTTAATTTTTTAATAAAATTACCAGTTTTGGACTTAAATAAAAACTGGCCTAGAACCGTTGGTTCCAAAACTTTAACCGGAACGTGTCCTAGTCCACTTCGGTTACGGTTCCAGGCTAACTAGAAGTGGACATGTTTAATTTTACCTTCTTCCTCGAGCTTCATTTGGTCATCTCTCTACATGTCCAAATCATCTTAAATGTGTCTCTCATCTTATACTCTATCGGTGCTACCTCAACTTTTTATATAATAACCTCATTACGGGTATGATGTTTCCTTCTTTCATCTTACATTTGCCTCAACATTTACATTTGCCTCAACATTTTCAGTTTTGCCACAAACATCTTTTGCCTATATTGATAGTTGATACCTAGCACTCAAAATTGCTTATCCTATTGTTGCTTTATAATATTTATATTTCAACTTTAGCACTATCCTTCTATTACACCTAAAGCACCTCTCTATTTTAGTCAACTTATGTTGATTATGTGTATAACATTTCCATCAATTTCTCTATATCTTTAAAAGACTGACTCTAAGTACGTAAAAAAATATCCTTTTGAGGGTTGCATGAGTACCAATTTTCATTTCTGAATCATCTCTTTCTACAAAATTACCAAACTTGTACTCTATATATTTTGTCTTCATTTTACTAAGTCAAAAGCTCTTTGTTTCCAATATTTCACTCCACAATTTAAGTTTCTTGTAGACTCATTCCTTTCCCTCATCCACCAATACAATAGTATCTACAAAAAAATATACACCAAGTTACTTCATCTTAAAAGTGCTTTGTTAATTCTACCCATAACCAAAATGATTATGTATATACTTAGTGTTAATGTTAGTATTAACCATTGATGTTATCCACTATTTACTTCAAAGAAATCAATAATACCTTCATGAATCTTAACACATATTTTTGGACTATGATACATGTCTTTTGTAAGTTTGACATACATTAGGGGGACATCTTTCTTCTCTAAAACTCTCCAAAGAACGTCTTGTAACAGGACATTTTTTAAATCATTGAATATCACATGTAAGTTTATCTTCTTGGCTTTGAAGTGTTTCACTAAATGTCCCACTGAGTAAATAGCCATAATATTAGATCTCCCTAGTGTGAGTCTAAAGTAGTTTCCTATTCTACTAGATACTTGTCTTGGATCACTCTTTCCCGTAGTTTCATTTATGACTCATCAACTTTATGATCTAATAATTTGCGCAATTTTGAATATTTTCTTTGTTCTTATAAATGTGTATCAGTGTACTCTTCCTTCATCCCTCGGGCATCTCCTTGCTATCCAAATGACATTAACTAATTTTGTAACCCAATTAATACTTGAGTCCCCTAAAACACGTCCTACCGATTTACAAAATTTCATTAGTTAATATGTTGGTAGAAACCACGATGTGTGTATGGTTTTGAGTTGTTTAGCTCACCTAAGGTGATATTAGTATTTGTACTCTTGTTAAAAGCTTATGAAAATAACTCTTCCATCTATCTGTTTTTGATATCCTTGCTTCTGAGAAGAACCTTTTCGTCCTCATCTTTGATACATTTAACATGAGTAAAATCCTTAGCTTTCTTTTCTCTAGTCTTAACTATCTTAAAAAAATCTCTTTCACCTTCTTTTAAGTCAAGCTACTTATATAGATCTTCCCAAGTTTTAACTTTAGCTTTACTAATGTTTTTCTTCTTCTTTTACCTCTTTATAATCCTCAAAATCTTTGTAGTCTTGTCTTTGTAATTTTATAACATGTTCTTCTTGTCTTGATTTTATCTTGAACCACTTCACTTCACCACCAAGCCTACTTTTATTCTGGTGGTACCTCTCTTTTAGGTTCACCTAACACCTTTTTGCTGCATTTTTTATATTAGCAGTGCCAATAAAATTTCAAGTATCTCAGTGAAGAACTTTCTATTTAATTAACCTTCTTGGATCAATTTTAAAATTCTACCATTTAGTCCAAATGACTCTACTCTATGTACTCTTCTCCTCTTTGTCCATTTCTTTATAATGTAAATCCATAACTTCAATATAGCAGCGGAAGCTTGAACAAATATCACCACAAATCGTCAATCACAAAGCCTTAGAAAAGGCTATAATCACATACGTGCAACAAAGACACTAATAATAATGGAAATCAATATTATTCAATAGCCACACAAAGAATCTCAATGTGAGATTCTACATAGGGGAATTTACAGATGAGAAAAAAAGAGAGGAGAGAGAGAGAGTTGGGAAAAGGGGTCAACCAACCCCCAACGGCTAGTAGCCATTGTGGCTGGCCTTTGTGGTCAGCCATAAAAAAATAAAAGATAAAATTACATAAAAAAAAGAAAATTACATTTCTTTTAACAAGCAATCCTTACATCAAAATCTATCTCTTCTCTTTTAAACAAAATAGTCAATTTGTTTCCTACACAAACCACTCTTATGAGTAATGGAGTGCTCTTGCATTATGGAGAAAATAATTTGCTATAAAGAGATCGTAATGTAATGCTCTTGCATTATGGAGAAAGTAATTTGCTATAAAGAGATCATATGTTATAGGAAAATTAAGAGTTCTCTTTCCTTTATTATTTTGCATCACGAAGCCATAGTTTTCATAAACTTTTTAGGACTTTTCATAAACTTCTTAGGATTGCAATGCCTCTTTACCCACATGCCCATTTAAATCACCTCCTAAATAGATAATTTCTTTTGATAAGATTCTTTTGATCACCTTATCTTACTCTTTCCCGAATACCTTTTTCATGCCTTCTTCTAATCCTACTTAGAAGGCATATCATATACAATTTTCAAAATCTCTACTCCTAAAACTAACTTCACTATCATAATCCAATTGTCATGCTTCTTAACAACCATACCGTCCTTCAAATTCTTGTGAATAAAAATGCCTACTCCATTTTAGAACTTTCTCTTTACTTGAATGCCATAATTTAAAATATGCATTTTCAATCACTTTTAGCTTTTCTTTCAACCTACTTTGTATGTTTAAGAAAAGAATATAAATCTCATAGTATCCACTACCTCTATCAACTTATACATAATTTCTAAATGTTTCATGTATCAACACATCCAAACTTTAATATTGAGGGACTAACTTCTTTACTTAAATCCGTCCATTATGTGAGAACCCTCTCTATAGTTGGTCTATTAGATCCTGGATAAAACATAAAAGCCCTTAATTACTCCTCACTATAGCTAGGCGAATATATAATGCATGACTAAGAGGCAACACCCTTACAAAAACTCATAAGGTCTATAATCTATATTAGACTGAAAATTTTAAACTGGCTCTCAGAATTATAATGCAACCCTCCTCCTTTCACGTCCAGGCTTGGGACTGGAGATGAAAGCAACTTAATACAAAAAGAGAAACAAATGTACTTTTTGCATCCATGGAAAAGAAATAGAGGCACAAGACAGATGTGAGTGACTTGAGAGGTTGGTCCCACCCACCAGCTATGTGATGTGTACAGGTGTGTGAGTGTGGGTGCTAAGATGTGTGCAAGCACACACACATGCATATACAGAGTGAGTGAAGAATATGATTTTAGAGTCGTTTTAGTAAATTTGATGTTTTAGGTATCATTATAATTGCCCGTAGTACTAAGGGCATTTTGGTCATTTTCTATTTTACAGCCCATTATATAAGGGCTGGAAGTTTGTGTTAGGGTTAAGAGGTTGAGATTAAGAAAGAGAGAAAGAGAGAGGGGGGGCTCCATTGGAGGTCCGCCCCCTCCTTCGATCTCCGATGTTTTTCCTCTTCAATGATTTGTTTAATCTTCCGCTACGTTAATCTTGAATTACAACATGGTATCAGAGCATTCGATCGTTGGGAGCAAAAAAAAGAAAGAAAAAAAGATGAGTTGAGGTTTGGGAAGAACGTGGAGCCGAGAGAGGTTGGGCATGAGCAGGATAGTGTTATTCGTCCTCTGTATCGCATGTTTTATGCTATAAACGCATGAACCTCTTGGCTCTAGCTAGAGATGGATGTGGCGAAGGTGAAGTAGCTAAAGTTGTTCGTCGATCAGTGCAAGGAGAACCCTGCGGTTCTCGCAGACCCTTCGATCTCTTTCTTTTTGGACCTACGAGTGAACAGGCAGGGAAGAAGGCCCAAAAAATATAGGGGACGCCGTTCTTCACAAACGAACCCTCCAACTGATTGTCGTGAAAAGAGAGCTCAATCTCTGAAATCTCGTTTCGGTCGTACCCCCAACAATGTGTTTCTTACCAGCGAGCAGCCGGAGGTTAAGGTCAATTGCTTGACGTTGTCTCCGCAGATGGGTTCGGAGGTTGCGAGAGGGATAAACTCTTGCAGATGAAGCCCTGCGGGTGCGGTTCGGATTGGAGGGGCGGTGCCAATGATATGTTGTTCTGCAGATTGCTTGAATCTTTGTTCGAGAATGGGTGATTCCGAGATTCGAAAATGGAGGAGTGTCGTGTTGTTCGGCATGAATGTTGTAGTTTCCGGAAATATGGCACTTCGTCCATCAGAGCTGGTAGTATCTTACTTGATTCAAGAAGAAAGAGAATTTTTTATAGTGATTATAAAGATGAAAAACGTAGAGAGAAATCGCATCAAAAGTCTGCAGAGTTTATTGTCCTCCCAGCTGTAGGATTTGGGTTTCTCCTTTTCTTTTCTTGGATTAAACGTTCTCCTCGCCTGGGTGTGTCTTTGTTTGTATGTTTGGTATGGCGATGCAGAGAAAGCGAAAGGTGAGCCTCTTCGATGTGGTGGACGATGCAACGGCGAAGCGTCCGAAGGCTAATGGAACGGCACTGACTACGACTCGGCCAGCGGGAGTGAACAGGTGGACTGGCCAGCTGTTCTCAGCGCGTTACTACGAAATCCTTGAGAAGAGGAAGACGCTTCTAGTGTGGCAGTAGAGGCAAGATTTTCTCGACGCTTTGGATAAGAATCAAATGCTTATCTTAGTTGGTGAACCCGATGTGAAAAGGGTAAGGCCGGGACCTGCTGAAGAAGCCATCAAAGCTCTTGCTATGAGGGTTATCAAACAAAAGTGAATGTATGGAGGACAACGCGACCTGGTGACGTATTTGAGTACCCGTGGGTAGAACACCAGCAATGGATTTTGATGACCCAAACCTGGGCATGCCCATTTGAAGTAGCAAGCAACATATTGTCTGAAACGATAGCCTGCGGAGAGCGACGCCAACCAGCATAGCACACAAGATATGGGCGCAACCTGCCATTAGATAACGTCTCTTGTCTACCGGGAGGCTCATATCATATATTCGCATGCAGGATGTGAGTTGTAGAAGAACATAATGATCCATGATAATGTACATGGTTCGAATGGGAAGAAGAATAAAGACGGTAGAGAAGCTATCCAAAAGGTTGCTGTTGCATATGATTGCAAGATTGTTGAAAGTGTATTGAGTCACCAACTTAAGCAGTTTTGTCATTGATGGCACATCAACTGTTTAATGAAATGCCTAAGAGAGATATTTACCTGCACATCAAGTATTTGAGGAAATGTTCAAGAGGGCTGCAGATTCATAAAAAGATTGTAGAAGATATAAAGTAGTATGTGATGATTGTCTTCATTGGAAAAACTGATGAATGCACATGGAATAAAAGATTGAATGCAGAAAATCAGTCTCTTTCAGTACACATGCATGAAAAATCAAATCATAGAAGAGGTCAGAGAAATTTGTTGGTATAGAATGTGGCAATATCACCAAGAAGCATGAAAATTAAAACTTTGAGTTGTTGAAGTAAACAGTCAGGAGGGCTGAAAAAGCGGCTACAGTCACCATGTGAAGGGGCGCAGACTGAGTAGTATTAACATAAGTGTGTATTTTGCTATTTGAGTGGTAGAGAGAGGGCACTCAACCAACAACTACCATGTGAAGGGGCGCAAGAAAAGTCGTGTGAAGTGTGTATGGTGGAGATAGTACCTCCTACTACAAAAGATCAACTTTCTCAAGAGTAGGAAACCATGACTTTGGAAGTATACTGCCTAATGATTTCATGGGAAGAAGAAAGAGAGAGGGAGCAACCGACACCCATAGAAGGGTCATGTGTTACCCATGTGTTTTTTATTGGTAAGTTGATTTAAAGAAGCCTCAAAGAGATCATTAGTGCACGTGTGGTAAAGAAAGAACCGGTTTTTTGGCAAGTTTGGAGTTCGAAGTATCTCACTCCCAACTTGAGGGAGGGCGTTGAAGAATATGATTTTAGAGTCGGTTTTAGTAAATTTGATGTTTTAGGTATTATTGTAATTGCCCGTAGTACTAAGGGTATTTTGGTCATTTTTTGTTTTACAGCCCATTATATAAGGACTGGAAGTTTGTGTTAGGGTTAAGAGGTTGAGATTAAGAAAGAGAGGAAGAGAGGGGGGGCTCCATTGGAGGTCCGCCCTCTCCTTCGATCTCTGATGTTTTTCCTCTTCAATGATTTGTTTAATCTTCCACTACGTTAATCTCGAATTACAACAGCATACATAGAGAGTCTGTTTCTCTCTCTAAAGCATGCCATGTGCCTTTCCCCATGTTTTGCTGGAGGCCCCCCCTCCTTCGATCTTCGATGTTTTTCCTCTTCAATGATTTGTTTAATCTTCCGTTACGTTAATCTCGAATTACAACGGCATACATAGAGAGTCTGTTTCTCTCTCTAAAGCATGCCATGTGCCTTTCCCCATGTTTTGCACCCTACCCTTCTTTATTTCCTTTCTCTATCTTGTGCTTGCCCTCGTCTCTGTCACTCTATCTTCACCTTTCTGAGTGTTGCCTCCTTCATTCTTGCGTCAGGTGACTAATGTAACAGAGACAAAGGAATACCTAGTTTGGGTATCTTTCCAACATGGATATGTAGTATCTCAGCTTGTAAACGCTTGGATTTGGTTTCTTTGTTTCACACATGGATCCATGTTGAGATATGAAATGATATAAAACTGTGTTGGATATTTAATCTCGATCGATCATTGTGAAGCCTGATCTGTTTTATCAGTATACAGGAATATGTTACCCTGGCCTTAAATGTAATGTCAAGGAGAACATTATATAGGTAAGGTATGAAGGTAACTATTCCAGCTGCCTTAACAGGCATAGTAAAAACTTATAGCTCTGGTGCCATACTTGCAAATGGTATGTCTCCAAGCTGTTCCCTGTGGTCAAAAGACTTCCTTTGCTATTTGTCTTACACTGCATGGGAGCTTGTGGATGCCACTTTATAAATATGAAGCAAAGTTGTGGTTACGACTCATGCCTGCCATTTTCATTTTTAACATACAGCTTAGGAAGTTTTCTGTATACATTTATGCATAGGGTGTGCATTTTTCTGATCCTGCATTATGCTGTTTCGGTTGCTAACATGGCAAGTGAACTAATGTTCTTGCACTATCTTTTTTCATTAACTGTGTTTTCTATTAAGGATCCTTGTCCATTTCTTATTTTTTTCTGTTCAATTTTATCAGTGTATTCCTTAACCACTGCCGTTTTTTCCTTTTTATTCTTTTTGTTACAGAATGGATGAAGTTGGTTTAGTTGGATCTTCAACTGAGAGTCTCTCAAAGTCTGGAAGCTTAGATGGTGGTAGAAGAATGGCACTAAAACATATTGAAGCTTTTGTGCAGACATTTTATCATCAACAGCTATTCTCCACTGCAGTTGCATCCTCATCCCCTGTATCCTTAGTTCAAGTAGTGGAGGCAGTACGGATACTGGAAGCTGGCCATCTCAGATGCAGGTACTCTGCTGAGGTTCTTTCTTGGAAAAAACAAAAACTCTGTTGCATCCTTTTCTAATAGGCTGAAGAATATGGATACCAAACATAAACTGCAAAATAAGCCAATGCTTAGGAATATAATAAGACCTCTTTAAGTGTAAGTTTCTGGTGAAAAGTTGTTCTCCTTGGGTTTGAAGCACAAAGTCAAGTTGGCTGCTTCCTTCTGAAACAGATAGATGCGTTAGTGATGCTGCTTGTCTTTCTCTGTTGGTACCAGGGTATCTTTCCCAGTCGTCCTTGGAATCCATTGCTATTTATTTTTTACTTAAACTTTTAAAACTTGTTTATTTTCTTAATTTATTTCACAATTTTTTAGAAAAAGAAATCAAGGTTTTACTTTTTTTGAAATCACTAAAAAAAGCCTGCTCTTTTCTACTTATCTACATTGTGGTCTCCCATTGCCTCTCTTCTCTCTTTTCCTCCTCTATTCACCTAGCGACCAACATGGCCTGTTTGTTGTACAGCCTGATGATACCAAGCATGAGCTATTTGTGCTGCAGCAGGGGTGATCTGTACCAAGAGAACTGTTTGAAGACAGTGTCATCTGAAGTCCAAGTTGCCTATTTATGTTTTCCACATGAAAAATAAATGTTGCCTCACAGACCTAAGAGCTATATCATGCTGTCTGTTCCTATCTCTGTGTGTGATATTTTCCTTTCTGGCACTTTTTCTGTTAGTTTCATTCTTTCATTTTATGTCCTTTGTTTTTGCGTTGCTAATAACCCTTCTGTGATTCTTTGGCAGTGGGGCAGAGATAGGGAGATTTATTAGCATGCTGCGAAATCCATCTTCTATCCTGAGGTCATGTGCGGCTTTTGCTCTTCTCCAGGTACATATCTTGCATCCTTGTAAAATGAAAATGAAGATCTCCTGTTATTCGCATTACCAAAAACTGTTGGTGTCCTGTTGAACACTCTACAGTTTCATGTTTAATCTCATTGCACCAGCATTTCTTTTTAGTAATGTTTTCACATAGGGACAAGGACCCACCGTTCTCTCTATTTTACTTTATTCACCACTCATCTTTTTGAGTATCCAGTCATTTTGATTGAGATCACCGTTCTGTGCAGAACTATAAACTTTTTTTGTTTAGAAAGAGTTGGAACCAATTTATGTTACTAAAGTTTCCAACTTCTATCAATTTGGACTCTTTTTAATCTAGAGATACCTCCCCAAATCAGCTTTTCTCTTCTCCTGTGATGGTATGAGGTCTCAAAAGATTTTGGAGATCCTGCTCTTGTTCAAGTTTCATTATGTTTTTCTCACAAGAGCTGCAATTCTTGGGAAAACTCTTCCCAAGAGTATCCTTGTGATAGTAATTCCAAAGAATTATGCCATGTTTATTGGTTGGTCCCAGTTGCCTTTTTTGGGTATTAGGTTGACCGTGATTGATACTCACGGACAATTGCTGAAGTCCATTTGCTTATATCCACTAGAAATATGGAGACTCCAGTTTATGATGTTTTGATCATAAATTAGTAGCTGCTTTAACTAAGTTGTCCTATGTAAATTTCTTCTGCTAATTATTGTTGTTTATTGCCTTAGGTTTCTTTAATACTGCAATTTGGTACTTGAAAACCTGAATGCTTATTTTAAGACTGATATGGTTCTTAGTTTGTAAACCTTAATGCTTAGAAAGGGTCATACCTCGACTGGCTAGGGTGTTGGTAAGATTTGGGAGGGAGGTTTGGAGTTTGATGCCTGGGTTGCTGCACATCTGTTTGGGGTCCATCTAATCCCAGCTGACCAAAAGAAATCTTACGTATATTAGTGTTGGCTGGGGTGTTGGTTAGCTCATGTTATTTATTGCTTGCTTGCAGTTCACAATTCCTGGCAGCCGGCATGCTATACACCATGCAAGCCTCTTGCACAAGGCCGGTGCTCCTCGTGTACTGCGTGCAGCAGCAGCAGCTGCAACAGCTCCGGTTGAAGCCAAAGTCTTCGCAAGGATTATCCTACGCAACCTTGAACATCATCCAGTTGAAGCTTGTAGCTTTACTTGAACAGCAACGCAAGGTTGGTCTTAAATTTCTCTCACACAGATGGAAAAAATAGATTATGCATTGCAAAATACAGAAAGAAAAGGGATGATAGTCTTTGTCCTTGACCAGATGCGAAAGGGATGTATACTAATGCAGATCCATCATTTCCATGGTTTTCTTCCTCACTTCTGGGATCAGGTAGTTCCTGTCGTGGGCATTTTGGAGAGCAATCTCTGTTATTTGTGTGAGGTTTGTAAGTTATGACACGTCCGTTGTCATATACATGTCTGACATGTGCTTCTTGTTATTGATTTATTTATTTATATTTTTCTTTTTATTGTTCAAATGGTACTTCTTGCGAGCAGCCAATATCTTATTCAGAATTTTTAATGTGCTTTTTTATATTATTTTTCCTATTACATGTGTGGAGAGAAGTGGGGGTATTCAATAAGATATTTGTTAGAAGCTGTGGCATTTCAAAGCAGTTAAAAGGAGAAAAAAAATGTACTGCAGCATGGAGATTCAAAAGTCAGTCAAAGGTGTAATAGTAGGGGATTTGGCTCTTTGACATGAGGTCGGGAGTTCAAACATTGAGGGAGCTTTGTCTGCGTATGCGGTAGGAGTTTGCCAGACCTCAGCTTGCCGATTAAGAAAGGGTGATTAAGAACTGATAACTGAATGCTTCGAGGAATTAAGTTATGGGGAACTTCCATCTTCAGAATTGCATGCACCCATGGTCGAATAGATTGGTCATGAGCATGACCACGTTTGTTCTCATAGGCGACCAAAACCAAAAGCCTTCTCCCACAAGATTGCATGCACCCAGTCAGATTGACCTTCTTCTATACATTGGAATCTAAACCCAGAACAAACCCAGGGCCAAGTTAGACCCGCTTACTCAAGTCAAGAAGCCTATAGGAGTGTAATCAAGTCGAATCGAACAGGGGTGCAAACAAGCTCGACTTGGCTTGTTTAAGAAATGCTCACCTTGAATTTGAGCCTGCTTGAACTTCAAGCTCTATTCTGAAGCTCAGCTCAAGCTATATTTGAGCAACCTAAGCTCGGCTTATTTCTTTTTCCAGATTGACTTGCTCATCAACGAGCTATATTAAGTCGGGTTCAACCGAGTTTGTGAGTGAGCTAGAGTTTGAGCCCGAGAAATTAGATAACAACTTTACATTGAAATACACCATCGATACTACATTTCGATCAGCTGCCGCTTTGCCTTTTATCTGTTTCTATGGTCCTGTTTTTTCTCACTGAGATGAGCTGAGTGAATCGATTAGACAGCAACTTGAGTTGAGTATTTGGGAGCTCAGTTCAGCTTGATTTTGAGTTGCAGTCAAGCAACCCGATCTCAAGTTGGGTAGTAGGGATGGCAAGGGGTGATGTTGGGGTAGGTTTGCCCTCATTCTGATTCAGCCTGCAAGATCTTCAGGACCTGCTCTGATCAGATGGCATCAAATACAAAAAAAAGAGAGGGTAAAATAAGACTGAATCGACAAACATACCTCTTAAAAACACAATATTTTATCGAATCAAAATCTTCAAAACCTGCTCTGATCCAACGGCATCCAATACAAAAAAAGGGTACAATAAGACTGAATCGATAAACATACCTCCTAAAAACACAAAATATTTTATCGAATCAATCACTGAAATTTCTTCTTTTTTTTCTTTATAAGAAAAGGTGACTGAGCTCCTAATGGGTCCATCTATGCATCATCTAATTGTAGAAAAAGATGCTGGTATCAATGAGAGCAAATAAAAAAGAGAGCTTGCAATAAAAGAGAGAGAAAGAAAGCACAAGTGAGATCGAGGGTAGTGCAAAAATTTTCAAAAATAAGTGTGAGTATTCGTGAAAATCATGAAAAAAGTTCGTATATAGTACAGCGATCCCCGTATTATGCAACCCATTTCGCCCTGCATCGGGTTGGGTCTGAAGGGTGGATTGGGTTGGGTTTGGGTACCCACGGGCTGAGCACATATTGCCATCCATACTGCGCACCATAACTAAGAGATAGCTGAAACGAAGCTTATACCAGAAAAAGACGGCTTTTTATCGTTTTCGAAAATTTGAACTGACGAACTTTTTCTGAAAAGCCAAACGACGAAGTTTAGGTGAAAACTGAATAAAAAGTTGGCTTCTTCCTTGATCTCATTCCCATTCCCTGTAAAAGCTACGTCCGCTCCTATGCAAAGCTCTGTTCACGCGGTTACTGTTTCCCTCTTTATCTCATTTACTTCGTCTCCTATGTTCTTATTCTGGTTGAGGTGGTTGACAAATTGGAGAATTCCGAAAATGCCTGGCCGGATCTCCGAAGACAACGAAGGTGACGTCGTTAATGGTGAATCGGCGACGGGTCCGCTGGATCACCTTGTCGTGATGGTCCACGGGATCCTCGGGAAGTACGAGATTCGATCTTAAATTGGTTTCTTTGTTCTTGTTTTTGGTTCCTTCTTTTTTGGATCTGAACGTGGTTCTGGTTCTCGCTGCTGCAAAAATTGTCTTGCGTATTGATTTCTCTCTGGTGTGTAGTTGTGGTGTTGTGTGGAATTAGGCTTCCTCTCATGGTTTTATTTGGTGTCAGGATTAGGGTTCTGATTGTTATCTTTTTCCTTTTTGTTTTCCAATGTTAGGAGACACTGGAAATGGGATTATCACCACCCGAATTATGCTCTTTTTGAGTTACATTTGTCATGTTACTTTCGGCATGTACGGAATTAGGCGTTTGAGCTTCTCGTTTAATAGAATCAATTAGATTTGGGGATTTTAGGTAGCGGGAGGTCTATTTGGAAAACGTTATGGTTTTGGGATTTGGTTCTATATGTTTCTAGACGCTGGACTGTGTTCAGACGAAATTGTTGGCTGTTAGAAAATGGTATGTGGTTGAAAAGTAATTATATTTAGGCACTGTTTAGTTTGAGAGAGGAAGTCGTCGGTGGAGAAGACGAAATTTGCTTCTGACATTGGGACCAGTGTACCTCTTCAAATTCAAAGGAATGAACTAAATTGTCTCTGTACAGCGACTATTCTGTGTTTGATCATATCAGTTCCTGAATTTAGTGGAGCCACCTAAGAACAAACTCTCTGGTTCTGATGTTATTAATACATGGCAGCTGTTCATCTTTCACTTGAATCGTGTGTGGAAGGTCCCGCAGTTGGGTGGTGGTGGTGGTGGTGTGTGCGTGTGTGTGTGTGTGTGGTGGGGGGTTTCTAAAGGAGAAAATTAGTTCGGAAAGTGAGATGTGAACTTATCTATATCTAAAGGATGTGTAAACAATGCACTTGAGTGTTTTCAGTCAAAATTAACCGACTTGAGTTGATTGCCCTATTATAAACAGGGTTTTTTGGGTTCTGTTCTATATTCTGTTGGGTACTAATTGTCAAGAAATATACATGTCACTTTGAACTATCGTGACAACTTTCCTTGGCCCAACCGAGGTATATCTGTGCCAAAATAGGAAGCGAGAGACTGGATCATTTCTCAGTATTGTTTTTCTGTTTTCATTGTTGAGATACTGTTCAATGTTTATTTTGTGAGGATCCATGCACTCCAGGTTACTTAAAAGGTTTTGTTTAACTTCATCTATTTATGCAAAAGAAAAAAGGTTTATTCTTAATTATTGAGCGAGATGAATGCTAAAATTTTGTTTCTAGTAGTCAACATCATATTTTGGTGTTTGTTCTCTGTTCCCTTCAATTGTTTCTATTTGTTTCCACTAACTAAATATATCTGGTAGATATTCAAGTGATTTGCCATTTTTGGTCTTTGAAGTAACAAACTTCTTTCTTCAATTACACTACCATCTTTGTTATACCTGTCTTTATCAATTGTGGCTTTCTTTTTATTCCTTGAAATTATCATGCGATTGCTACACATTAATTGGCTTATTACTTTTGGTTATGATGCACTCCTTTCTACGTTTTCATTTGCTGGGAAGGGGAAAAGGAAACTTTTTTTTTGGGGGGAGGGGGGTGCGGGGGGGGGGGGGGGGCGCAAGGGGAAATTTACGGTGATGATTGTTGTTTTCCATCTATGAAGATGGGTTGCTACTGTTGTAAACCTTTTTGCGCTCTTTATTGCCGTGCAGCTGATTAGAAGTTTGCTGTTGAAAAATTTGTTCAGATGCTTCCAGATAAAGTGGTTGTCCACTGTAAGTGTTGATCTTTTGATTGTTGTGTTTCTTTTAAATGTTTAAAGCAAAAGTTATCTATGATTAGCTTTTAGAAAAAGAAAATTGGATTATGTATTGTTTTTCAAACTTGCATCCTTTTGTATAAAAAGATCCATTATGTCTCCCTGCTTCTTTAGATAACTGAAGTAATCCCATGTTCCTTTCCTATTTCTGTCTGCTCTTGTTTCTCTTTGACCTGATTGAAACACTTCAGACTGCAGCAGAAGGAACTGAAAGCTGACAATACTGAATGTGGCAAAAGTTTTAATCTTGAAAATTGGCTATGGATTGAGGATATCCGTATAATAGAGCATGCCAGTTCAAGATGGCAGAGTCTGAGAGGTCCAGAAACCATTATAAGAGAATCAATTTGGTGTTTACAATCAGATATATTTTGTCATTTTTGCCTTTAGTACCTTTGAAGCACTATTCCTTTGTGAGATCATCATTCTCTTTGGAGAGGAATAACTTTAATGCAATTAATACATGTTGGTATGGGCATTTTGCCAGTCAGGTGGCTGGTTCGGTTCTCTTTTCTTTTAGACCTCACTTGGTCTGAGCGGGGCTTAGGCTTGACTCAGTGTAAGTCTCTAAAGTCTAAAGAGGTTGCCCTTGTAAAAACTGAAAACAGGAGGGGTTCATGTCTCTCTGATTAGAATATTGGGTGGGCCTGCAGGTGGTTTACCAACTTTACCTGCCCTTCTTGATATCAAACTAGCACTTCCTGAAATTTTTTTGTTACTGGTGTTACTTTATGATTTGCATGACCATGCTCATATTTACTTGACCCCATTAACCCTGATAGAGTAGTATGATGCAAATACTAAGTCCTATATGACTAGATACGTGTAGATAGTGCCCATGGTGCTTTCATGACATGGGTCATACTGACCTTAGATGTCTGTAAATGTAATTGATGTAGGTAGTGAAAGGAATGCTTCCAAATTGACCTTAGATGGTGTTGACGTGATGGGGGAGCGTTTAGCAGAAGAGGTTGGTCTCCTTTTGTAAATGTTCTTGATAAAGTAGCAATTAAAGTATCATGCAACTTTAGGTTTATTTTGCATTTGATGTGAATGGCTACGTGTCATTGTTAGGTGAAAGAAGTGAAGAGGCAAATGCCAAATCTCCGGAAGATTTCCTTCATTGCACATTCTGTGGGAGGGCTAGTTGCTAGATATGCTATTGGTAGATTATACAAGCCCTCCTGTTCAGAGAAAGAAACCGGAGATATTTTACTTAATGGTGCGCTAGATAAAGATTCAAGAGGTACAATTTGTGGCCTCAAACCAATGAATTTTATCACAGTTGCAACACCTCATCTTGGTTCAAGGGGTAACAAACAGGTATGACTCGCTTTATATGCTGCAAGTATTTTGGGTTCAGTCTAGAGATTGGTTTCTTCAGTCAAGTCTTGGTGCTTGTTCATTAAATATTGCATGAGCATTTGATGTCACTGTTAATTATTTTCTGAAACTGCGTAGTTTCTGGCATAATTTCTGAAGCTAGTTGTCATTTGACCTCTGTTGAGTAGACATGCATGATATGGAATTAATCCTTTTGAATTTGTTGGATCTAAAAATTGTTATTCTAAATCATGAGCTGTGTTCATGAAAAACTCAAAATCAATCCTATAGCTAAATTAGATTTTAGGCGTGTTATTTTATGATAGGATTGAGTTCTGTGAAAACTGAATGTCTGCTTGCTATCTTAATTGGTTTTACTAGTTTCATCTGTTCACAACTTGAGGGTAGGCTCATGTCGTTACTGATATTGATGTTTGTATTCTTTATAAAAATTGTAAGGCGGCTTCAGCTGGGATACCAGAGCCCCTTGTTGTCGAATAAGTACAAATTGGAATGGTTGCAAAATTTTACTTGGTAATTTTCTCGTAGGTATTGTAGAGAATCACGCTTGGAAAACTTGTCCTTGTAAGTTTCCTTGGTAGATTATACCTTAATCTGTGAGGAAACTGCACCTCTTTGATCAAAGGTTTGAGCTGTTGTGTCTATGATCCATCAACTATAACATTAATAGGGGCATGCAGAACAATTGCCAATTTAAATCTTTACAAGATGAAGTTTGGTGCTTTTATTTCTTATGGGGATTGGTGTCACATCAGGATGGAGAATTATGTTGTTCTGTTACATAGCTGAGCCTTTCATTTGCAGAACAATTGGCAACTGGGCTCTGCCGTGTTTCTTGGAATGAGTTCATGTTAGTTTCCACTCTAGCAAGAGGCGATTTGCTGCCCACAGTCTCATCCAGGTCTCTCTCTCTCTCTCTCTCTCTCTCTCACACACACACACACACACTCACTTTGTATTGCTACTGGTGCTAGTAGGAAAAAATAGGAAGTTTTCATATCTTTTCTGATTGAAATACATGTTGGTACAGAGCAAATATTGGACCAGTTTCTACTTAACTCTGATCGGCTTCTTAGTTTATATGAAACGGAATTACAGAACACTTTTGGCCTATTTTCTATGAGGGGTAACTGGTAGTTTGAATAGGTAGCTCGTGGACTCAATTTTCTGCTTCCCGTGTGATAAATAATATTGGATAACCCAAAATTATGTGTTTTTTTGTCGTTTATTTTCGTTTATTTTTCAAGTAATTTATAAATGAGTCAGTTAGATGCCTTAATGTAGTTTCTGTGCCATTTCATTCAAGTTCCTCAGATTTTTGCGGCACCTCTATGATAATCTTGCTAGTTCTGAGTGAGTTCAGGAACTGGTTGGCTTTGGGCAATCTTCTCTCTTCATTCTGGGCATACCGTGCACTGCCATGCGTCTTCTTCTACTGCTAGCTCGCTTGACTCTAGGGTGTTACATAATACTAGAAAATCGTGCTTTCTCCACATTGTGTCAAATTATTCTAGTTTATCGGTTGATTAGTGGTCGATTTTGAAACTTTGTGCAGGTCAAGGATCCGTTTGTGCATTCAGAAGGTGTTGACTGTATATTGCACACGATCGACAATTTCCTTTGCTAGAAGTGCACATTGGTTCCCTCTCAAAATGTCATGCCAAGTCAATGTAAGTTGGCCTACAAAGGAAGATCTCAATAAACTCGCAGCGCCCCTGTACTTTCTTTTTGCCAGGTACTTTCTGTTATTATCGATTACTTTTAGCTACCCATGCCCGTCTCGCAGATGCTCAAGTTTGTTCATGATTTAGGGTGGCACTGGTCAAATTTTGGCATCTATATTTTACTCCTAGTTGTCTTGGGCCAAGTTACTGTGTGACCATATTATCTACCTCAAATAGGAGATCCATGTCTCGACCGCGAATTGGATTCTAGCATATGCAAAAGTCCAATTCACGTCAACATCAAGAATGGAAAAGTGCACAATTGCTGCACGTTTCCACCTTTTTGTGTTTAATCACGTCTAGAGGGATTGTGAAAAGCATTTCATGGGGAACGATGCTCATATTATCGTATGTTTGAAAAAATCTCATCATCATCAACTTTATCAACTAAAGCTTTTTCCCATACTAAATGGGGTCGGCTACATGGATTCTTTGTTTTCACGTAGCCCTATCATAATTTATAAAATCTATAGTAGATAAGTTCGATAAAGTTTTACGCTGATTGTCGGAAGAGTAACGCAACCCTCCTCCTTTATCCGGGCTTGAAACCGGTTATGGGTGGAGTTATGTTTGAAAAGATTTCTTCAAACAATTTTGAAGGTTTGATTGATGTTAAGATCTTTGCCTGCAGGTGGGAGGGTTGCCTAACATCATCTCGTAGATACTAACATAGTCTGTATCGTGGGAGCTGGACGGTCTTGAAATCAATTCCTTCTCTTCATATACAACCCGCTTGAAATAGCAACTTAACCAGATACAGTCAATGTGATGGCCGGCAGTGCAAAATTGTATCAAATCATGAACGATGATTATATGGTTCTGTTCGTAAGCTAGAAAAAATATATATTTCTTTGCGCAAACCTCCAATTGATCATGCCTCTACATTGATATAACCTGCATAGTGGCTTGTATATTCTCTGGTTTCGAATGTTTTTGAATACTATAAACATGATATTGCTTATCATCCAAGGCAATTTTGAGATACAGAAGCTTTTTTTTTAACGAAAAAGTAAAAACCCAAGGTTGTAACTAGGGATGGCAACAGGACGGGGTGGGGTTTCCACTCTACCCGCGCCCGCACCGCCCTATAATCTTGTTTATCCCTGCCCTGCCCCGCGGGTCTTGGGGGATCAATACCCGCACTTGCCTCATTCTGCCCCATTCTTTTGTTACAATCTGGCCCCATCCTGTCCCGTGCCACTTCAATCTATAAAATATTTTTTAAGAAAAAACATTTAATATTACATATTTTACATGAAATATAATTTTATGATATTTTATATTATTAAACTAAAAGTTATTATGTATATATTAGTTATATTATATAAAACTATTATGTATATGTAGTTATATTTATATAAAAATGTATACTAAAATACTTGCAGCTTTTCCTTTTTCTCTGCAATAATTCTCTCTCCCTCCCTTACGTAGAGACCAGTCCTCTAACTGGTTTCCTATTGCTGGTACTTTACAGCTTTTCCTCTGCAATAACTCTCTTTCTCGAATGTTGCAACTGTTCCGAGCCACCATGCTGGCACGGTGCCTTAGTGGTCTCATAATCAGATTACGTATACTATATCCATTGCCTATTAATTGCTATAATAATGTCGATAACGCACTTGTGCCATTGGTGCATTCTATATTGCCTATAGATGTGTATTCTTCAATCTTTTCACTGCTGATATGCTTGGAGTTCTTGGCGATGCGAAGTGCAACTTATTACACAAGAGGTGCTTAAAGTTATTAATATTAATTGGTTTCACCTACGCTCTTTGAGACCGGATACTGGTAAGTTTGATCAGAATGTGCTTGATCTTTCAAATGACAAATGAAGATGCCTATTACCAACATTAGAAGACTAATTACAAAGTTACAGAACTTCCTCGAGGTTATCCTTGTACGAAGCAACTATTGTATGGCGCAACATAGCCCATGCTGCATATAATAAGTCGGTCGCCAATACAGAATAAGTGGACTAAAGAGAAGAATGGTTCAAGGATTTTCCCTCCCAGTTAGAAAGAGGGCAGCATCTGAATTGAGAAACTTCTAAACAAAAGTTCATTCTCTTTTCCCTTCGTATATATTTATGTTCTTCCTTGTTTTGTCTGTCTTTCCCTTGTAAATACAGAAACTTGTTCGGCAAGGACATCTTGCCATAGACATCTTCCTGTTGCTAGTGTCCAATTTTTCGGTAGGACAGGAGGTTGAAGCCTTGCACCCTCCATTGGTTGAACTCCTGCCTGTGGCAAGGGCGTCAGAGCGCGCCCTGCAGCTGAGCTACCACCGTGGGTGCTAATACTGATGTCCTATGAATGAACATCAGAGAACAACCGATAATAGACTAGCATTAGAAAGAACAGACATCCTACCTGCATAGACATATGGGAAGCTTAAAAGCGCCTTCTACTATCAAATAGCATCAGGTTGCTGCTGACTTCGCTCCTGAAAACCTGCGGCAGAAATGTCAGGACACAATCTAGGGAATGTTATCTGAATGTTGTACGACATTTCGTAAATGATTCATGAATTTTACAGCTATCAGAAAGATCAGTAAGAGGAGCATATATAGAATCCTAAATTGACATTGCAGGGTAATGACATTGGAGCCTTTGCTCACATAGGCAGCAGTTGTTTAGGTCTTATTCATCCATTTAGAAAAACGAGTAATCGGAAGTTGACTTAGGATAAGATGGGTCAAACCAAGAAAAAGATCTCCATTGGTAACATTATAATCTTTGGGAGTTCATCCCTTCAATGAAGTTACAGAAAAAGCATAAACAGCATATACTTATAATTCAAGTCAACTGAACTTGGATCTTTCAGAATTTGGGAAATTTTGAAGGCTACTGATCATAAGATGAGTTACATTCTTTGATGCAGACCCATTGGAAGAAGCTTGTTCATCTCTGCGCAATACAATGGGACTTCAAGAATTGTTCATCATGGTTAAGTAAAAGTTATAACATTGCCATAACACAAGTTGGACATAGAAGGGAAGCAGTTTCATTAGGTTTCACACTATCAATATTGCAAAATTGTACTGATAGATAATCAAGAATAACAGTAGCTGCTAATTCTTGCTCCTTGCATTCCTCATTGCGCTGATAGATAATAAAGAGTAACAGTAGGTGCTAATTCTTTGCAGAACCAAAATAAGCAGATTGTGGCATTTCTATTCCATTTGATTTGATTGTTGGACGAAAAAAGAATAAGTTACTACAGAGAAACGGTACGTCTATAGAGTGTCTCTCCATCACTTTCTTCTTCGTCTTCCTCTTTCTCAGAGACAACTTCATAACCTGGTAGTTCTAACACTCCACCCATACAAAATGAAGGCCCCGCCGTGTCCGAATCAATGAAATCACCTCGCATCCGCTCCTCAAACCGCTGATCACTGCAATTCAGAAGCCAATTCAGGCTAAACCGAATCCCTTTGCTGGACGCTCTCTCGTACCGAGGCTTGATCCTCATCTCCAAACTGTAAGTAAAATACTCAGGAAACCCCACGAGTTCCTGCATCGGCCTCTTCATTTCACTCTTAAAGAAATAGAAACTGTTCTTCATCAACTCGACTCTGAGAGCAACCAATTGCGGACAAGCAACCACCATCTTAGCAACATCCTCCGCGGGAATTCCCCGGCCCTTTAGAAACTCCACCAGCTTCGAAATCACATTCTGGTTCAAGCTAACAATCTGAGGCATCTTCTCAACAACACGCGCAAACCCCTCGGGATCAATCTTGATCTTCAGATTGAAGAAATACAACTGTGCAGACAGTCTTGACTTCAATGGTATGCCTAGAACTTGTGGGTACTGCGCGATAACGGCCGGAATCTTCTCTTTTCTTATACCGAAACTCAGCAAACTTTCAACATTAGGCTTAATGGATTCATCCAAGCTATACCCAAGAATGTATGGTCTCTTCTCAAACATTCTTGCCAAAACTTTCTTGGGGAGTCCCAAATGCACCAAGTAATCAACTATAGGCTTGATCATGGTGCCTACTCTCATGCCCAGTATGAATGGATACTGTGTCATCATAGGACCAATATCCCTAGGACTCACTCCAATACTGACCAAGTAAGCCACTGAAGTACTCATGGTGCCGTCTAGCTTGAATCCCAATAATTCTGGGTACTTCTGGAGGACGTAGGCGATATCCTGCCTCTCGATATCGATTCCGCGCAGGAATCTGCCGACAGGGACGAGGTCGACGACGACGCTGGCGTGGAGTACTTGTGGGTAGCTCTTGACAAATTGGCCAAGCTTCGATCGGTGGAATCCGATCTTCTCGAGGTAACCCAAGACGGGGATCATGTTCTTGCGGACGCTGCAGCCGAGCATGAGCGGGTAGGCGTTGAAGTCGTCGACGGTGAGGCCGAGACGAGTGAGGAACTCGACGCGTTCTTGCATGACGTCGACGGTGGAGGGAAGCTCGACGTTTTCGAGCTCGTCGGGGACGACGCCAATGGACTTGAGGTAGTCGCAGATGATGACGCGGGATACGAGCTTCTCTTTGCGCCCTTGGATCACGCCCCACGTCACCGTCGGCATCTCGTACTCGGGGAATTTGCCACTATTGGAGTTTGAAGAGAAGAATCGCTTCGTTGTTGTTGGTAAATCACCATTTGTGAGGGATGATTGGGGGTTTTGAGATGAAGGGATGAAGAAAGGAAAGATTGACGATTGCTTTGCTGTTGGTGGTGATTTGGGGGATGAAGAAGACGAGGGGAGGATAAGATAACAGCATTTTGGTAGCGATTTGTGAGGTGGGATTGGGAGTTTTCTCTTGAATACGGAGTTCATTCTCCTGCATATTACTGCATCAAAGCAAACAGAAATCGATCAAATTCGTTGCTTCAAGCAAAAGAGGGAAAAGAAAACAGTGAAACAGAGACAGAGTTATTCAACCGTCTCTCTCTCTCTCTCTCTCTCCCCCCAACACACACACACACACACAAACACAGAGAGAGAGAGAGAGAGAGAGAGAGGAAAAGGGAAAACAACGTATCAACCGTAACCCTCTCTCTGTCTAGTACACGCCAGAGTTCGTAAACCCTTGGAAGCCGCTCGATGGGGGGGGGGGGGGAAGAGAAAAGGAAGGCAAAACCTTAGCTAAGACTCGTTTTCATACGAAAATGCAGGAACGGCTGAGTCTTTCCAATAAGGAAACGAGGTTTCGGAGTCGTACCTCCCTCACCGACCTGGGAAGCAATTTCTCCCGGTGGCCATTTTCTTGTATCGGGATCCTAGAGTCATTGATTTTTTTTTTTGTTACAAAATGAGGCCGAAGCCTAACACACACCATGCATGCACCCCGGTTGGGAGTTGAACTCCCCACCATCAGCATCAGCACCAAGGCACGTTGCCGTTGAGCTAACGCTTTGGGTGCTTAGCCTCATTGAATTTAACAAACACGCATTCAGCATAATCAAATTCAGATTTGGATTTGGACATAACATATATTTGATACCAGTTTGGCTCTTAATCCAATCCAAACCAAAATACAAATGAACACTTCCTCTGAGTTCCTCAAAGTGGGGTGGGCTATTGTTGAATATCATGTCACATTAGAATTTAACTCAATATTACAATATCATGTTTTATTGTTTCCTTCCAACTAAGAAAGCAGAAGTAGAATGCAAACTGGACTCTCCACTGTGATTCTAAGTATGCAATCAGATACATTTTGACAAGGAAGGCTGGTGGATAAGGCCACTAAGGCAACTATCTTTAAGCCCATTGGCGGATAACATTGTGGCGGTTGCTCCGCCCGAAACAAGTTTCTGGATCGGTCACGGTTTAAGCCCTTGGATTTTAAACTTGTTATACTATCAATCTCTAGGCCCCAAAAAGGCTCCAAAACTTTTTGATTTGGCCCCAACAAGAGGCATTGGATCAAATTTTCACTTTGCCTTAACTTGTGTAGCCAGTCTTGCATTTTGATACGAGAAGTTGGTATTTGCATGTAAACTATGCATGACGATTTGGTCAGAAGAAGAGACGAATGATTTAGATTAGTTACTTTTTGAGACACTGTATTTTATTATACTTTTTTGGGTGGATTTACCGCTTTTATATGAATCATTTATCTCTTTTGATCGAATGAACAAATTCGTGATTTCTAAATAAGTCAGTTTTCATATACCAACTTCTCATGAAAGCCCTTCAAACAACTAAAAGATGTCCAAATGAGAAAGCTTTAGCTGAAACAATGTAGTTGCTATTCTACATCTCATGGTGTGCGAAAGACTCTCTTGAAGGTCTTAGGTTCGAATCACAGTTTTTAGGTGACATGATGTTCATCCATTTAACTCCAATTATATTTTCGAATAATCAGTTCATGCAAAAATATACAAGAAAATTTCCGCACCATTTCAATGGCAACGGAGAAGAAAGCAACAGCACTCGCAGTGGCCACCCCAGCTTAAAATCTTCCTGGTTTCTCTGTCTGACACAGGTTTTTCAGGGGAGGCATGTGAGGTTTCTCCTCAAGCTTATAGAGAAAATAGAACTCTAATAAGAAACTTGAATCCTTGAAAAGGGTTCCTAGTTGTCAGTGGCAGATCTATAATCTTTTATGGGGTGGGGTGAACCACTTATTCAACCATTTAAGATGGGGCAAACTATGTATGATAGTTATGGATTTGATCGTGCCCAGTAACTTTTTCATTGGTTTCTCAAATTTCTCGACTCGATGTAGATCTGCCACTCTCATCGTGAAAATAGTAACAGCATGCAGGTTTCTCGTGAATTCATAAGTGCAGTGCAGAAAATACAGCTTATGCATGGCTTGATCACAAGTGTATCATACTGCTTTGGCATTTATTAAGTACACCATTTACATAACTTAAGCTAACTTCCTAATTTGCTCACACATTCGTTTGTAACACTTTGACTGCAAACAGGGCACCTATGGTGAATGCAGGAACAAAAGCTACATCAGGGATGAACTTCAGTGTCTTCTTCAATGGAGGTAATTGCTCGCCGACCCGCTTCGTGATCATCGCGACAGGAGGGGCGATAATACCAGTGATCACAGTATTTCTGTTGGATTTCATATCCTTTCCCATTAGTGTCTCAATGAATGCCATCAGTTTTTGCTTCTTCTTCTCCTTATCCAACTCCCCTTTCCACTCATTGTAGAAAACCTGCAGTTAGGGCCAGGATAATATTAAACCATGATTAAGGCTAACTTTATTCCTTTGGAACAGCAGGGTCTAACTATCTAGATTATCAGATTGAGATTCTTACCTTGTCTCTCTCTTTCTCTAAGAGAGAGAGATTGGATCATGACCACCTCTCACGTTGTACTCCCATTGTTTTTGGATGATATGAATGCAATAATAATGTTCTTTATACTTTTCCAAAACTTTTTAAAATTTTTTAAATTATATTCATGCCAGTTAAAAGCAATGAGTGGGTATGAGTTAATATGTCAAAGGTGGTATTTTCTTGTTTTCATATATATATATATATATATATATATATATTAAAACTCACTCAAATCTACTTTATCATCTCAATTGTTTGATATTTTAGAAGAATGTTCGAGGTGATAAAGTAAAAAGTATCTAATATACAAGACAAATTAAATGTAAAACACAAAAGTACAATAGTGTTTCTAATTTAAATCTCTATTATTGATGATGTTAATCAAATGATAGAGATATTTAAGAATTGATGAGATTTGAGCATTTACCACTCTCTCTCTCTCTCTCTCTCTCTCTCTCTCTCTCTCTATATATATATATATATATATATATATATATATATATATATATATGTAAGCAAATAAGCGACATAGTCCTTTTGATCAAAGATCAATGTAATTGATTTCGTACCAACATTAAGAGATTGAGAGTTCTCTTTCTATGATAGATAACTATCAAAAATTGAAAAATGCCATGAGATTCATATTAACATCGTTTTATATATATTCAAGGCACATGATGCAGCCATGTTTTGGCTTGTGATAGAAAATAGGAGAAAAAGGTACATGCTCGAGACAAGATTCAGTGAGGGTGAGGTTCGGGTCAACTCGTTGACATCACTAATGTTAGTGAAAAATTTCTGCTTGTTTTTAAGTGCAAATATCATCAAACCATACATTAACAGCATGCCGAGCGGTAGCTCACCTGACTTGGGACTTGACTCACAAGATGAATGTCGCATGTTCGATACTTTGGGGCGTCCCCATTCCAAAAAAAGAGAAAAAGATACATACTAACCTTTACTTCTTGCTGAGATGGGGGATTATAACGACTGCCCGGCAAACATGAATTGATCCCACTGGTTATAACAAATGAAAGAGGCATTATCAGGTTATTCACACTAATTAAGATTAAGACTTCAGAGAAGATATTCATTACTCATTACATACAGCAAAAGATGCATTGACGAAAACAACATTTTCTTACTTTAGTATCCGAGTAACAGCAAGGTGAATCGTCGCGAAATCCATTTCTTTGTGTTCAGAATTCGCAACAATGTCGTCGTAAACTTTGTCTACTATCGTATGCAGCGAAAATGTACCTGCGGAGTAGGTGTTAAAGAAGAGGCAGTATAGAATCAAACAAAAGAAAATGGTATGACCACTTAGAGAGACTGCCAATAGAGGTTGAGTCAGAAGGTAGAAGAAATTAGATGGTGAACACTTTCAACTAGTTTCGAACTCAATACCTCAACCTATCCATCTAGCTTTCTTATTGGCTGCCGCTAATGATCTTAATTTCATCACCGAGGTGAGAAATAACTTTCTAAGATATGTGTGTGTGTGTGTGTGTGTGAGAGAGAGAGAGAGAGAGAGAGAGAGAGAGAGAGAGAGATCTGAAAGTATGAGTAATCAACATCTTCATTACAAATAAACAAGAAAAAACCAAACCAAAACCAACAGTTCTTAAGACACTAAGTGGGTCGGCTACATGGATCTTCATCTCATATCCTTATTAATCAGGAAAAGGAAGAAGATCGAACTGCATTACCTTTAATCGGGAGACTAAATGGTATGCCCATTTTGATGCAACACAGTGAATAACTGTGCAAGAGTTAATTTCTCAGCCTAAATAAACAGCTTCACTGCTTTCTTACATGTATAAAAGCGTAGACGAAGGGGGTATGGCTTGTTGGTGTTGATAATGTGGCTTTCCTGAGTGCAAGCAAGGAATCCAAAACCTGAATGAATGATATCCATATGAAAAATAGGCATCTTAACATCGGAACGATGCCAAAAATAAGCCCCAAGGAAGTATGCTACCACGTTTAAGCAACTACACGTGGCAGTGAGATTGATGGGGGGCTTGATATTTGGGGCCAAACCATTCTTGTCACAGAAATTTGATTCCTGTCTTCAGGGTGTCCATTGAGGTCAAGAACTGCCAGAGAGGAAGACCATCACAAGGAACCTTTGCAGCCACTTTTGGACTTAAACGGGTCGGATCTGCATGGGCAACTAAGTTTCCACCCTTTATCTCTATAGTTTTGGAACCCGAATTGTTAAACCAATACTGGATCCAATATTTTCCAGCCTAAGCAAGCCCAGATCCAGTTCTAGCATTCAGCTGTGACTCGTTTTTGTTTTTAATACTTCAGTAGTCGTGTGCTTTGCTCAAGGATACGAACATCGGGGATCTTTGGTTATCCACATAGAGTTCTGAATCAGGTTGGACAAAGGGATACCAAACTTAGGCATTTGGGCTCGAAAATCCAAAAATGAACCAAAATGGGATGTAGCATTCAATTTGCATGCAAAACTGAACATGGACCTCAGTCCATTGGATAATACGAATTCAAATGCATTATCCACATATAAAATACAACCTGGTTGGTTATCCGAGTTGAATTCGGTACAGAAACTTACCATCCAAACCTGAACAATGATCCGGACCAAGATCCAGTTTCCCACATCCGTCTTGTTCTGCTAGAACCTCGATTTGGTTAGGATCTGAAAAATAATGATCCAGTCCGTAGCACTTGGGCACTAAATGTTTTTGGTTGATTCATAAAGCATGTGGAATTTCATTTTAGTGAATTATATACTTAAAAAAAAGCTTCTAACTTGCGCGATTTACTTAAGCCGGCTCATGTTCTTCCTGCTCGGCTCAGCTTAAACTACTAATAACCTAGACATCAACCAAGTTCAAGTTGGTAAGACAAGCCATGACCGCTGACCTGTGTTTCAGGCCACTGTATCCGTTATGGTGTTAGTGTCGCACCCGTGTCCGAGCCGGAGCCGTTGAAGCTTAGGTTGTGAGTTAGAACTAAACATGCACATTTTAAGTTGCCAAAATGAGCCATCACCAGCTCTTGCTTGGTCGTTTTAGTCGTGTATAAACTCTATTTGATATGTTGAAAATTTCCCACAGCAGCAAAATTATTTTGCACTTTGCAACGAGAGCACGCTCAACCGGTAGGAATCTGTGACGCCCTTTCTTTAGGTTGGGAGTTCTACTCCCAGGGATGTACGTCTGTGAGTTGGGCTCCGACCTATATCATTGCGTACTTTAGTGCTATCATATCAAAATAACTTTTTATTATTTATCGTGATTGATAGTTTATTCACATTTAAATTAAAAAAGCCTACATGTGAACCAATATCAACTATTAATATTAATCATTGAAATTTGATTGAATACCTACCACCTAATTGTGTTAACATATAGTAGAATATAGAATATATATACAATCTGTCCTTAGATCTACTTAAACATGTCAATCGTGAAATCCAATCAATTTTTTTAGATGATAAATCATAAGACGTTTAATGTAAATTATTCACTAGTATAATACTTTTAATCCAAATCTCTACTAAAATGTTTAACAAGATTTAAGCATGAGTAATGTTTGAACAAGAAAGTAAACTTTCAATTCATCCTTAGACATTTTCAAGAATCTCAATCGTTTGATCAGTGAGATCAGTGGTTAAATTTAAATTTTAAAACAAAAAATACAAGTGCAAGCATTGACACGATTTGCTTTTCAACCATATAAATTATTGTGTGCATGGATAATTTCTCCCAAAAGCCCGAATTCCTATATGGATGAGGTCAGCCCTCTTATACACGGCAGCCATGGATGTCGAGGATAAGAAAGTCGATTCTCTCCACTCTCTGTAAGAAAAACAAGAAGCAATATATACATATACATACATATATAGATATCATATACATACATATATATATATATATATATATATATATATATATACTGGGGCGGGTCTATTGCAAACCCAACCCTGTCCTGTCCCACCCCGTTATGGGACGGGTTTTTAGGCCTGAAAACCCACCTGATACCCACGAAATGGGTCCAAATTTCCATCCCCAGTACAGAAGGCATACAATGCCTTAATCCTCGAACACGTTCCTTAATTTATCGACCACTTCCTTATTAGAATTACATGTAACTCTCCTCTTTGCTTTATTTGTTCTTGATCTTTTTCTCGTTGTGGTTTAGTTTCCCGATCTATGGTTTCTTATGGTTTTAGGGGTTCTAATGGAACTAGGAAGAGGAGTGTAATAATTGGGTCGGGTCGGGCCTAATTAGACATGACCCGAACCTTCGTGACTGTCACAGAGGAAGGAGGAAAGGGAAGATGATAGCCCCTTCCAATGAGAGAGAAGGAGGGAAGAGATGCCATTGTTCGAAATGGAGGAACCGTCCCTTCATGGGCTTCATCGGAGTCGGAAATCATTGTTTTGAGGTGAGTTCGAAAACCAGGTTTGTTTTTCATTTACAGACAAAAATCCAACGAAGGATTATACCTTACTGAAGCCAAATGGGAAAGGGAGGAGGGGACGATCCTCTTGGCTCTTTCTGAGCTCCGACAAATAAAAAATCGCCGAAATCTCGTCGTTTCTAGCGTGTTTGTGAGAAAGGACAAAGGCCGCCCCCTTCTTTCTCATTTTTCGGCAAAACCACCGACGGTGAGTGGCTATCACTAGGGACAAAACCATCAACCACTTGGTAGTGATGGTTGGAAAAGAACATGCCAAAACCCACCATTTTTCGCGGTCAGTACAAGAAGGCAATGGGTGGGATGGTAGTGATACCGGGTGAACATGGAATCAAGTGTTCTTTCATAGACACCGGATCGAGTCTGCAATGCGAGTCCAGATCTGTTTCAAGAAACATAATGGATTTGAATTTTTTAATCGGATCCAGAGAGAACTATAAGGATCCATATTAAGTTTGGGGTATTTCGGGACTGTTTGAGGTCCTATTTTGATGCAGTTTGAACCGTTCCATCTGTAATCAAATATAAAATGTTAATATTCTATTCTTATTATCATTTAGGGATAAATCATGGTGATTAGGAGGGATAAGAATGGTAAAACTCGGTTCCATATAGAAACTTGAGGTAGGTGGATATGTTTCCTTTTCAAATGTATGTTAGAGGTAGTTTTAATTGTTTTTTATAATGAATGAGATTATAAAGTGATTGTTAATGCTTTGAAATTATTATAATGTGTTGGTTTATTAAATAGAATTGAAAATACTTTATTGAGTATATGTATGTCATAACATGACTATGTTTGTGTACGAGTAAATCATTATTGAATATGGATCTACTTTTCACTATGGCATGGAGCATCATTGGATTATAGATGATTGTATCCGTTAGTGCTAGCTCATTGATTAGCATTATAGGTGAGTAAAATATTATCGGGTATAAATCCATTTTTTATAGCAGTATGGGACGTCGTTAAATCATAGATGATTGTGCTAGGTAATGTTATAAATGTGTTGAGTTATGTTGGTTACACTAGTTTCACTTGTAGTTTTATTAGTAGCTCATGTCAGGTTATATGACATGCTTGAGTTTGGGACACATGCAACTAGTTCACGAGAGTAAAAAGTTTTCACGGGAGTAAAAAGTTTATGTAAAGTAAAATAGAGTTGACACTAGATATGGATAAATAATTTGACATAGTAATATTGGATATGTGGATCTCATGGATTTGTAAGGTGATAGTATATCGATGTATGTGTGGATATTGTTGAGTTTAATTGGGTGAATGTGCAACTCTACTAGTGTGGTATCTAGATAATTTGCCTAATAAACCTTAGAGGCTTTGATGAGCTAGTGATTTGGTTGCCAAGGTTCTTAACTCGACGCGTTGAGGGTGTTGTCGAAGGCCACAACACCAAACATGAGGAAGGTTTGGGGGACTCCTATGACGCGACTTTAGTCTGACAAGGTAGAGGTCTTGATAACAAAACTAAATTTGTATTATTACTAAGTGTTTGGGTATGTATGCATATTTCAAATGATGATGATTTCAAATTATGGTATATAATTCTTATCGTGTTATGTGGTTCATTTATGTAGTATGTTATAGTTGTGGAGAGATCACATCCACTTAAGACTACGATTATGTTACTCGTATTTTATTAAATATTATAAGACTTAGTTAGCAAAAACACAAGGCAATTGGAGTATTTAGTGGATAGAGCTTTGATTTCTGTTGTGACACTATAAGAGTCAATAGATTGTTATTAGTTTGATTTTTTTTTTTAATTTGTAGAATTTGATTTATTTACTTACGTTTTATTATCGTTTACCAATTTGCATCGTGTTGACTTAGATTTTTCTCTTTCCTCGCGCTTTGGGTCGTGAGCCGCGCATGAAAGAGAAGTTGACAGCTCGGCGGAGCCAGCAGCCGCAGCCGTCACAAGAGAGTGAGTTAACTAATGAATATGAGAATCATCGGTGGCGAAATCGTGTTCTTACGTCAATCGTAAACCCGGTACTTGTTCCCTTGTGATGCAATTCGAGAAAACGACTACGATTGATCTCCAGCCAGATCGACGCAGCTGGAACTTTTCTATATTTATAAGATCGATTGGTGATTGTTTTCCTTTTAATTCTGTACGAGGACGCCAATCTTAAACACAAAACGAGTAATCCAATGAATGAATTGCTATATGAACATCTTGAACCTGTTTGCCTCGGCGAGATTGAAGAGAATCACACTAGGACTCTGAAATCTAGCTCACCATAAGTTGTGGGAATCCTAAAAACGGGTGAGGTGACATTGGAGACAGCGGAGGAATGGAGAAGATCCCGGCCGGCAGGTTGATGCACGACCAGGTGGACGGCGTGAGTGGCGTGATTTCTGAAATATTCCCGTTCGAACCGCCGTCGCTCTCTGGTGAAGAGAACCTCTCCTTCTTCACTGTGACGTGTTGGGCGTCTCCGCTGCTGTCGACAGCATCGTTCTTTCTCTTCTTGCTAGGCTCGCATGCGCTCTCCTCCAGGTACCGGCCCGCCTCTAGGGGGAAGTTGAGGATGGCCTTTCTGCCTCTCATCTGGAAGGCTGAGCGATCATAGGCACGAGCAGCGTCGGCTGCGGTATCGTAGGTCCCAAGCCAAATTCTAGCTCCATTTCGCGCTGGGTCTCGGATCTCCGCCGCGAATTTCCCCCAGGGTCGCCGCCATATCCCCCGGTAGCGCTCCTCTCCGTCATTTACCTGGTTCACAGTGAGCCCAGGTGTCAGATTAGACGTCGTTGGTAAGTTCAGAGGTGGAGGTCGCCTTCGGCGTTTGGCTGCAGCAGCGATGGGAGAACCGGCAAATACAGGAGTAATATCAGATCTAGATGTGCTAGAGATGACGATCTTCTCATCAGAGATAGGGAAATTGATTCCGGAAGGAGAAAGAAACGAATGGATTTCGAAAGAAGAGTCCAAGACCTCAGCTTTCGGCACGATGATTTCACTCGATTTCTGCATCTGAACTTGCGATCCGCAGCTCGATCTTTCACTGCCGCAGTATTCTTCCAAAATATCCTCCAGATCGAAAGCACAAACATTGGAACTGCCGACTCCCTCCTCAACCACCGTCGGATCCGAGTAATTGAGTCCTGGAAAATCAAAATCATGGAGAAATTCGTTTTCTACACTCTGGCTATGATCTGAATTGCAGTGAGCTAACAGATCGTCGATTGAAACCGTTATGCGAGGCGACGAATTGCCGAGCAGGTGTCTCCTTACCCTATCAAGAAACAGGTTATTATAGGTGGATGTATCCATTAGAAAGATTTTGCCGCCAGTCTTGTGTCGACAGCGCAAAATGGATAAGGGCTTTCCGATTAGAGGCAGAAGAAAGCGACTGTCTAGCGTAGGAGACGAAAGGGAGGAAGAGAGGAGTGTTGAGGGAGAGAATGAGGGACGAAGGGTATAAATAGGAGAGGGAGAGACGGGAAGGAAGAAAGTCTTCTGTATGAGAAGCTTCCTTCGTCCTGCTCGCAGCACACGAGGCCAAGGAGTATCCGTCCACGACACTTCTCACTCATTATCACTTCAAACGTAACGTAAAAAGGAGAGAAAGGAATTTAGACGGCTGATGGATCGAATCGGATCCGTTCGGTCTTAGACGGCTCACTCAAATCGAGTATTCATCACGATGCCTCTGAAGTCATCTGAACTCTTTCTAGTAATCCCCTAAATAAAAGGATTTGGAACAAACCGAATCGGATATGCAAGAGATACCGGATTTGTTTCTGTTTACGAATCCGATTAAATGGATCGAAATTCGTGGTGGATTGAATACATCCGAAATCGACAAGTCGGCAACAGGTTGGCATAGAAAGAAAGGCAGATGGATAAGTGGACCCAAGATGCCCAAGACCCAAAATTATTTCCTAAAAGGGAAGGTGGCGATTTCCAAAAAAAAAAATGCCACGTGGACCCATTGTGATTCGCTATTTTTGACCAAAATAAAGTGAATAAAAAATGTTACTCTTTTCCCAATAACTTGGTAGGTTGTCGTGGTGATATTATATTTAAGGAACCCTTCCATTGATTGGCTTCTGTGGCTGTTGAACGTTCCAGTTTACACTTAGGAACTGGAGGAATAGCACAAAGAGCAATAGCTCAGAGGGTCGACTCACAAGTCGAGGTCATAAGTTTGATACATGAGGGTGCATCTGGCTTTGGCCTCCCCATTCTATCACAACAACAACTAAGCCTTTTCCCATACTAGACGGGGTCGGCTACATGGATTCTTTGTTTTCACATAGCTCTGTCATGTGCCATGTTAGCATATAACTCACAATAAGTTAGATCATTCTTTATTGTTTCTTTCCAACACTTTTGTAGTCGTCTTCTACCTCTTTTAATACTTTCAAAATCTAGTTTTTCATACATTTTTATAGATTCTTCTTTTGATCTTCTTTTTATATGTCCAAACCATCTTAAACGATATTCTCTCATTTTATTCTCTATTGGTGTCACTCCTAATTTGTTTCTAATAACCTCAATATGTATAACATAGTCCCTAAGAGAACCGTGTCGACGAGTCAGACTTGGTGCTGATTCGTGTAAGTTCAGGTCTGGGTCTCATTTTAGGATGCCAACATTAGACCCAGATTTGGGTCATCTTGCATGAATGCAGCAGTCAAACCACCCGCGAGCCGAGCCGAGTTGGACTGGATCAATCAATTGACCAGCTTAGTATGGATACGATTCCGTAAGAATGGGAAACGCATTTTGTCAAAGAGCCCCGTTATAAAATTGCCAGCAATCTCCCAACCGCAACAACAACCAAAATAATGCTATTATAATGTAGCTAGCACGAGAGAGAATTCTTCTGATAAATGCACGCTAGGGCTGGTAAAACAAGACAACACGAAAACCCGAAGTAACACCAACTTAGATGCATAATCTGAAAATTATGCATCTAAGTTTATTCGAAGTAACACGAAAACAAAAATCAGTATGTGTACATGTTGAGCTGTTTCTTACATGAGACGAAGCACGACCTAAAACGTTAAATGATTGACAATATGATCCTTGATCGAACACAACTCGAAAAGTCTGAATTCATGTCTACTCAATAGGAGAAAAAAAAGGGTCTTGTTCACTGTTCTAATGCTAACGTGACTCGAACACAAAATTGCCACCCCTTGTGTTGGCAAATGACATGGATAAAATATAAAAAAATTTAAACCCTGAACATCTTGAAAATATCGTAAGACATTAGAAATCTCTCTCTCTCTCTCTCTCTCTCTCTCTCTCTCTCTCTCTCTCTCTCTCTCTCTCACACACACACACACACACACACACACACATATATATATATATATATATATAGAGAGATAGAGAGAGAGAGAGAGAGAGGGAGAGAAAGATTGAATGTTCACCCTCTCGCACAAGATACCCATGCTCATCCTTTACAGCACAAAAGTAGGTGAGAAGTTGAGATGTGTTTGTAATAAGGATGTCTTTTATAATTTTTATGCATTAAAAAAAAGAAATGATTGGTTAAATAAACTAAATAAGCTACGTAGAATTGGTCAGCAAATTCTTTCTTTCTAAATAGAAAATCTCACATCTTGCTTGCTTGCTCGATTCGCTAAGTAACTATTCTAAGCTTTCTTATAAAATAGTCGTCGAAGTCCGAGTTGGGACATTGAAGTTTGACCATCATATTGTCTAAACCTAACTGAGAAGAATGAATCTTTCATTAAATATCATATTTTATGTTTGCTCCCATTTATTAAATTCATAGTTTTAGGGGTAATAAGAACGAAAAAAATATTTTATTCCAACATTTTCAACAAATAAATAATCAAGGACTTTCCTATTTGCTAAAATTAACAAACTTTTTACTTCCAAGAGTGTGTATATATATGTGTGTGTGAGAGAGAGATGTTATCATTTGTGAATTGAGAGGCATGACAGGTGAACCAAGGTTTTTTTTTGGATATTATCATTTTAATTAATTATAGATTTTAAATCACGAGCGGTTCAATTCCAGTTCCAGTTCAAACTAATGAGCCGGATTCGAATTGGCCATATCCATTGTAACTAGAGGAGACCCTGAAGAATGGACCCAAGCCAACAAACCAACCACATATACAAAAAGTCAGTTATTCCGTATAGATCTCTATCTATTTAGGCATGGCCCGTTCAAACTGAACCGAAAACCATCTGATTCGGTTATGGTTCGACGTTTTCAAAAAAATGCACCAGAACCGTAACAGGAACCGATAAAAAACGGACAGGTTGAAACCGATGATTCCAAACCGCCTCAAACCCACCGGGCCCAGGCTCCTTTATATGTAATATTATATTTTTTATAAATAAAAAAAAGTTTATTTATTGATTTCGAATAGTTTCGGATTTAAACCGAAATTATCTCGAAACCGATTTTAGACCGATTCGGTTATAGTTCAAGGTTTCCAAGAAATCAAAACTAGCGGTTATTAGTTCTAACCATCCTTAATAAAGAGCTTTTCCTTTGCAGCAACAGTAGTTGCCATATCACATAGATGAGTATGAGGTCTGTTGAAAAAATTAACATAACAAGATATTTAACAGTCATTCGTCATGATCTGGATCCCGTCAGGATCCATATTGGATCCCATTGGACCCGAGCCTGGCAACTCGATGTGATGCACAATACATGGATAAGGGTGATCACATCTTGTTCATGGCTAAATATAGCAATATATGCGTTGCTTCCTAATTGTCATTTAAGCCTTTTCTTGGTACAATGGGCAGGCTGAATTCACATGCACCTCCTGGGTATTGAACTCGTGACCTTCATCTTGTGAGTCGACCCCCTAGCCAGATGGACTATTGCTGGACAAGTAATCGTCATCAAGCCTTTATCAAGAGAAGCCGGCACGAGCAAGTTAAATGTCACGCGTTCGATTCCTAGGGTGCACATATGGTTTCAGGCTCTCCATTGTTCGCTATTTGGAAGGTTTGGTCGAAGAAGACAATGTGGCGATTCTCTTACCTGATTCCAGCTTCTATCGACCTTTAGGTTCGTTGCCGTCGAGCTTTTCCAGGTACGCCTGCAGTGAAAGATCAAGGTACGTGATTTACTTTTTTGGTTTTGAGGTTTCCACACAACAGATTTTTCCTGGAAAGGTATTCAGATGTTTTTCTACGTCTCATTGACTGTATGCGCTGCTTTGTATTTATAGAGTAGCCCGTGCTCCTGCCTTTCTTGGTTTGTTCCACTAGGCTTTCCTCTTCAGGAGCCCCTTTATCCAGACAGTTACTGTGAAATCCGGTAACAGTCCGGCGATTATGATTTTATTGTCATTACAGTCATTCTCTTCGTAACCGTGAAAATGGGTAACGGCTGCCCCTTATCGTGCTGGGTTGCCAAGAATGGCCACAACCTTACATCTCCCACTTAGCCATTCGAGCAAAGTGTACTGACATACTGGTTTTCCTCCCACTTTTGCGAGGTTTATCTAATAATGTTCTTTCATGATTGCTATTGCAATCACTAGCCGTTGTGTGGTTATTTCCCTACACAACAATCAAACATATCTCAAACCCATGTTCACAACATATTTTGAGAAAAGTTCCTTTGTTATGCCTTTAGTCAAGGGGTATGCCAACATATCATTTGTTAACATGTATGAGATGGATATTTCCTTTCTCATAACCATATCAATAACATAGTGGTATTTAACCATTATATGCTTGCCTTTTAAGCAATCAGCTCCACTCTTGATAAGAGTAATTGCTGCATTGTTATCACAGTAAATGACAATTGGCTTGCTGGTTATTTTTAGCTTCAAATCACATATAAAGCGGCTTATCTAGACAACACTCGTTGTAGTCATACAGCAAGCCACATACTCAGCTTCCTGTGTATGCATTGCTACACAACCCTATTTCTTACATGCTCAAGAAATAGCACCACCTTCAAATAAGAATATTTGCCCCGAGGTAGATTTACTGTCATCTTTGCTTCCAACAAAGTCAGTATCTAAGTATCCTACCACTTTCAGTTCATCTGCTTGAAAACACAGTTTCAAGTATCTTGTTCCTTTCAGATATCTTAAAATTCTTTTTACAGCTATCCAATGCTATCATCCAAGATTACTTTGATATCTACTTACAAGATCAACAGAAAAGCTAATATCAGGTCTTTACATAACATAGCATACATCAAGCTACCCACAACTTTTGCGTAAGGAACGTTAGGCTTATCATCTCCTTCACCGGGACAATCAACCTCACTTATTTTGAACCATTTTGCAATGGGTGTAACAGCAGGCTTGCATTCACCAATTTTAAACTTTTTGAGGATATATTCAATATATATCTCCTCACTTAGGCATAAGAGTTTAGATTCTCTATATCGAGAGATCTTTATACCCAAGATATAGGATGCTTCCCCATATCCTTTATTTCGAATCTTCAGTTTAATTATGACTTGGTTTTGATAATCATCTCATCGTCATTCCCAATCAACAATATGTCATCTACATATAATGATAAGATGACAAAATGACTCCCACTGTTCCAAACATATACACAGTGATTCAGTTCATTAGCCACAAACCCAAGTTCTATATTGATATTTTGAAAGGCTAAATACTATTGGTAAGGTGACTGTTTTAGGCCATATAGGGATTTTCTCAACCTATATACTTTATCTTCTTGGCCTTCAACTATAAATCCTTTGGGTTGCTGCATGTATATGATTTTATCTAAATTTAAGTTTAGAAAATCTGTCTTTACCTCTAACTATTGTAAGTATAAATCATAATATGCAGATATTGCCAAAATTATCCTTATGGATGAAAATTTCGTAAATGGGGAATATGTCTCAACATAATCTATCGTCTCTTTTTGTGAAAAACCCTTTGCAATTAACATCTCTTTACACTTATCGATTAAATCATCAACCCTGTATTTCTTTTTCAAAACCCATTTACAACCTATAGATTTCCTTTCTTTTGGTAAATCTGCCAATTCTTAGACTTGATTTTTCTCTATGGATTCAATTTCCTATTTCATGGCTTTCTCCTAGTCTGTTGCTTCTTATGAGTTTATAGCTTGTTGATAAGTCAAGTTATCAGTTAACTCATCTAAATCCACTGAATTACATACTTCTTCTAAAAGATAAGTGTGAGAATACTTTAGGTGGGACGGAGTTGGCCCAAGGCCTTTAATATCCACTTAAGGTTTCGGTTGTTTTAAGAAGATCTTCTATGGGTTCAAAAGATGATTGATGTAGTATATTCATCATTATTTTCTAGGATGTCATTCTTAGTATTTTTTAAGAATTCAACATCTTTGTTTTCTATCAGTCCATAGTTGTTATGATAAAATCGATATCACTTTGAACCTTTAGGATATCTAATGAATATACATCTCTAAGACCTACTGTCTAGCTTGTCTCTAAACTGATTAAGGATCTTTACATGTGCAATACATCCCTACTTCTTGAGATGATCTAGGTTGAGTTTTCTTTCAAACTACATCTCATATGGTGTAGTGAATACAACTTTACTTGGTACTCTATTGAGTATGTATATCGTTGTACTTATTGCTTCTCTCCAAAATATCCTTGGTAAAGAGCATCAATTAACATTGACCTTGTCATATTCAGTAATGTCATGTTATATCTTTCAGTTAAACTATTTTGTTAAGGTATCCTGAGCATTGTATTTTGCTTTGCAATACCAAAGTCTTTATAGAATTCAAGAAATTTTAAAGAGGTATATTCACCACCTATATCTGATCTTAAGTCTTTAATTGAATGCCCTAGTTGGTTTTCAAATTCCTACTTATATTCTTTAAAAGCTTTTAGTGCTTCAAATTTATGTGCCAAGAGATATAAATACGTATATCTCGAGTAGTCATCGATAAAGATTACAAATAAACCTTTTCACGATGTCACCTTACTCTGAATGGTCCACATAAATCCGTGTGAATAACCTCTAAGAGGGTTGTTGCACTTGTTGACTCTTTGGGAAAAACTTTCTTTTTTATTTTTCTTTATATATACAAGTTTCGCACTTGTTGAAAGTATTTTCCTCAAATCTAGGTTTAGATATGAAAGTTTTATTCCAAAGCCTATGTAGAGACCTGAAATAAATTTCTCAACCTACTTCGTTTTTGTGCAAGCATCCAAGCTAATTTCACTAAAACTAGCAAAATTATACTTCTTACTTTATGGAGTGATTGTAGCTAAGTAGAATCTTTTCGTCTTAGGTCTTCTTGAACTGATGCTCAAGGGTCAGCCTAGATGCTTTGAAGATTAATTTGAGTTCGGTATGTGTTTCCAAAATTCACTTGAAAGAGAATTTTAATCAAACAATTCGTGCACTTGGTCTAGAGAATAAAAAAAATTCAAGTTGTAAAAAACATAAACTAGTTTTGTTTTGAGAGGTTGTTTCCAGATTTTTTTTGAATAGCTTAGAAATCTCCAAAATTCATGAAAAATTTACACCATATAGAACCAAATGTCAAGATTTGAAGACTATTTTTGTTTTTCTTTTATGTTTTGTGGTTTTACAAAATTAAATCTGAGAAAGGCCTATGCTCAGGCGTTTAAGAACGTTCTATTACAAAAATATAGAGTATTTAAGAAACCTCTATATTCCGGTGTATAGAGCCCGATTTATATGAATTTAGTGTTGCTGGAAAGCTATGAATGTCATCTTCCCAATGAGACTAGTTTCATTGGATTTAGCTCACTGAAGACAAAGTTATGAGAAGATTACCTAACCTTTGTTGAATAAAATACAAACTCGACACGCTTGACTTTGAATTTCTATATCTTCCTTCATTTCATTTATGATACTACACGACCCTAAAATTCTTAAAATTTTAATTATGAGTGGGCTTATGTGTGAAAAGCCAGTGTTTCAAATTTTAGATCATTCAGAATAGTGGTTCAAAAATGAAAAATGTAACAACAAACATATGGAGGATGCTGAAAACATAGTTTCGGTTTTTAAAACATACGTGGGTGCATTTATCTGAAATTAAAAACAAACCACAGCTAATTTAAAGTAAATGACTAATAGGGAAATGAATATAAATACATATTTAGCTTAAGCATAGAGGGAATTAGGAGATATAAGAGTGTATAGAATATAGAGAGGTAGAGAAACATAAAATCAAACAAGTAAAATGCATAAACGTAAATGGAATAAAACGAGCATCATTTCTACTCTATTAAAACATAGAGAGAGACTAAAGTTCCATTAATTCAACTCCTTTTTGAATTAAATAAGAGGAAAAAAGGATTAAGATCAACAAAGAGGAAGAAACACACTTACACTTCCTCCAATGACTCACGACTCCAAGGAAGGGGAAGACTCCCTTTTCATTCTTCTCTCACTCTCTCTTTCTTTCATCTCTTTCTCTCTCTTTTTACAACACCTACTCGCTCTCTCTCCTAGGTCCTAAGCTCCTCCTTCAATGCTTGTGAATACCTCTAATACTAGAAATCATCCCCCTAAGGCCTCTATTTATAGGCGAAGGGGGGAGGCTCCTAGAGCCCTCCTTGATGTGGATCGGTGGGCTCCTTCTTGGCCCAAGCTTGTTTACAATCCAAAGAGGCCTCGTTGCACATGGCCTCACATGGTCTTGTGGTCCCCCTAGGTCAAGGGGAGTCCAACCACGGTAGGTTCGGTGCAGCCCATTGATTGGGTTTGACATGGTTTGGCTAGGCGGGTTTGTTGAGCCAAGTGAGTCCAATTGGCCAAGGTGCAGTCCCTAGCTCCTTCACGTGCATGGGTTAGGTGTGTGGTTAAGCCGAGATCGATTCAATTCAACCCAAGTAGGTTTGATCCAAGTAGTGAGAGTCATGGGTTAACCAAGGTGTCTAGGTTGGGTCTAGATAAATGGGATTGGGCACGACCAATGTAGTTTGATCAAGCCGTGTTCAACGAAGAGAATTCGGCCTAGGTGACTTGGTTAGGCCAAGGTCAAAAGGTGGCTTGATTAAAGCGGGTTTACCTAAGGGAATTCGGTCAAAGCTTGGTCAATGTATTTGGATTAAGTTCATTTAATTAGGTAAGGCCAAAGAGGATTTGGTCAAGCCGTGTTCAGCCAAGGATTTTGGTCAAGGTTAGCCAATGGGTCATGGTTAGGCAAGACGGTTCAAAATAGGTTCGGTCAACTAGGTTCAATTGGTGATATTTTTTATTTGGAGTAGCCTTTGACGTCGCCTTTGATGGAGTCGTGCCTTGACTTGGTTCGTGCCTTGGGTCTTCCCTTGGTCCATATGAACTAAAGTCTTGCTTGTAACGATTTGATCATGGTCTTCATTCATTTTGCTTTATCTGTTCCTTGCTTCAATCTTGTGCTAGGTCAGGCCCTGAATCTTCGGCAATGCTTTCGCTCCATGATTTCGATCTATGCTGTATTTCCTCAACCTTTCTTTTTCAAAACTTGATTTCAAAATTTAGAATCCTTTGAATTTCCAAACATTTTAAAATCCCTTTTTGCTTTTATGAAAATTTTCAAGCTCTATTAAAAATCGGGATTATTGAAAATAAGCTTATTGTTTTGGAAATTCTGAAACAGGCTGGGCTATATTTCAAAAACGTTTTGGGTGTTTACATTAAACAGTAAGTCAAAGTTGGATAATTTCTTCAACTTTTCCAGACTTATATGCCCAAGGCATTTATGCCATACATTCACATCAATATTAAAGGCACAGTCAATATAAGTACAAGGATTTTCATTTTCATTATCATTGAGTTTGAACAGTCCATGTTCTACATCAAACTCACGAGAGAATAATATTCTCTCATGTATCCCCACAGTTACCTTGACAGGAATAAACCTGACCTCAAAACCTTTCTTTACTAAGGTTGGGACCAAAACCAGATTGCGCCTTATTCATAGCACAATTAAAACATCAGTCAGTACAATCAGTTTGCTTGTACAAAGATTCTAAATGACCTAGTACCCAAAACATATGAGAAAGTATTATTTCTCATGTACACCTGATGTTCTCATAGTTTGTATTCCTTTAGATCCATCGCCCCTTATTTCATCTTCGAGATATGTTTGGTAGCTCCAGAGTCGATCAACCAACCAACCTTCTCTAATTGTCCGTGTTGTGGGTTGTTTGCTCACTTTTCTTTTGCAACAATCCCTCTAGTAGTGTTACAACTTTCCATAGCAAAAACACTTGATACAAAAAACAGTTTCCTGCGTTTTCTTCAAAAATTGATTGCCCTTTTTTATATTCTTGCCAAACCTTTTGTTTTGTTTATTTTTCTTTTGGTTGGGTTTCAAGCTAGACCCTATCTCATGTTATACAATTAGCAATTTTTCCTTCTTATCTTTACTCATGTGTTCTTGCTCTATTGTTAATTTCAGAGGCAATTTAAAAAGGTTAATTTTTTGCCCTAATCTGAGGGCAATGATGACCATGTTTCATGACGAGAGTAGACTATTTAGGATAGTTGATATCTGCATCAATTTCGAGATGATTGACTTTGCCACAGCTAAGTCCCTAGTCATTACCAACATGTGGTTTACATATTCTACTATGTTATCTCCTTTCATTCTGAAGGAATTGTATTTCTATAGTAGCAATTGTACATGCAGTTTGGCAGTTGTGTCATATTTAGCTGTTATGGAGTCAAAAAACTCTTTTGCGGTCTCGAACTCTTCAACGACTCTTATTAAGTCATCCTCCATGTATGTTAACATAACAGTTCTTGCTATTGTGTCGTCTTTTAGAAATGTTTATACATTTTCATCTGTTGCTCAGTTGCGTCTGGTGGTGGTGGACGCACATTTTCCTCTAATACATACTCTACACCTTAAGTGTTATAGCAAGTGGGATTCTTCTCTTCCATGTTTAAAAGTTTATACCATTTAGCTTTTCATTTTTTGCCAATTTCGATACACATATTCTTGAGTGAGAGACACGTAGAGTGAGAGAAAGAGAGAGAGGGGCAGTCAACGTTTCGCCTCTTGGCTTGCGACATTCTATGGTGGTCGGGGTTCCGCCTCCTGGCCTATGTCTGGCGTTCCGCCTTTCTGGCCTACGACCTCGCTTTTCGCCTTTCTAGACTATGGCCGGCGTGTTGCCTTTGTGGCCTGCGGTGTTGTTTTCTGCCTTTTTGGCTTGCAACGACATTCTGCCTTTCTGGCATGCGGTTTTCTCCTATGGGTGTTATTTGCCTTTGGCCACCCACGATTGTTCTTGCTCTTTTTTTTGTGTGTGTTTTGGTCGATCTCTACCCTGTCTTGACTAATATACGGTTTATCTTCTGCCCTCTCATGACTTAGACACAGTTTTATACTCTTTCTTCTTCTTCTTTTTTGTAATTCTAATCACGTACCTATTTTATAGGGTCAATAACGAGGTCTTGATACCAAATGTGACGATTCTCTTGCTTGATTCCGGCTTCTGTCGACCTTCGGGTTTATTACCGTTGAGCTTTTCCAAGTATGCCTGCAGCGAAAGATGAAGCTACGTGGTTTACTTTTTTGGTTTCGAGGTTTCCAAACAACGGATTTTTCTTAGAAAGGTATTTAGATGTTTTTCTATGTCGTGTCGACTGTATGCATTGCTTTGTATTTATAGAGCAGTGCGTGATCCTTCCTTTCCCATTTTGTCCCCATGGGCTTTCCTCTTTAGGATACCCTTTATCCGGACAGTTATCGTGAAATCCGGTAACAGTCCGACGGTTATGATTTTATTGCCGTCACGGTCATTCTCTTCGTAATCGTGAACACCGGTAATAGCTGGATAGTACATAGGTAATGGCTGGATAGTTAGTCCAACCGTTACCGTGCTGGGTAAACGAGAATGGCCACAGCCTTACAGACAAAAGATTCATTGTCATGAGAAATTGCATAAAGGATGTATTAAAATTAATACATGAGTGCACAATGAGCAATAGCTAATCTGGCTAGGTGTTCAGTTCACAAGTTAAAAAGTCATGTGTTCAATGACCAGGGATGCATCTAGTTGTGGCCTCCCGATTGTTCAAAAAGAATGGATATATGAGTGAAACTTGTTTTAGATTTTCTTTAACTTAAACGACCAATCTTATCTTCAGTTTCTGTGATTTGTAAATTATACATGCTGATGCAAGTCGTGGATCAACATTTTGTCGAGCCCAAGTATACGTCCATTGGCAGATCTAGAAGTTTGCCTACTATACACATATGTTGGATTGTAGACCAGGTTCTTTTCATTCAATTTGTCTAATTTTGGGTGTCGCGGTCGCCCCGCCTTGGCTCAATGTGGTTTCGAGTTGCTCAAAACTTGAAAACGTTGAGAAAAACCATAGACATACATGCATAATAACATAATATGCAACAAATGTAAACTTGCCCTAATCATAAACAACAGTCGCAAATCCAAAATAAGACAAAATCAAGTCGTACGGAAAACAAAAGTAAAAGCAAAATCAGAAATTTATCTATGCGAGTCGCCCTTGTGGATTTGCCTTACAGAAATTAGTGCCCCGCTATTATTATGTACAGGTACTTGTGCCTTCCTCACATGATAAAATGCATACAAAAGTCAAAGAACATGTACATGGCTTTGAGTTGACCTCAAACACACCTCAGTCGCGTATGACTGAAGCAGAAAGAGGGATAACCCACAGGCATAGGGACAACAACAACACCATGGGTAGAGAGAGAATCGAGAGATGGGAAAAGAGAGAGAGAGAGGAGACTTTTGACCATCTTAACAGCACCACGAACACACCTCAACCATATGTAAACTTGTCCTAATCATAAACAATAGTCGCAAATCCAAAATAAGACAAAATCAAGTTGTACGGAAAACAAAAGTAAAAGCAAAATTAGAAATTTATCTATGCGAGTCGCCCTTGTGGATTTGCCTTAGAGAAATCAGTGCCCCGCTATTATTATGTACGGGTACTTGTGCCTTCCTCATATGATAAAATGCACACAAAAGTCAAAGAGCATGTACATGGCTTTGAGTTGACCTCAAACACACCTCAGTCGCGTATGACTGAAGCAGAAAGAGGGATAACCCACAGGCATAGGGACAACAACAACACCATGAGTAGAGAGAGAATCGAGAGATGGGAAAAGAGAGAGAGAGGAGACTTTTGACCATCTTAACAGCACCACGAACACACCTCAACCATTTAGCTTTATTTGAAACCGCCCCACCTAATGTAGAACCACCTCATCTTATCCCTATCCATAAGTATGTAACTTTTGACCATTAGATCAAAAGTTTTTCATGCAAAAAGATATATCAAAACCCAAACCCAAGCCACAAGCCATATGCTCGGCCTGGCCCTCGGTATGGGATTAAACTTTATCTCCTCTTAATCATCTTTCGCAAAAGTCCCTCATATGTTATTTTTACACTTTAAAACTTTTACATATATTAATTAAATATATAAGGATACTAACATGCATTTAATACACATTAAATGCACATCAAATCCAACAATCCCTACAAAGTCCTTAAGTATAAAAGTGTCATTCTAATCCTACCATCATATTATGCTTTTAGTAATAGTACCTTTCGATTTGAAAAGTTACTTGAGTTCTCCAATATTACCCTTAAAGGAAGTAAGTAAATATATGTCTTAAACCTAAACTTAGGTGTAAATGTGTCTATTGGTAACAACATAATAAAAGATTATGTCGTAATTTATAGGGGTGGTGTATTAATAGTTGTGCATCCATATCCTACATCATTATTGACTTCAGTAAACAACTCAATTTCCCTATTGCGTTAAACAATGTTAATCACTAAGTTGAACATCTCGAAGGATTTACTACTAACATTTTGTCGTAGGATTCAATATCATTTAAAGAATAATCTCTTGTTAAACTTGCAATAATAACGCTTTAGGTTTATAAAAGACAGACACACAGATACTAAAAGTATCACATAATACAAAGTATTATCCTATTCACCTAACAACTTGTTACTACCATATTAAACCTATTTTGTATGATCTCCACTTAGTTAGGTTGAGTTGTAAATTCTTTTGAATAAATCGTGGGTTTCAGTTTCATCTTCAACCTCAAATTTTCAAATAAGGCTATTTATAGATCTTTAGTCAAAAGATTAACTATGTTATCTTTGGATCTAACAAAATTTACAATCATGACGCTATCAAACACAAGAGCCCTTAAAGACTTGAGTTTGAATTCGATATGTGTCTGTTGCTTTTGATTATACTTGCAACTACTAATCTTAGCAATTACAGTAATGCTATCATAGTGTATTGAAATTACGAGAAGCAACTTCTTTACCATAAGTAAATTGCACATAAGTCCCTTAAGTCATTCAACTTTCAATACAATCTCATCCAAAACAAAAGGTTTTGTCTCAAAGGTAAAACTGGTCAGAATAGTCTGTTTCTTAGATTTTGACATAACATCGCCACCACCCACAATAAACACATATCCAGTGACTCTATTACTTATCCAACTAGCATCACTAAATCCTTTAAGAACAAAAAGATGTTTACCATAATGCAATATAAGAGAAATTGTTTCCTTCATATAGCGAAACACTCTCTCTAGAGTTTTTCATTGGGTTCTATCTAAACAACTGGTATATCTAATCAACTTACAGATAACAAATGCAATATCTAGTCGTGTACAGTTGGTTAAATACTTCAAACTAACAATAATATAAGAATATTGTAGTTTAGACATAAGAATATCTCTTTCATTTTTATACAAAGCCTTACATAAATCATATGGGGTTTTAACATGTCTAAAATTTATATATCCAAATCTCTCAAAAACTTTCTCAATATAATAAGACTAAGAGCCTATATTATCAGTAAACCTTATGATTTTAAGCCCTAAAATCACAACAGCTACACTCATATCCTTTATCTCAAACTTACTATATAAGAATGACTTAATTTCATTTATTATTCTCATATTAGATCCAAACAACAATATATTATTTACATATAGGCAAAGAATGATTAAAGCATTATTTATTGACTTACATTAGACACACTTATCATAATCATTAGAAATGAAACCAAAAAGTGATATCACATAATGAAACTTTTCATGCTATTGTTTAGAGGCTTTTTTCAAATTATATAATGATTTAACAAGCTTACACACCTTGGACTCATTCTCACGAGCCACAAATCCCTCTAACTGATCCATATAAATTTTCTCATGAAGGTCACCATGTAGGATAATAGTTTTTACATCCACATGATAGATTGTGAGATCATATACAGAGGTCAATGCTATAAGCACTCAAATGGTGGTCATTCGAGAAAATGGAGAATAAGTATCAAAGTAATTTATTATTTCTTTTGTGTGTATCCCTTAGCAACTAATCTAGATTGTATTTATTGATTGTTCTGTCTGTATTTAGTTTCTTCTTAAAGATCTACTTACAATCCAAAATATAACAAAAAGGAGGTAAATCTACCAATTCTCAAGTAACGTTGAAAAGAATTGATTTGATTTTGTCGTTAATGGTTTCATTCAAAAACATAACCTCGGGTGAGGTCATAGCCTATTAAAAGGAGATAAGACTATCCTCGACATTGAAAGTAACAAAGTTACTTCTAAAGTCCTTTCATATCCTAGGTCGTTTACTTCTTCTTGGTTCAATTATTTTCTTAGAGTCATCTAATCTTAAAACATTACAATCAAGGTCACCCCCCATATTTGTCATCATTTTCACATTATCAAGAATGAAACCCATAATAAGATCAAAATCTCTAAAAGATACACTTTGAGAAACTCTAGTCTTCTTGTTAAAACATATTCTCAAATAACGTATCATCATGAAGCTTAATAATTGTATTCATATCTATGCTAGAAATATCATATCTAATGATCAAGAATATTTATGTATAGCTTGTCTCCACGTAACTCAAAAATATATCATCTATTGTTTTAAGTCTCAATTTCTTTCTCTTGTATTCAGGGATTGGTACTTTAACAAGACACCCCACACTTTAAGATATTTTATACTGATCTTTCAACCCATCTAAAGCTAAAAAGGATTACTTTTCTTATGCCTATAGGAAACTCTATTTAAAATATAATAAAACGTATTCAAAGTTTCTCCCCACATGTAGGTAGGTAACCAAAAACTTTGAAGTAAAACATTAACCATATTACACAAGGTTTTATTCTTCCATTCAACTATCACATTAGACTGAAGAGAATACGAAGCAGTAACTACATGAACAATACCATTGTTTTGATAATATACTTCAAAATAAATTTGAGATATACTCTCCTCTCTTATTAACCTTAATCGTTTAAGTAACTTGCTTGTTTAAGTTTATTCTTCATTTGTAAATATTTGAAATTTTTTTAAAGCTTTATATTTACTTTTAACTAAGTAAATATAACAATATCTCCTACAATCATGAATAAATATGATAAAATATCTTTTGTTATCCCTTTTAGTATCTTATTGAATTCACAAATATCAGTAGCGTTCACCAAATATAAAATCTTGGATTTTCTTTCAATCATTTGAAAATGTTTCCTAAGTTGCTTCACTTACACACATATACCATATTTGGGTTTTCTATCTATGACAGTTTTAGGAATACAATTTAAATTCATCATTCTTTTCATGGAATCAAGTTTTACATGACCCAACCAAGCATGTCATACATCAGATGATTCAACATTCCACACAGAAGAAGAAGAATATGAAGCGGAAGTAGAGGTTTTATTATCATTAAAATTTATACAAGAATCAATAATTGATTTAACATGAATTTTAAACAGATCATCTACATCACATAAATAGTCCTTCCCAAAGAAACACTCAGTATTAGGTCCTATAATGACGACTTTATTACATTTATAATTTAACCTTAATCCCTCCCTAACTAAAACAGGACCACTTAAGATATTTCAGCAAATCGTTGGAATGTGTCTAACTCCTTGAAAAATTAGAACCTTTTATGAATAAAACTTTAAGTCCACACAACCTTTGCCCTTAACTTCATTAAGCCCTCCCTTAACTTTAAGGTCACTGTTCGCCCACAAACGGTTTGATAATATACAAACAGAGACTTTCAACACATACATACACATTGACCACAGTGTCTACTATCCAATACTATCACTAGCAGGTGCAACAGTCACCACCATGTTTACCACAGCTCATTTAGCGGTCACAGGTTTCTTTAATTTATTTGAGCGACAATGCATCGTCAATTGTCCAACCTAACCACAAAACCAACACGATTTGTTTTTAGATTTCTTTTGGATCTTAATTTTTAGTTTATGCCTTACATGTTTTCCCTTAGGATCACTAGGTTGTTTCATTCCGACCATCAGGTTAACACTACAGTTGTTGTGTACAAGCAATAACAAGTTTTTGACTTCTATGTTCTTCTTCTATTGCTGTATCTTCCATTAGATCGTCAAGGATCATCTTGCACTTCTTATACTCGTACCCTTGTTTGGTTATAAATTTCTCCTCTACCATTTGATACTTAAGGAACTTTATTATAAAATAATTTTGAAGATCGAGGTCTTCAGTATTGTATTAACAATTAATGCGACCTACAAATCTTTTACTTAGTAGAAGAGAAAGAACTATATATATTAAATAAAATATTTGATAGTGTCGATAAAATGCAACAGTGGCACAAAGTGTCCTCCTTACACTCGACGATTCTATACGATCTTCTATAGTCAGTATCAATAGGTAGGGAACAATCTGACTCGATGTACAAATGCAACCCAAACATGATTAACCAAATTTTATACGCTATTGTGGGCATTTAAAATGTGGACCGACAAACTTTTTCGACATAAAGGTCAAGTTGACCTTAGGTCGGAGGGTAGTAGTCGTAGAAATGTTTACTACGGTAAAAGATGATTTCTCTAAGAATATTGGTAAAAACCATAGACATACATATATAATAACATAATATGCAACAATTGTAAATGTTTCAATCATAAACAACAGCCGTAAATGCAAAATAAGTTATAATCAAACCATACGAAAAACAAAATCAGAAGCAAAATCAGAAACTTATGTATACGAGTCGCCCTTGCGGACTTGCCTTAAATAAATCAACACCCCACTATGTGTATGTATGGGTACCTTCACCATCCTCTCAAGATAAAATGTACATACAACTCGAAGAGCACGTACCTTGCTTTAAGTCGACCTCGAACATACCTTAATCGCCTATGGCTGGAGTAGAAAGAGGGATGACCCACAGGCACAAGGACAACAACACCACGGAAAGAGAGAGGATCAGGAGACGGGAAGAGAGAGAGAGAGGGGAATAGTGTGCTTAGGGAGAACCCCTATCTGTAATCGCCCCACCTTATCCGAAATTACCTCATCTTATCCCTATATGTGACCGTGCAACTTTTGACCGTTAGATCAAAAGTTTTCCGTTCAAAAAGATAAATCAAGACCTAAGGCACAAGCTCGACTCGACCCGGCATGCATCCGAGCACATGTGATATAACAGGTTCTCCTAAAGCTCTTTGAACTAAGGTTCATGAGCTACCAACTATATAAAAGGACATGCGGGTTTGTTACATCCATCAGTATGAGACTAAACTTTGTCTCTTCTTAATCATCTTTCGCAAAAGTCTCCCATATATTACATTTTACACTTTAGGATTTTTACATATATTAATTAAATATAGAAAGATACTAACGTGCATTTAATTGCACATCAAATCCAACATAAAATGTAATTGAACCGACTCGAGGCGGGTTCCGGTTGTAGTTGTGAAACTGTCGGTTCGAGTTTGAGTCCTTCATTTGTTTAAATCGCTACTTGAGCCCTTCATTTGTTTTTCAATTGAAACCAAGGGAAGTGACAGAAAAGTCTCATTGCACAAATTTTCTAATATCACTGTTTTTTAAATTAGATTTTCCAGCAAAAGAAATCTAAAGGCATAAAGTATTATTAATAACACGTTTTGTTTCATACTACCATTAAAAACTAGCTTTCGGGGATCACCTCAGATTTTAAATCCGAATTCGGCACGCTTTTTTTAATTGAACTTTATATATGAGATCTTAACGTGAATTGAGGTCAATTGAGGTTGGACTCATTTTTTTAATATCATTATTTCATATTAGATTTTGTCGGGATTCGAACAAATCTTCAAATAACACCGAACCCAAAAACTTTGCACACCAAATATTATGCTGAATTTTTTTCTCAACCTAAATCAAAACCAAGCCTGGTTCGAAACTGGCCTGGCGTTTTGAGCTGAAACCAAACCAACGTAGTTCGAAACGTTCTACCGTTGAAGTTGATGGAGAGTTTGACTCCGACGGTGTGCATTTACCCTCTTTTAAAAAAAAATAACGATTCCAAGGTGGTTCCAGAACTGGAACAGACAATATTGCATTTAACAAAGAAAGCAAGATTATATTTTATTTTTTCTTGTTGATTTTTTTAGGCCATCAACTACTTACCTAGCTTTTTATCATCTAAATCTCATACTTTATAATGCCATTGAGCTAATGCTTTGGGTGCATTCCTTATTGTTCTTGTAATAGATTTAGGGCATGTTTAAGTCGGTGACCCCTGTAGACCAGACAGGCACCGTTTTCACTGAGTAGGGCACAGGCCCACACAACCGGAGTGGGCCTCCGCGAGCAAACACCCTTTAGCTTACCTTGTATTGTTGAGGCAAAAAAACATAATTAATTTCAACAAGTCAAACCTTTGTTAGATTTTTTGTCCTTGCAATTCAAGTTTTATTATGCATCAAACATGAAACCTTTGTTTGATGAGGAACTATGGTTCCATGGACTCAACTTGAGTTAGAAACATAACCACGAGAAGGGATTTTCAGTTTTATTGGTTTTGGTTTTTAAAATTGAGCTCATATTTTCATAAGTAGGGTTCTTCCTATAATATCTTTGGGTTACCTCAATAATATAAGTCATAGGGTGCCGGGGCACCACATTTGATTTAATACGCTGACGTGGAGAAAATTACACATTGTGCATGTCCAAAGGGCTTGTTGTACACATTTTTACCTAGGTGATCATTTAAGGAGTCTCTATAGCCTGCCATAATACTCTTTAAATTCTTTAGGCTTTGTTCATACACACACACACACACACACACACACACACACACACACATATATATATATATATATATGTGTGTGTGTGTGTGTATGTGTGAGAGAGATCAATATGTACAAAAGATGTTTGTGACAGAAATGAATATATTGAGATGGATGAGTAGTCATAAAAGAAAAAACCGTATACATAATGAGGTTATTATAAACAAATTAGGAGTGACATCAATAGAGGATAAAATGAGAGAATATCGTTTAAGATGGTTTAGATATATAGAAAGAATATCAAAATAAGAACTTTTAAGAAGGTATGAAAAACTAGATTTTGAATGTATTATAAGAGGTAAAGGACGACCATAAAAGTGTTGGAAAGAAACAATAAAGAATGATCTAGCTTATTGTAAGTTAAGTACTAACATGACACATGATAGGGTTACGTAGAAACAAAGAATCCATGTAGTCAACCCCGTTTAGTATGGGAAAAAGCTTAATTGTTGTTGTATGTATGTGTGTGTAAGAGAGAGATCTTTTCAATGAAAGCGCATGGATAAGCTGTCAAAGTGATAAGAAGAGAATGGTAGGTCACATGACGTATAATAAATACATAACGATAAACTTTGACATGGCGTAGATCAATTTAATGATGACCACATTTAATTCGGATAACACCATTGAGTGGTGATGTTTTTTTGTAGTACTTTTTAATTTATGTGAAGCATCTTATCTCCTTCCTTTCCCTTATTATATTCTCCATTTCGTGTTTCTATATATTTACTCTTCCACATGAACCCACCTACCCCATCCCTCCCTTCCTTTAACGAGAGAGAGAGAGAGAGAGAGAGAGAGAGAGGGAAATGCGAAGTCCGATTTCCAAAGTTTGAAGAAATTGTGCAGACCCTTTATCTTGAACTTGACTTGACTAAAGAGACAAAAGTTGAAGTTGAATTCCACGTCAACCACCAGAACTTGTGATTCTAATAGATTGGATTTGGATCTAAATCAGGTCCGAAGATCCATATGTACACCCACACCATTACCTCAACGGCAGGGTGTGCCCTTGCTGCTAGTGGAGAAGTCGATTCCCAGAGGGTGCATGTGTGTGTTGGGCTTCGGCCTCCTCTTGTAACAAAAACAAAGTATAACTTAGTCAACCTCATGTGATGGCGATATGGTGTTTTAAGGTACACACTAAAGTAGAGAGGAATCGACGAACCAGGTTTGAGTTGTTCTAGAATGAAGAGCTCCGGCAGCGGGCAAGATCAAGGTGAACAGATCCATCAGAAAGCATGCAAGACCGGTATACCAGATACCTCCTTCCTTATTTTGGACCATGAGAGTTTGTTTGACTCATGGTGCTACTCCCTTCTTACCAAAACGGTAAGCTTAAACTCACATGGGTTTTTAATTATGGTTTGAGGAACCATGATCTAATGTTTGATTCATGATTTGTACTGACGCTTGAGTTTATGTACGAAGTGGAGTTTTAATGAGAAAAGAAAGCATTTGGGTTTTATGTGAAGTCCTTAGATTCAATTCTTATGGTTCACCTCGTGTTAATGTCAAAGTTTTTTATTCGAATGGAGCCTATATTATTGTAATTATTTACCATCAACAAGTTTCACATTTGATGCACAAGAGAACTTAAAACTGTCATCACAAAAAATCAATGTCTAATTCCCTTGCAACCTTGTGTCATCACTTTGAGGGTGGAGAAATATATATATATATATATATATATATATATATATATATATATATATATAATATGTAACCAAGGGTTTATAAGTTCTGCCCACTAAGTAAAGAATTGTCACAGATGGTGATTTATAAGTTCATTTCAATTCTATCATTATCAGAAACAGTCTTGTGTGTTTATAATGCAAGGTCGAGTATAATGGAAGAGAAAAAACTTACTCGCCAACAATACTCAGCAAAAGGAAGCTTGGTTTTGATTTTGGTTTATACTCCAAACTTGGGACAAACGATCTAAGATGGGACACATATCCGACTTCTCTATCAAAACGATGATAGAGACACAAAGTTAAGGATTTGGGTGAGTGTAATTTAAATATTTTAAAGGGTTTTTAAAAAAGTATGAGAAACATTGTTATTACACTCACACCACCAAAATGTAATGAATAGTAAGGGTGAACACAATTTATTAAAACCAATTTATCAAATTGAACCGAACCGAAATTCCAAATTTGTTTCAGGGTTGTATGAAAATCGGTATTCGGCTCGGATTCGAGTTCCACAAATCTGGAACTGAACCGACCGAATAACCGATATATTGTTTTAAGTATCAGTATGTAAATAACATAGACAACACACACCCCATCCTAACTGCAAGCCTTAATCATCCCTCCCTCTCCCATATCTCTGACCACATGACCTAATTGCCTTTCTCTCTCTTTCATTGATTATGGGAGGAAGTCTCTCTCTTTCTTGATCATCAATGTATCGTAATTGTTTTTCAATTGAAATTTTTGGTATACATGAGTGTACAAGACCTGATATCAGCTTTGTTATTAGTCTTTTAAGTAGATATCAAAATAATCCTAGATGACAATATTAGATAGTTGTAAAAAGGATTTTAAGATATCTTAGAGGAATAAGAGACTTGAAAATGTGTTTTCAAGCAGATGAACTTAAAGTGGTAGGATACTCAGATGCGGACATTACTGGGAGTAAAGATGACAGCAAATCTACCTCATGTCAAATATTCCTATTTGGAGGTAGTGTTGTTTCTTTAGCATGTAAAAAATAGGGTTGTGTACCATTGCATGCACATAAAGTTGAGTATGTAGCTTCTTATATGGTTGCAATGAGTGTTGCATGGATAAACCGCTTCATATGTGATTTGAAAGTTGGAAATACATCTGCTCTACTTTCATTCGAGACGAATCTATCTATACAATAAATGATGTCTCGATTAACCTCACCGTCCCTTTTGAAGCTTGTTGAGTACCTGAATGTTGGGTTTAGGTAATATGTTACTAAATGAATAGACTAATGCAATTGTTTGTTCCACCTATTATCTATAATGTTTCACACGGCACATAATCCGACTAATGTAATTTGAGAAGAAAGAGTTCAAGGAGTCTGAAAAACAAAGAAGGTTTATGCCCAAGGGTAAAAATCCCAGAGTTACGGTTATTTTGGAATGTACTAGTTGTGTCCGAAATGGTTTGTTCCATCTATTATCTATAATGTTCCACACGGCACATAATCCCTCTTTCTTTAATTAAAATTATTTCTAATGGCTTCTTTTGCCTTATCCATGACTTCATAAATATAGCACATAGATGGTTTCTCCTCGCTCAGTCAATCTCAAAAGAATTGAGCCAAACCAGAACCATCATGATTCAGTTTGGTCTTCTAAATGCTAGAAACTGCAAACAACGGTTTGGTTTGGGGTTGAAACTAGAATCAAACCAAGCTGAACCATGGAAACCCTTAACTAACATGGCACAAGACCGGGCTATACAATGACTTAAGTATCCATGTAACCACTTAGTGTGATAAAAGGCCAAGTTTGGCTTGGTTGGGTTCGGGCTTGGGTGGGTAGGGTTCACATTTTGCTCAAACTAAGTTTTAAAATGAGGATAATCCCTCATTCAAGTTAGCATCCATGGAGATGATCAAGATGTGGTGTTTTCGGTTGTCTTCTTATCGAATTCCGACTTATGTCGACCTCTAGTTCTTCTCTGTTGACCTTCGATATCTTGCTATCTTGTTTCTCAAGTATGCCTTTAGCAGAAGAACAAAGAAAGGTATGTGGTCTTTCTTTGAGGTTTTCTCTTAGTGGGGTTTCCTTGGGAAGATCTATGGGTTTGAGTATTCCAATGTATATCCTCTTCCCTGCTATACACTGCTCTCTATTTATAAAGTACTATGGGCTCTATCATTCCTAGATTATTTTACTGGGCTTTCCTCTTCTGCAATCCTTTTTATCCGGACTGTTACCATTTCATTTGGTAATTGTTCGACGGTTTCGGTCTATATTATTGTTACAACCATCCTTTCTTTAACTCGACCATAGATAACGGTTGGATGATCAGTCCAACCATTTTTGTGTTGGGTTGCCGAGAATAGTCATTACCTTACATCTCCCACCTCGCCATTCAAGATAAGTGAACTGATATATTGCTTTTCCTCCCACTTTTGTGGGGGGTTTTTGAGTAATGTCATTTTATGATTGCTATTACAATCACTACCCATTGTATAGTTATTTACCTGCACAACTATCAAACATATCTCAAACCCATGTTCATAATATATTTTGACAAAAGCTCCTCTATTATACCTTTCGTCAAGGGGTCTGCCAACATATCATTTGTTGGCATGTATGAAATGATATTTCCTTTCTTATAACCATATCATGAACATAATGGTATTTAATCATTATATGCTTCCTTTTGGAGCTAAAGCTCCACTTTTATAAGAGTAATTCGTGTGTTATTGTCATAGTAAATTACAAAGGCTCGTCGGCTATTTTGAACTTCAAATCTCGTATGAAGCGGCTTATTCAAACGACACTCATTGCAGTCATACAACAAGCTACATACTCAGCTTCCAACATATGTAATGTTAACGAGTCATGTTTCTTACATGTCTAACAAACATCACCACCTCCAAATAAGAATATTTATCTCGAGGTAAATTTGTTGTCATCTTTACTCACAACAAAGTCAGCATTTGAGTATCCTACCACTTTCAATTCATCTACTTAAAAACACAGTTTCAAGTCTCTTGTTCCTTTCAGATAATTTAAAATCCTTTTTACAGTTATCCAATATTGTCATTAAAGATTACTTTGATATCTACTCATGAGACCAACAACAAAGCTAATATCAGCTATTGTACACAATATAACATACATCAAGCTACCCATAACTTGTGCATAAGTAACGTTAGGTTTATCATCTCCTTCATCAAGACAATCAGCCTTACTTAGTTTAACCCCTTTTTACAATGGGTGTAGCAGCAGACTTGCATTCACCCATTTTGAACTTCTTAAGGATATAGCCAATATCTCTCTCCTAACTTAGGCATAAGAGTTTATATTCTCTATCTCGAAAGATCTTTATACCCAAAATATATGATACTTCCCCTATATCCTTCTTTTTGAACCTCGAATTTAATCATGACTTAGTTTTGACAATAATCTCATTGTCATTCTCAATCAACAATATGTCATCTACATATAATGATAAAATGACAAAGTGGTTTTCACTGTTTCAGGCATATATACAATGATCAAGATCATTAACCACAAACCCAAGTTCTATAATGATATTTTGAAAAGTCAAATATCATTGGCGAGGTGACTATTTCAAGTCATATAGGAATTTTCTCAACCTATATACTCTATCTTCTTGGCCTTTAACTATATATCTTTCAGGTTGTTATATATATATGATTTCATCTAAATCTTCATTTAGAAAAGTTGTCTTTACATCTAATTGATATAATTCTAAATCATAATATGCAAATAATGTCAGGATTATCCTTATGCATGCAAATTTCGTAATAGGAGAATATGTCTCAACATAATCTATCTCATCTTTTTACAAAAAAACCTTTGCAACCAACCTCGCTTTAAACTTATCGATTACACCATCGACTATATGTTTCACTTTTATAACCCATTTACAACTTATAACTTTCCTTCTTTGTAGCAAATCGGTCAATTCCTAGACTTGGTTTTTTTCAATGGATTCAATTTCCTCATCCATGGCTTTTCCCTAATATATTGCTTCCGATGAGTTCATAGCTTGTTGATAAGTTAAGTTATCAGTCAACTCATCTAATTTCATTGAATTATACACTTCTTCTGGAAGATAAGTGTAATAATCATTCAAATAAGATGGTATGGCCCTAGGCCTTTTATGTCCATTTAAAGTTTCAGTTGTTTTAGGAAGGTATTCTATGAGTTCAAATGATGATTGATTTAGGTCTACTACATCGTCAATATACTTATCATTATTATCTAGGATATCATTCTCAGTATCTTCTAAGAATTCAACATCTCTGCTTTCTATCAGTTTGTAATCCTTTTGATAAAATCGATATCCCTTTGAACCTTTTGGATATTCGATAAATATACATCTCAAGGACCTATTGTATAGCTTATGTCTAGACTCATCAATGATCTTTACATGTCTAATAAATTCTCACCTCTTGAGATGACCTATGTTAGGTTTTTTTCAAAACCATATCTCATATGGTATAGTGAATACAACCTTACATGGTACTTTATTAAGTATATATAATGTTGTACTTACTGCTTCTCTCCAAAATATCTTTGGTACAAAGACATCAATTAACATTGATCTTGTCATATTTAGTAATGTCCTGTTATATCTTTCAGTTACACCATTCTATTAAGGTATCATGAATATTATATTTTACTTTGCAATACCAAAGTCTTTACAGAATTAAAGAAATTCTACATATGTATATTTATCACCTTTATCTGATCTTAAGACTTTCATTGAATACCCCAGTTGATTTTCAACTTCCTACTTATATTCTTTAAAAGTTTCAAGTGCCTCAAATTTATTTGGTAGGACATATAAATATGTATATCTCAAGTAATTATCGATAAAAGTTATAAAATAAACCTTTCTACGGTATGACCATAATCTAAATGGTACACATTTTACTCAAACTAATTTTGAAAATGAGGATAATCCCCCATTTAAGTTGGCATCCATGGAGATGATCAAGATGTGAAGTTTTTAGTTGTCTTCTTGCCGAATTTTGACTTCTATCGACCTCTGGTTCTACTTTGTTGACCTTCGGTTTCTTGCTATCTGTTCTTCTATGTCGATCTTCGGTTTCCTGCTATCTTGCTTCTTAGGAACGCTTGTAACGAAAGAACAAAGAAAGGTATGTGGTCTTTGTTTGAGGTTTCCTCTCAGTGGGGGTTTCGTATGAAGATCTGTGGGTTTCGGTATTTCGATGTATATCCTCTTTCCTGTGTTGCTCTCTATTTATACAATAGTGTGGGTTCCATCCTCGCAAGATTATCCCACTAGGTTTTCCTCTTCTAGAGCCTTTTTTATCCAGACTATTACCATTTTATTTGGTAATCATTCGACAATTTCGATCTATATTACATTTACGACCATCTTTTCTATAACCTGACCATATATAATGGCTAGATAGCTAGTCCAACCATTTCTATGGTGGGATGCCGAGAATGGTTATTACCTTACATCTCCCACTTGGCCATTCGAGCCAAGTGAACTAACATATTGGTTTTTCTCTCACTTTTATGAGGTTTTTCGAATAATGTCATTTCATGATTACTATTACAATCAGTACCCATTGTGTGGTTATTTACCTATACAACTACCAAACATATCTCAAACCCATGTTCGCAATATGTTTTGAGAAAAGCTCCTGTGTTATGCCTTTAGTCAAGGGGTCTGCCATCATATCATTTATTGGCATGTATGAGATGGATATTTCCTTTCTCATAACCATATCATGAACATAGTGGGACTTAACCATTATATGCTTATTGTTGGAGCTATCAGCTCCACTCTTGATAAGAGTAATTATTGTGTTGTTGTCACAGTAAATGACAATAGGCGTGTTGACAATTTCTAGCTTCAAATCTCATATGAGTTTAGAATATAGGATGTTTCTCCCATATCCTTCATTTCAAACCTTGAGTTTAACCATGACTTTGTTTTGACAATCATCTCATTGTCATTCACAGCCAACAATATCTCATCTACATATAATGATAAGATGACAAAGTGGCTCCCACTGTTTCAGACATATACATAGTGATCAAGATCATTACAAACCCAAGTTCTATAATGACATTTTTAAAAGTCAAATATCATTGGTGAGGTGATTGTTTCAAGCCATATAGAGATTTTCTCAACCTATATACTTTATCTTCTTTTTCTTCAACTATATATCCTTTGGCTTGCTGCATGTATATGATTTCATCCAAATCTCTATTTAAAAAAACAATCTTTACATCTAACTAATGTAATTCTAAATCATAATATGCAGATATTACCGTTATTACCCTTATAGATTAAAATTTCGCAATAGTGGAATATGTCTTAATAAAATCTATCTTTTTTCTTACCAAAAAAAACTTTGCAACCATCGACCTTATATATTTTTTTCAAAACTCATTTACAACTTATAGATTTTCTTCCTTTTAGCAAATCAGTCAATTCTCACACATAGTTTTTCTCAATGGATTCAATTTCCTCATCCATGGCTTTTTTCTAATATGTTGCTTTTAATGAGTTCATAGCTTGCTGATAAGTCATGTTATCAATCAACTCATCTAATTCTATTAAATTACACAATTCTTCTAAAAGATAAGTGTGATAATTCTTTAAGTAGGACAGTTTGACCCTAGGCCTTTTATGTCCACTTAAAGTTTCAATTGTTTCATAAAGGTCTTACGTGGGTTCAAATGATAATTGATCTAGGTCTACTAGATCGTAAGTATATTCATCGTTATTTTCTAGGATACCATTCTTAGTATATTCTAAGAATTCAACATCTCTGTTTTTTATCAGTTTGTGGTTATTATGATAAAACTGATATCCTTTTGAACCTTTATAATATCCGATGAATATACATTTAAAGGACCCATTGTCTACCTTATTTTTAGATTAATCAAAGATCTTTAAATGTGCAATAGATCTTCATTTCCTAAGATGACATAGGTTAGGTTTTCTCTCAAACCACATCTCATATAGTGTAGTGAATAAACCTTACATGATACTTTATTGAGTATGTATAGCATTGTACTTACTACTTATCCTCAAAATATCTTTAGTAGAGAGACATAAATTAACATTGACCTTGTCATATACAGTAAGGTCTTATTATATCTTTCAGCTACACCATTTTTTTGAGGTGTCTTAGGCATTGTATTTTACTTTACAATATCAAAGTCTTTATACAATTCAAGAAATTTTACGAAAGCATATTCACCACCTCTATCTAATCTTAAGACTTTAATTTAATACCGAGTTGATTTTCAACTTCCTACTTATATTCTTTAAAAGCTTTAAGTGTCTCAAATTTATGTGCTACGAGATATAAGTACATATATCTTGAGTAATCATCAATAAAGATTATAAAATAAACCTTTTCATAATGGAATCTTACTCTAAATGGTCCACATAAATTCGTGTGAATGACTTTTGACAAGATTGTTAACCTTATTCACTCTTTCAAAAAAACTTTCCTCGTCATTTTTTCTTATATACAAGTTTCGCATTTGTTTAAAGTATTTTCTTCAAATCTAAGCAGTAAGTTAAAGTTGGATAATTTTCTCAACTTTTCTAAACTTATATGCCCGAGGCATTTATGTCATACATTCATATCAACATTAAAGGTACAATCAATATAAGTAGAAGAATTTTCATTTTCATTAATATAGTCTACATCAAACTCGCTAGAGAATAATATTCTCTCATATTTTCCCATAGTTACCTTAGTAGGAAAAAAGATGACTTCAAAACCTTTCTTTACTAAGGCAGAAATTGAAACTAGATTGCGCTGTATAGATGGCATAATCAATACATCATTTAGTACAATTGGTGTGTCTTGTACAAAAATTCTAAAAGACCCAGTACCTATAACATTTGAGAAAGTAATATTTCTCATGTATACCTAACGTTCTGCTACTTTGTATTTCTTTACATCCATTGATCCTTCCTTGGTCTTCGAGATATGTGTGGTAGCTCCACAGTCAATCCACCAATCAGTCCCAAAGTGGTCTATATAGAGACATTTTGATATCACACAAATTATGTTTTACTTCTATGATTATTCACAATGTGGGTGTTTTCTTCACCTTTTGTGTTGTGGTAATCCCTCTTATAGTTTCCTATCTTTATATAGCTGAAACACTTAACCTGAGAAGCGATTTCGTGTGTTTTCTTAAAAAATTTACTACCCTTTTTGTTATTTTTGCCAAAACTTTTTGTTTGGTTTATTTCTCTTTTGGTTGGTTTTAGAGTTATCCTCTATCTCATCTTTTACTATTAGCAATTTTTTCTTTTTGCTTTTACTCATATGTCCTTGCTTTATTGCTAGTTTTAGAGACATTTCAGAAAGGTTAATTTCTGACCTACTCTGAGGGCAGTAGTGACCATGTTCCATTACAGGGGAAGATTGTTCAGTATTATTGATATTTGTATCGGTTCCAAGATAACTAATTTTGCCACAACTAGGTCTCTATCTATTATCAACATATGGTTTACATGTTTTACTAAGTTATCCCCTTCTTTGATTTTCAAAGAATTGAATTTCTATAGTAGCAATTAAACATAAAGTTTGGTAGTTGTATCATAAACTCAATTGCATCTAGCGATGGCAGACACACAGTTTCCTTTAAGACATACTCAACTCTTTTAAGTGTTAGAGCAAGTGAAATTCTTCTTTTTCATATTTGCAAATTCACATTGTTCAATTTTTTGGTTTTTGTCAGTTTCGACACATATATTCTTGAGTTCATTTATATGTATTTGCCAATTATAACAATTAGAAGATCTAAAAAGGAAACATTTAACAGGTAACAAAACACACATAACATGAATCTGGTTAGAATGATACAGAATATCACAAAAATGAGTTGAAAATAACTCATTTCTAATATATAAGCAAACTGGGATAAACTCATAATTTTCTCACTATCTGTCCGCTTTTCTAATTTTCACAAAAAACCAAATATATAACAGTAAAATTAGTCTTTAGTATTTTTGTAAAATTCGTAACTGATTGGGTGTAAATCTATAATTTTTCTCCTTCATCTGAATCTGAAATTTTCTCAAAAGGATAGAGACAAATCTATATTTTGACAGTGGTAGTACTATGATAAACTTAACCAGGAATGGTAGTAGTGTAAATCAATATCCCGACATTACGTAATTTTCACAAACTACTAGAGGGTAAAATCAACTTTTTGCCTAAGTAAGAGCAAAATAGTGTACTAAAAAATATTTGGATATTTTTGTAATTTTGTCTAGTGATAGTCTATAATATTAAAAATCGGCTAGGGCAAAACAAACTTTTGAGTCTATTGCTCGGATGGTTTCCTAGAAATCGCTAGCGGTTTTCAATAATCGGAGGCAGTTTCGGAAAACCGTTGGTTTCTGACCGTGGTTTTCTAAAACCACCTGGAGATTTTTTGGGAGCTTTAAAAGCGTAGAGGAGAGAGAGTGAGGCTAAAAAATTTGCAGAGAGAGAGGGAGATAGCAATTTTTGTTGCTCCGCCTCTTGGCATGTGGTTGCCTGTGGCCTTCTACCGCCTCTCCGGCTGTGTCCGTCATCTGGCCTCTTGGCCGAGGACTTCAGTATCCTCAACAACCTTCTTCGGTCATCTGCTTGTCTTGCAATCGACCTCCAACCTAGTGGTCGAGGTTCCACCGATTGTTTTCTAGTTTTTTCTTGTTTACAACCATCCTCTAGCCTATGGTTGAGGTTCTATCGGCTATTAACTTTATTTTTCCATATAATTTTTCCTCTACCTTTACTTACGCAAGTTTTGCTGCTTTGTCTCAACTTAGGCGGAGGTTTTCCTACCCTGTCTCAACTCAGGTGGAGGTTTTCCTACACTGTCTCAACTCAGGCGGAGACTTTCCTCTCCTTTGTATTTTTTTTGAAACTAACAGTACGTGTTTGCAGGGTAAAAAATGAGGCCCTAATACCAGACGTGGCATTTCCAGTTGTCTCCTTGTCAGATTCTGGTTTTTATCAACCTTTGGTTCTTCTTTGTAGACCTCCAGTTTCTTGCTATTTTGCTTCTCAGGTACACCTACAGCGAAAGAACAAAAAGGTATGTGAGCTTTACTCTTCTGGAGTCCTTTTTATCTGAACTGTTATCGTTTCATTTGGTAACCGTCTGACGGTTTCGGCCTATATGGCCGTTACGACCATCCTTTCTATAACTCGACCAGAGATAATGGTTGGATGGCCAGTCCAATTGGGTTGGTGAGAATGGCCATTACCTTACACAAGATCCACAAGAAAAAAACTTGTCAATACTGTCATGATCATCACAATAAGCAAATGTACATAACGAGTGGTAGGTCTGCATAGAGGTGAGGTTGGGTGGCCCCCCTCTACTTGAAATTTGATGTGAAAAATAGCAGTTGAACCCATGGTTAGAACACATAGTTCGCCCCACCTTAAACAGTTTCATGAGCTATTCGCCCCACCCTGCAGATATGTCTAGATCCGTCGTTACTACATAGCTAAACTGGTGCATGCTCCATTGATGACCGTCACAGCTACTCCGCCTTGTCTTAATGGGTTTTGGGTGCAATTCTTTTCTTCAAGACAAACCGTACATCGGAGATGAGACTTAGGGCCGTCTTTTTTTGGTGAAATTGTGTGGAACTCTTGGGATCAGGAAATCTAGAACTCAGCAATGTCGAAATGCTTCGCCTGCCCGTGCCTGGGTTTTGTCAGTTCGGGTTTGTCGACGGAGTTGTTGAAGGGAAAATTGGTTGATGAAGTAAACCAGCCAACTTGTTTCAAACACCAACCAAGTCTCGACATCCAACATAAAACCCCAAGAATAGAGTGTCATGAAAGGTCAGGTCCAAAGCTCGGATGTGAACATATTAATGGAAAGGGGGCCAAAGGTGACAGCTGCTTTGTACTGATATGGCGAAAAGCATAGGCAGGAAACTTTTGAATTCATGAACCCGGGTCTCTGTGTTCCACCACCAGGCTTCACAATGGCTCCATCATTAGCTGTTTTTTCAGATTGCATGTGCAGTACGCAAAAGGCACATTTATTTTCTCGACTCCATGAGCAAGGGCCATGAAGTCCCTTGTAGGATGTGACTTAGTGGGATTGGTAGGTACGAGAGGGCCAGCAGTAACCCGAACTTTGAACCAAACCAAGTCTTCTCTCGCACTAGGATTAGTCGCATGATTCTTAGTAATCCGAGACAAATGTATGGTGCTATTGCCTCCAAAACTTCGCAAAGATCAATTCGTTCTTTTTTCTCCGACTTCTGCTCATTTAGTACAAACTCGAGATTAATGGTAAATGACCCGAGTAAAGCGAGGAACCTGATAGCTCATTCAGAACCTCAACTCGACTCGATTCTTCTCATTCGCAAGTATAAAAGAGTTTAAATAACTTGTCATTCACTATACTTGTCGACATACACTATAGAACGAACCAACACATACTTATAATTCGGGTTCCTTAGCCTGGTGGAAACTAGAACAAAACGAATTAAACCAGCTCATTCTTATAGGAACTAACCAAAGATTGGAATAGACATGACCGGTTTCGGTTTTTTCAGAACCAAAACCGTATCGGGATTGAGCTGGTTCCAGTTCTGATTCGGAACCACCAGTTCAAACCGTTTGATTCCCCACAAAAAAGAGGGCTAGAGAAAAGACGGATGGTGGCTCTCTACCCTAGGGCCATGATAAGGGTTCCAGCTACGATCAACCCAGGTGGGACCAGGTACCTTTCTTCATGGAAGCAACGAGTGCGGGTCCCGCTAACGAGGCCGTAGATGACGAAAGGCTCACTTACGTCAGCAAAATGACGATGTTTTCTTTCTAGAGAGTGTGTGTGTGTGTGCGTGTGATCGGTCTTGTGTGTAATTGACACACGTGAAGGAAAACTCACCCTTTGTTCGCAAGAGCGAAGGTTCACGGAAGTCCGCTTCTCGTTTTATCATTTTATCCCTTTTAATTGCGTCCGCTCTTTCCTTTATAAAAAGACCCTCTCCCCTTTCCCTCAATCCGTCCGTCCATCCATCGCCCTCTCGCTCTCGCCTTCTCTGCGGTAACGGACGAACCCACTCTGTGCTCAATTGGATCAAAGATGATGATGTACAAAGGATGCGCCAACGAGGACCAGGCGACGACGCTGGAATGGATCCAGCAGCTCCTTCTCGACGATCCTGAACCTGTACTATCGGTCGAGCCTACCTTCCGCCGCTGCCCGAGCTTCGGCTCGTTGCTTTTCCCCTGCTTAACTGAGGGATGGGGCGAGCTTCCTCTCAAGTTGAATGACTCCGAAGACATGGTCCTCTTCAATGTCCTCCACGATGCCGTCACCGTCGGTTGGGCGCCGTTCACTGATGCCGTGGTCGTGAAGGCTGAGCCTCTTGAGGAAATTCACTCTCCGATCGAAGGCGTTGCGGAGAAGCCGGCCTCTCAGCCGACGGCTGCGGAGCGGAGGAAGCACTACCGCGGAGTGCGCCAGCGGCCGTGGGGGAAATTCGCCTCGGAGATCCGTGATCCGGCGAAGAGCGGCGCCAGGGTTTGGCTCGGCACTTACGACACCGCAGAGGCGGCTGCGCATGCTTATGATCGTGCGGCTTACCGGATGCGCGGAAGCCGAGCACTGCTGAATTTCCCACTGGAGGTCGAATCGCTCAATGTGGAGCTGAAGCCGGAGCCGGTGTCTCCATCCAAGAGATCTTTTGCCGCAGCATCATCATCCGCTTCCTCCTCTTCTTCTTCGTCGAAGCGGCGCAGGAAGCAGAACCCGTCCGGCGAGGCTCCAGCCCAGGCCGATATGGACTCCCCGGGCGTTCAAAGCGGGGCCCACCCCTTCTTAATCGGCGAGCAGCTATTGGCGGCCTAGATTTCCCCACGTCAGCGAGGCAGGAAATATCTTGAATTGTGTAGATAGAGAACCATTTTCTCCTACGTGGCGAGTGTCAAGTGCTCCTGGAAACTCCTTTTTGTTTGCAGTAAGTTGAAAAGAGGAACTCCAATAACTGAGCCTGTCTGTAAAAGGGTTTAGCGTTTTGGGCGTTTGTGATATTTGTAGATATTTATCTAATTAAATCTCATTTTCATAAGCGACACCTGATGACCTTCAAGTACAAATTACTAAATTCAGGACGAATATTGTAAAAACAATACTTTAATATTTTAATGTGAGATATATATGCAACAAAAGGTGTTAAATTGATTTTTTTTAAAACCATTGGTATTCGGAACCCCTCAAGCATTGGTTGATCCACATTGTGGTGGGGTGGAGCAACCCCCCAACCCAAAATTCTGAAAACGTTTATTTCTGTATTGAAATTTCAAAAAAGTTCTTAAAGCTTTTGAAGCCCGCATCTCCCGAACCTAAAGTCTGTTCCAATCGAAACAAATTTTTGGGTCTGTCACTATCGTGTAAAGCTGCTGGTTTTTTCTGCTTACAAGACTCACACCTTAAGCTTCCTTAAGGACAAAAGGTGTGGAATCACTTGCTTCTTCTTATTTTTTGCTACAATGGTAGGTTGAATCTCACACACACACATGTATGGGGAGATCTAACTTGTCCCCTGTGAGTGGGTATCAGAGAGCCCTAGTAGCTCTGCATGGTTTTGTTAAAGGCTATTTAAACAAATTTTTGTTTAACAAGCTTTTACGAGTCAAACAGTGCTGGCAAGTTCATGTTCAGATCATATGGTTTAACATGAACGAGTTAGAGACGAAGCCAACTACGAGCAGCTGTCACCGGATTTGTGTTTGTAATGCATAAATTCGTATGATTTTCAAATACATCTGTTATGATCAAGCTTGTCAAAGAACATCCATTCATGAGAAACATGATTCATGTCATACAAAGAAGCATGTGGTTGAAACATCTTACAAGTTTATGGGTAAGAAATAGAATGTATATGTGCGTTAAGTTGCATATGCACGTGTGTGTGTGTTTGCAGGTGCGTGCTCGTGTCAATAACTTCATCAAACACAACTGTTACAGATTTCTTATTTGTAAATTATAGTATCATAGCTAATTAATTATTAGGTATGGATTCTAAGACATACCTAATACAACACCTGAGCACTTTACGCAATCGTCAAAAGCATGATCATCCCTTTGTGCATCTATCACTTGTTTGAGAAAATTATATCAACACAAGCCTTGCTCTTGCCCGGAAATTAGTACACCAATAGGTTAAAGTGACTCACGAAAGTTGTACCAGATTCAATATGACAAAACAATGATAATTTAAAATATGAGATGATACGATTTCCACATACGATTTAATTAAATCTACCACGTGTCTCTCTTTCCACGAAGTCGTGGCAATTTGCCTGTCATGCTACTTACTATTTGTAGAGGCCGCACAGTGGCCGGAGGCATGCAGGACGGTCTGTGTTTCTCCGGCAACTTTCCTTTTGGCCTCACCTTCGTACGGTGAAAGGACGGAACGACGAGAACAAGGACGGTTAACTTTCAGTCTGTAGGGGATGGGAGATCGAGAGCAGCCTAACCAGCGGAGCCACCAGGCTGTGACGGTGGTGACGGCCATGACCATCGGCGGCGATTAAATGGTGCTCTCCGGCTTGACACTTGCCGGGACGCTCTTGGCACTGACGGTGGCAACGCCAGTGCTGGTGGTGTTCAATCCCGTGCTACTCCTGGCCGCTGTCGCCATTTTCATGTTGGCGCTTGGCTTCCTATGGTCCAGCCGGTTGGCGGCGGTGGCGGTATCGATGCTGGGTTGGGCTTATAAGCACGCGACAGGGAAGAGATCGCCCAGCGAAGGCAACGTTCGGCCCGTTGATGGGGAGGGCGAGCGAGGTAAAGGACCGGGCCGAGCAATTCGCCCGCATGGTGAAAAATAGGGTTCAAGTGACTGCCCTCCAGTAGCTACTATCATCTTGTGCATTACCCAGAAGAGATGTTCAGTGGTCATCTTGTGTATTACCCATCAATAATGGTTCCATGAATCTCTCCGGGACGGTGGGAACTTTGGGTAGAACCCAACCAAGTCAATCGTGAGCTGGGGATTTCATGTCACCCACTTTTATTGATATGTATATATATATATATGACCTGATCTCTCCTACTACTACTACTACTTGCTGTGTTCTCTCTCTCTCTCTCTCTCTCTCTCTCTCTCTCTCTCTCTCTCTCTCTCTCTCTCTCTCTCTCTCACACACACACACACACACACACACACACACAGATGCTCTACATCCTTGGAGAAACAGAACCCAAAACACCCCGTCTTGTTCAAGCACATATGGAACTATATTTGTAATGGTATAGGTTATGTCCTCAGTTTCTTGTGGATATCCTTGGAGAAACAGAACCCAAAACACCCCGTCTTGTTCAAGCACATATGGAACTATATTTGGAACTATATTTGTAATGGTATAGGTTATGTCCTCAGTTTCTTGTGGATATCCTTGGAGAAACAGAACCCAAAACACCCCGTCTTGTTCAAGCACATATGGAACTATATTTGTAATGGTATAGGTTATGTCCTCAGTTTCTTGTGGATATTCTGCTAAGCAATTTTTCTTTTTGCAGGGCTACACTATAAGATCATTTCTTTTTCTTTTCTTTTTTAACATACTATAACCTCATTTCTTAATAAAACATATGTCCGAGGTAGATTTTGCTTCATGTGCATTAACAGTAAAGTCTGCATAGAAATAACCAAATTACTTTAATTCATGGGTCTGTCCAAAGTTTATGCACCTATTTATATAAAATGGGGACAGGTTTTATAATGCTCCCAACATCACAAAGAATAAGGAAGCCAGAAGGCACCTTACCTTTTCAATTTTAAACAAAAAGTAATTAAAATTAAAATCTATGTACCAAAAAAACTAAAAATCTAACAGTAAAATGCTAGAAGGGCGGCTAGAACCTCCCACCTTGTGTTTAACAGTCACACGCTCTAACCGACTGGGCTATTCGAGCTAGGATATGATGATTATTGATAAAACTCGTGGAAATGAATTGCACTCATCATACCAACAAAATATGTCACAGTGAACAGGCACAAGAACTTGAGGAGCATTTAATGGTTGATGGAAAGAAAAGCCTGACAAATAGAAGAATTACCTAGACAAGATACATGTAGGAAACCATGGTAGAAGGCCAGAGGAAGAGTATGAGAAACCATATGAATCAATGAAAATCAAACAAGAAAATTGAAACAACAAGAAGCAATGAAGCCACCAAAACTTAAATTCTCCTGTATCAAGCCAGATTACAAGGTTCTCTTTATAAATAAAAGCAACCCAATGCAAAATAAGAAAGAAAATATGAAGCGAGGGGAAGCGATGACTATGTCAGGGATCCAGTGTTTTGGATGCAAGAATGTGACTTCTGAAAGACCGTAACGTGCTTCAGGTTTCGGCAAACGGCCAACAATATTTAGATCAATTGGAAATCATTTCGCATTGCTGAAGCATGCCTATGCATTGTTTCTCTAAAAATCTTTGCTCGAGTAACAGAAGTTTGAAGTTTCTCCCAAACACAGCAGTTCATGGCACAAAATACCATTTATATGTTTCCATGAACCCAAACAGAACCTTCGTAGAGGCAAAAGGATACCTGCAGACAGATGAACGAGACAATGAGCGGCTCTACTAACCTAGCCAGGCCTCGTTCACACCGTAGACGCTGGTAGCTGGCTTCCATTTTTGCGTCGCCGGGAGAAGAATGAACAAGATTGGCCAGCTCTCCGAGATCTCCAGTTTGTCATCCCATATATTATTACTCTCGACAATCTGCTATAACTGCACATGGCAATGATGATAACAATTACCACCGTCCACTAATATGTTAACAACCAAGGATTTGAAATGAACCATGATAATCAGAATACCAAACATAGAAAACCTTAAGGCGGTAAACTGTTATGTACAATTACAACAACAACTAAGGCTTTTCACATACATGGATTCTTTGTTTTCATATAACTCGACAGGTCATTGTTTCCTTCCAACACCCAACACTTTTGTCTTGATATGTTTCCTTCCAATTCAGAATTTCTTTGCTGTATAACACATTCGTCTCAAAACATTTGAGAGCCTCGATACCCAGCAATTAGTAACAAATCAGAATTTTTGGTTGCATCAACTTCATGTTAGAAATCCTTCCTGACGACGGCACTGCCCGTTTCAGAATGCAGACTATTAAGTGACAGATTTCGATTCCATGAACAAATTACGCTTACTGATTGTAACAGAACAGGCAATAACAAATAACCGAATCCAGAAATCTCAATGAGACGATAAAGAACAGCAAGATAAACACTTGAACGAGACATGATCTTCATGGCACGTCCAATTGCACTTCGCCCATTTCCAGACTTGGCAACAGTGTGACAGCTTCACCTTCAATCACCAAAACATCCCCATTTTTCAGGCATTTGGTGGAGAATCTTGCTCTGGAAACAGAAAAAGGAAGGGAAAGGATGAGTGAACAGAAAAGAACAAGTTCATCAGACAAGTAAATGGGAGTGGAGAGTACAAGTATCTCTTCTTGTTTTCTCTCAGATGTAATGCTTGAACTTCTGCAACAACTTCCTCCCCCGCGTAAACTGGTGATCTAAACTGAAGAGTTTGAGAGACATATAATGCTCCTGGCTGCACGTAATCATAAAAGAACCACTACATAAATATGCATGAAGAGTACGATATGTACATGAAATTACTAACAAGTGGATTATTGAGAAAACCAGAGCATCAAATACTACCATTAATTAAGGCCAAAAGTCAGCAGTCCAATGATTGATATCAAGATGTTGGCCAAGATTTTGCAATTTGCAACAAATAGATTACAGCCAAAACATTGACAGTACATGCGAGAACACCCAAAAAAAAGGAGGCCTTAAAATAAGCAAGCAGTCCAAGGACAAAATATCAACCTGTTGGCCACGATCAGATGTGCCAGATGGGTGTGAGTAAAAAATGAAACGTGGTGCAGCTTGCACTTGTTTGGAGGTGATATTGAATTAATTGTCCTGCTAAATCACTCATTTCGATTGCATTACGTAATGCCACTCTCTGAATCCTGAAGTTGGATTATGGAGCAACAAGCGACTGCAAGTTCTATGCTGTTAGCACCATTGGCAATGATATGCAGCCAAATAACCCCACATCCTCTAGAAATTAGCAAAAACACAAATTTTCTTAGTGTTGTTGTCATCGTAATATTATTGCTTCAATAGGCACACCATGATTTAGCTCATTTTATTGTAACATCTCATAAGAAGTTCTGTCTGCTGTGTCACCTTCTCTTAATTTATTTTAATCTGTCGAAGTTTCCACTTTTCCTGAAGCATTTTAATAAAAGGCAGGCAAAACATATGTAGAAAGTCTCATAGAATATTCCCCGTAGTCATGTCGAGCACGTGCCACAATTATTTTTTGAAAAAGGAAAAAATTGAAGTGCAACAATCGGTACAAGCATAAGAAACCTTCAACCTACGTGGATATACAAGCAAAATAGAACAAAGGAGCAGAATCATCAAAAATAGAGTTGTGGCCCAGCAAAAGACGATTTAACATCTCGAATAGCACCCAAATGTCTAGCCAGGTACAAGATTAAACTCCAAATTTGATACTAATACTGACCCAAGAACAGGAATTATTTGATCTAACTCCATTCAATTAGGGCAGTATAATATTCAGAATCCAATACATACAAGGATAAATAATTTTTCCAGAAAGGTCTAAAATTCTTTGTAAGTAAAACGCAACTGCTTATTCGACAGATTCGCGCTTCTCGCTCTGCTATTATGATTATATAAAGAATGATCGAAGAGCTCGAAATGCAAGCAGGGGCGAAACGAAGAATAAAAGATTACACTTGTTTCAAACGAAATGAAATGAAAGAACATACGAAATGGGAGGCGATGATGTTCGGGAAGAGAGAAGCGACGAGCATGCCGTGGACGACGCAATCTTTGAATCCGAATCGGCGGGCGAGATCGGGGTCGAAGTGGACTGGGTTGGAGTCGTGGCTGAGCTTCGAGTAATCGTCGACGTCGGCGGGAGTGAACGTCCTCGTCCTCCTCAAAACATCGCCTATCCGAATCGGCCGAGTCGACGACGAAGAAGAAGAAAAGAAGAAAACGGGAGCAGCGAGCTTTCTGAGGATCATATTTGTGAGCGGCCGTCGGTGAGGAAAGCTGTTCACTTGAGCGCCTCCTGCAGGTACTTGGGTAGACGGGATTACCCTGACAAAATAAAAAAATTCAGAAGACGAGTAACAGAGCACTGGATGGCAATGGGGCGCGGTGGGATGGGATTTCATTCCACCCGCACCCTTACTGCTAGACATAGACATATCTGATTCCGGTTCACTCTAAACTTAAAATCGTAAGGCCTTGGAATCGTAAGGCTTTGGAATCGTTGGTTCTAAGCTAATTTGGGTTTCGATCTAGAACTGATAATTTTATAAAAATTTACTTTTCATAAAAAAATAAAAAATATCAAAACCGACCCTTTGAAACTGTCGATTCCAATTTGAATTCAGTTCTCGTTTGCTAAAGGGTGAAACTGGAACTAGACTAGGTGGGAGCTATTTTTGGTTCTAGGTCCAATCGGTTCCTGTCCCAATTCGGTTCCGACTAGGAACCAATCATGTCTACTCGCTGCACTAAAGACCTCTTATTAGACGCCACCCAGCACCACTCAACCTATAAAAGATGATTTTTCAAAAAAAAAAGTTAATATCATATGTTTTATATAAAACGAGTAATTTATTTTATACAAAGGCATAGGCTTATAAAATATATATTTAGTGTTTGTATATATTTACATGTACATCACTTTTATATAAGTACGCACAAATATACAAAGATTTGAGATGAATGAATGTGGTAATAAAACAAGATATATTTAATGTATACAATATATTAAATGTAAAGTATAAAGTACAACAATACTCTTAATTGAAATCTCCACCATTAAACATGTTAATTAAAGGACAAAAACGTACGAGTAGATTTGAGTATATAAGATTGAGTACCACTCCCTATGTATATAAAGGCATGAATAGATTTACCCTAAACCCTACTCCGCCCTACAATGGTGTGAGAGGTACCCGCTGGGCGAATAGATTCAAGTCCAGTTTAGCATATATATACATATCAAGACAGGATAGGGCTGGTTTACCTTAAACCGTAGCCCGCCCTGCCCTACAATGCAATGGGATGGGTATCCACCGGGCGAGTAGATATCATCACCTCTACCCAGGTATCCAACCCGGTCAAGACAGGTTGGAAACCCCTCATGTATCATGTCAGGTTCTTATCTTACCCTTAATGCTTTTTAAAAAAAATTAATGATCAAACATGCGTGACGGTGAATGGTGTTATTTTTTTTTAAAACAATGATTAAACATGAATGATTACGTGTGTAAGATCCACTCACACTCTATATATAAATTTCTGACCTTAGCTAAGTAGGTCCTTTGGCACATAATAGCAACCCTTTATGCTATTTCTTTGCCAAACCCTAAGTTTATCTATCAAGACATAATTTGGACATGGTGCATCATATTGATCGTAACATAATATACCTGCCAAATTGGCATAATATTAAAATGTATAAGGACGACAGGTCAAAAGCTAACTGAACCAGATCCCAGTGATTTGGTTTGTTTGGTTCTTTGTACTATATGGTTTAGTTCGATTCTCATCGTATCGGTTTTAGTTCTTGGTTGAGACTAGAACCTAGAACCAATAGTTCCAAACTATCGATTCTGGTTTTATGAGAGGTGAAACCAAAACCGAACTCTTGATCCGGTTTGGTTCCAATTGAAACCACCGAGCCTGTTAAGAACCAGTTGTGTCTACTATAACCAACCCAAACTGAACCATGAACACTCCTAGATATGATCCACAAAACCCAAGCAGTAATATGTCATTTGTTGTATAATTTGTTAAGTACATTCACGTATTGTAAATCCCCGGTAAGTGCATTCACGTCAAAAATTAGATTCAGAGCATTAGCTCAATGGTAGGGTGCTCTAGCATAGTATATTTTATATTTTTTTTTCTTAAAAAACAATTATAAAACATGAACGACAATGTCTAGGATCTACCCATACTCTCTCTCTCTCTCTCTCTCTCTCTCTCTCTCTCTCTCTCTCTATATATATATATATATATATATATATATATATATATATATATATATATATATATATATATATATATATATATATATATATATATATATATATATATATATATATATATATACTTATAAAATCCTGGCCTTAGCCCAGTAGATCGTTTGACACATAATAGCAACCCTTTATGCTATTTTTTTGCCGAACCCTAAGTTTATCTATCAAGACATAATTTGGACATGGTGGATCATATTGATCGTGTGTAATAACATAATATACCGGCCAAATTGGCATAATATTAAAATGTATAAGGACGACAGGTCAAAAGCTAACCGAACCGGAGCCCAGTGGTTTGGTTAGTTTGGTTCTTTGTACTATATGGTTTAGTTTGATTCTCATCGTATCGGTTTTAGTTCTTGGTTGAGACAAGAACCTAGAACCAATAGTTCCAAACTATCGATTCTGGTTTTATGAGAGGTGAAACCGAAACCGAACTCTTGATCCGGTTCGGTTCCAATTGAAACCACCGAGCCTGTTAAGAATCGGTTGTGTCTACTAGAACCAACCCAAACTGAACCACGAACGCTCCTAGATATGGCCGACAAAACCCAAGCAGTAGTATGTCATTTGTTGTATAATTTGTTAAGGCAAAGCGGGGTTAGCCAGACCCTATCAGGTAAGTGCATTCACGTCAAAAATTAGATTGAGAGCATTAGCTCAAGGGTAGGGTGCTCTAGCGTCGTTGCTGTTGATCGGGAGTTCAACTCCCACAAGATGCGTGTCTGGATGTTTGTGTTAGGCTTCAGCCTCGTATTGTAAAAAAAAATACGTATAAATTATACAAACTTCAGGAACAGCTTCGTCAATTTTCTATAGGTACAAAATTAGATATCTATTTATTATTTTTCAATAACAATTTCCCATAAAGATGCTTGTGACATTAATGAGACTTTGTTTTTGGGGTGAAAATTATATTTGAGAAAGTTGGGGTGTAATAAGTCAAGTCTATGACAAAGCAAAAGCTCGACTTACTTCATTGACAAAACCCTCAGCTGAAACTTGGTTTGTTGAGCTTCGGTCTCCGTACGGGAAACTCGAGTGATCGCTTCTTTCTCGAGCTTGACCAAATTCATATACAAGACTCAGTTTTCCGAGCTTGAGATCAATATCACCGGCTTGAATTAGCTTGAGCCCATCAAATATGTTCAAAGCTGTCACGTCTCGATTGTTTGGCTGAGTAAAATTAGCTTTCACCAAGAAAATAAAAGACACAATGTGCGTTAAGAATAACAAAGAAAATTTTCATTAAGCATTAAAGAAAATGTTGTTGATGTTGGGTGATGCCCACAATCATCAATTCTATACGTTATGATAGGGTTATGTGGAAACAAAGAATTGATATAGCCAACATATTTAGTATGGAAATAAGACTTATTTGTTGTCGTTGTATTAAAGAAAATGGTATTCTTTGTTTTATAAGAGGGCCAAAGACTAAGAAGTTGCTAAGGTGTTGTGTAAAAACATATGTATAAATTCAATCTTTTGTGACAATTAATGCAATTATTTTGACGGTTACAACTATCGGAATACTTCGTAAAATAATTTCAAGGGTTAAACCATAGAAATGTGTTAAAAATCGTCGTATTTATATCTGCATAAATTACTGACAGTCATGTTTTCTTTTTCGGTGGTCTAAAAAACTGATGGTAATTATTGAATTTTTTTTATGGCGGTTGTGTACTTCAATTTCAAAGGTTTGAAACCGTAGGAAATGGTTTATATATTATTGGTGATTCTTTTGGTTATTTCCGGTGGTTCCCAACCATGAAAAGATTGAATCCCTAGTTCTCTTTCTCTCAGTCTTTGTGGATTTTATAACGACTAAATCACTTAAAAAATGGAATCTCATTGTTGTTGATTAATAACTTTACTTGATTGTTTGAATCCTATTACTAGTAAATTAACATGTGTGAATCGAAGTGTAAAACATTGTGATTTGTGGTGAGCTAGACTTGTTATTAAAACAAGAATGTCAATGGAAAAAAATTAAAGAAAATTAAGTTTTATAAAAAAATATATCCAGCAATAATCGACTTGGTTTTGTTTGAGCCGTTAGATTTGAGGTTGGATGAGGAGCCGTTCTTGGAGACGTGTGGTCAATATGTCACTCTGAAAGACAGTCCTTTTCTTCGTCTCTGATCTCGTTGAAATTCAAGGGAAAAGGATCAACGCATGCTTTTCCTCAACGCACTCTTCGTGTGAAGGCAAATGAACGTTATATGTATGTCTTGGCTTTTCCTCTTAACTGCACACAAAAGGTACTTGGGTTGGACAAATTTTTTTCTAATTGTTATATTATATTCTTGCTTTTGTTGGGATCTTCTCATCTCGACCTTTCCTTTCAGATTTCTATCATGTGTTGGTAAGAAAGGATGCAACACTTAATCCCAATGAATCACACTAATAATAGCATTTTCATCATGCCAAAATGGGTGAGCGAAACTTGTTATTAAAACAAGGAAGCAAATGAGAAAAACCTAAACAAAATTAAGTTTTTACAAAAAAAATATATCCAGCAACAATCGACTTAGTTTTGTTTGAGATCAACATACCTTGACTTTAATAATGCAAAATCGAGTGACTTCATTAGAATACCTCTTTGGGGATATGTCTTACAAGCTTGACAATATAGTAAATAGGATAGACATTGGAATAAATCTCTTATACTACAATGATATATATATATATATATATATATATATATATATATATATATATATATATATATATATATATATATATATATATGTATGTATGTATATTATATATGTTGCTTTTATTATAACATTAAATATAACATATTAAATCATGATAAATTTATGTTTTAATTTATAAAGATATGTCAGATGTGTTGTAACTTAGCAGGAAAATCCTTTAATCCAATGCAACAACAGTCATCCCATGTAAACCATTTATGCTTATAATGATCTTTCATTATATCACATGTTTGAAACTATATGTGACATTTGAGATAATGATCTATACAAGAAAAGTTATTTTTTTATTGCTTCAAATTTGTAATAGTGATTATTCTGAGAATATTGCTTTACATACCTTTAAAAGTTTTTGTTATATGTTTGATAATTATGACCACTAATCATATCTTTAAGTATGGGTCATATTTTATTATTGTAGGAATAATAGAATACAAGAACTGATAGAAGAAATGATCAAAGAAATGTTAGAAGAGATGATGGGTCATGACCTCGTACACTAGTTTTATAATAAACCATGGACGTTAATCTTAGTTATATTTGATCGATTTCTTTTTGTTTATGTACTTATTTTAAATGTTTGTAATATTAGACATTGGTCTTGGATATATTCAGCTCATATGACATGTATGTACTCATTTTAAAAGTTGGTAACATTGGACATTGAATTTGATTTTATTCAGCCCATATGACATTTATATACTTGTTCTAAATGTTTGTAAATTGGATATTGACCTTCTTAGATATATATAAATCTATCAATTAAATTATATTTTGATAATATCAAATTATATATAAGTGTTCATGATGAGATTCTATTCCAAAATCCATGTGAAAATTTGAATTATTGAAAAAGTATTTCTAACATAAGGGATTGTAAACATTCTTTTCTGACAGTTTTTTGATACATTTGTGATGGTCAAAGGAAGTGTCACAAATAGATCATTTTCGGTGATTTTAATCTAGTTGACTATTTTTGAAGGTTGTGTGAATATTTTTAAGGATTGTTTAGTTTTTTCAACCCATTTTTTTCTACAGACTTTTTTCGATGGTCGGGGTTGTCTTTTTGGCTTTCCAACCATGAAAAATGACTTTTTTCAATGATTAAACTGTTAGAAAAAGTAGTTTTTAAGACCGTTGAAAATAAATCTTTTGCTAGTGAAGCTGTAATTAAGGGAATTAGAATCGAACTCATGACCATAAAAGTCGTAACCTTCTTCTTCTTTTCCTGGTAAAGCCAATATGCACCCTCCGAACGTCGAACTCACGACCTTCATCTTGTGGTCAAGACAATTGCCAGGTAAGCTAACGCTACGAGAATACTGTAACGTTTAGAAATCTGAACTTTCCATATTTTTAATATCATATCTATGGCACGACTTATGCGTAAATAACTAAAACCATAACAGGCAAATTTTGTGAAACCGTTTTAGATCACGGTGAGTTGGAACTTCCAAAGCTGCATCACTGTCTTCTCCTATTTGAGCTCTCTTGCTATCTTCCGCCATATCTCCTGCTGCTTTATAAATAACATACAGAAGGCAGTAAACCTCTCTCTCTCTCTCTCTCTCTCTCTCTCTCTCTCTCTCTCTCTCGAGGGTGCGCATCCACTGTAAGTGACGTACAGTTCTTGTGCAAGCTTGTTGGTGCATCAATGGCATGCATGGAGAGTTATGTGATAATTTGGTTGCTTCTGTATGGCAGGATTGTGAAAATGGACGATCGATATCGTTTGCTCCAGATCGTTGGAAGCTATTTGCTCTTGTTTATTTCTTTCCAATTCATTGCAGGTTTTCTCTCTAACTCACACCCTCTAACCTCAGTCAGTGAAGGTAGCACCTTACGTCTTTAGATTGGATTGATATTCTAAATAATCGTTATTCGATAAATTCTCTCTCTCTCTCTCTCTGTCTCTCTCTCTCTCACATACACAAACGGACGTCTCTGTTTGTGACATGGGAGTCAAATTCCTAGGATCTATAGCCATCTAACGGCCGTCCACTGGTTCTGCTTTTATTCTCAAGTTAGGAAGCTTGCTGAGAGAGGCCCAAGAAGAAACTGTTAAAGGGAACTGCAAAACGTGATCTTATAATTATTAATTTTTGGTTACAAGAGGAGGCCGAAGCTTAAGACACACCCCACACATGCACTCTCCGAAAGTCGATCTCCCCATCAGCAACAGATAACGTGGGACGGCCGCTTCACGTGAAATTCAAAAACCCAGGGTAGATCAAATCCATGCCTATTATACATAATTCACCCCACCCTACAAAAAATTCTAGATCGGCCACCAACAACAACAGCGCTAGAGCACTTGCTGTTGAGCTAAGGTTCTCTGTGCCATGATCTTATTATTTTAGATTCCTGTAACAATGATACCGGTTCTTGAATTTAAGGGTAAACCAAGTGTGGGGAGCTAGAAGGGTGCATGCATGATCTTAACTTGTCATTGATTATCCTAGCTAATCTTTCTAAATGAGTCTTATAAATTAACATGAGAATGGATACTTAAAAGAATAGGTTCGGCATTGGTCTTGGGAAAAAACTCCTTCAAGCATGTGTCACAGCCCTTCATGGGTCTTTTCCGAATCTAATATGGCACCAGATGACCAGTACTGAATCTGGACCGAGTTACCAACATCCACTTAGAAATATCAGTAGGAATTTGGTTTAGCCCGAATAGGAAAAAGAAAATAGTTGGCTAAGGGGTCGACTCGCAAGTAGACAATCATGAGTTCGATACCTGGGGCGTGCATCTGGCTTCGGCCTTCGCCTTGTACCAAACGAAGGTTTAGTTTAGCCGATTGATCCAACCCGATGCCACGAAAGGCTTCATTTTGGTTATGGTTTAGTTATTTTCCATAATTATTGCTTATATACTATGATCATGTGGTTGTTCAGGGAGCACAGCTGAGTACGTCGCTTACAATTATTCATATACCAACGAGGTGATTCAGTTTCTTTCTTTGTTAATATCATGTTTCGCATCATAATCTTTCCTTTCTTACCTGTTTTTTTTTTGGGAAAAGTACCTGAATATATCATTATAGGAGGTAAATTACTTAAATTAATAGGTCAAAACATAGTATAGATTATGCTAAAATTGGGAAGGGTATCTTTTGGAAATTATTTTCCTTCATCTTGTGAACTTCTACAAAAGTTAGAAAAACTAAATTTGGAAAGTATTAAAAGAGGTAGAGGACGACCACAAAAGTGTTGGAAAGAAACAATAAAGAATGATCTAGCTTATTGGGAGTTAACTGCTAACATGGCACACGATAGAGATCTGTGGAAACAAAGAATCCATGTAGCCAACCCCGTCTAGTATGGGAAAAGGCTTAGTTGTTGTTGTTGTTGTTGTTGTTGTTGTTGTGAACTTCTACACAGGGATGGCATTATTGACCCGATCCGAATGGGGTGGGAAATACCCGAAACCCAAACTGATCGGGTCGGATATGGGGATAAGATGCCTACATACCTGACCTGATACTTTCCCCAACCTGTACCCCCTAAAACAAGATGTGCTTCCCTCATGTAGAAAATAAGAAGTTAATTCATAAAAGAAGGTAAAAGGGCCTATCTCTCAAAGTGAAAAATATAAAATATTATACCATATGATATGATCAAAACCGTTCATCTTGTAAATGCACCGTTAAGAACTTAGCAACTCTTTGCAAGCAAGAAAAAAACCTTTCTATGGGCATAAAAGCATCATTCATCATTTTTGAGGGAGGAACAAAAAGATGAAAAACAGAATAGAAAGAAAGAAAGATATTATATGAGGGTAAATTGCCCAAATCCTCATGCCAACTCCTTTGATATCCATACCCATACTCTCTTATGTGCTTGGTTATCAGTAGTGTGTTATAGTGAATTAGTACCACAATGAGCACTATAGCAGCTCATTGTTAACGGGGTCATTTTAGCGCTAATTACGCCCGTTAACAACGATATATCGGTCCCCTATATTCATATAGTGTATAGGATCGTGTCGATCTAATATTCATTGGATCGACCCAATTCAAATAGAAATAAACCTAAAAATACCAAAATGGTCTCTTTGGCCTTTCTGTTTGTATCTCTCTCTCAACAAGCAACACAAACAGTTTGCATCTCTCCGGCCCCCTTTTGTTTGATCTCTCTCTCACTTCTCTGTCTGCATCTCTCTCTCTCAGTAAGTAACAACTAAAAGGCCCACTCTCTCGCTCTCATCAAGTAACAATTAGCGTTGCTGCTTGTTGTGACTCTCTCTCGCCCTCTTCTCTCTATACTTTTGTGTTTCTCTGTTAACACTTTGTCCACATTTTTCTTTATGTTAACGTTCTGGCTCTTTTGTGTTCTTTATCTTACAAGTTAGGAAGTTTCTATTAATGATAATATAACTTATGGATTAGAAAAAGAAAGAAGAAGGTAGAGAGAGGAGGTAGTGAGATCACATGAAGACGATCATTGGAAAGCCAAAAGTCCAATATGTAGATAGTTCATGTAACATGTAAATGTGAAAAACATGCTAACCCTACAAATATATAGATGGGTCAAGATTTTTTTTTCCTTTTGTGACAATGGGTCAACATTTTGCTTTTGGACTAAAGATTGCACCGAAAAGTTCAAACTTTTACGTGAATTAAACTGTTAGAAAAAAACCTTTCTATGGGCATAAAAGCACCATTCAACATTTTTTGAGGGAGGAACAAAATGATGAAAAAAGAGAAAAGAAAGAAAGAAAGATATTATATGAGGGTAAATTGCTGAAATCCTCATGCCAATTCCTTTGATATCCATACTCATACTCTCTTATGTTCTTAGTTATCAGTAGTGTATTATAGTGAATTAGTACCACAACGAATATTATAGCATCTCGTTGTTAACAGGTGGCCCATTTTGGTGCTAATTACTCCCGTTAATAACGATATAGTGTTCCCTATATTCATATAGCAAACAAGATTGGGTCGATTTAATATTCATTGGATCGACCCGAGTCAAACAGAAATAAACCTAAAAATACCAAAACGGTCTCTTTGGCCCTTTTGTTTGCATCTCTCTCTCAACAAGCAACGCGAACTGTTTGCATCTCTCTCTCGCCCCCTTTTGTCTGTCTTTCTCTCACTTCTTTGTCCGCATCTATGGCTTTCTCTCTCTCGCCCCCTTCTTTGTATGCTTTTGTGTTTCTCTGTTAACACTCTTTTTGCATTTTTCTCTGTCAACGTTCTCTAGCTCTTTAGTATGTAATCTCTTTTGTTATGTATCTTAGAAGTTGGGAAGTTACTATTAATTCTTAATTTCTTAGTTTCTTAATTTATTTATTCTAGGCTTTATTATAATGAGTATGGAATCATATGTTCCATTGCTTAAATTAGATTGGACCATAGTCACCATACTTGAGCATATTTCTTTTAATTCTTTTGCTTATTGCTTAGAATAACTTTGTTATATTTATGTTTTTATTTTTAATTTAAGTTTAACAATTCAATATGAATGTGCCACATGAAATTTATTGTTTGTCTTTTTAGAATTTATTTATTTAGTTTGATTCATATTTATGAAAGTAATGATTATGTATTTCTTGATATTTCTTATAAATTAGAGAATCTATTATATATATATATATAGATAGATATATATATATTAATCATAAATGAAAGTGTACTGTTAAATCCACTATATCCCACTACCACTATATTGGGTCAACTGCTATTGATAACATAGCTTATGCGTTAGAGAAAAAAAGAAGGTAGAGAGTGGAGGAGACAGTGAGATCACACGAAGACGATCATTAGAAAGCCAGAAGTCCAATATCTAGATAGTTCATGTAACATGTAAATGTGAAAAACATGCTAACCCTACAAATATATAGATGGGTCATCATGTTCTCAAAGGGCCAAGATTTTTTTTTCCTTTTGTGACAATGGGTCAACATTTTGCTTTTGGACTAAAGATTGCACTGAAAAGTTGAAACTTTTACGTGAATTAAGCAAAGAAGAAAGATTCTTTCACTTTTGAACCAGTGCTTAGCAAAGCCAGAGGATGCTCAATACGGAGGAGGGATACTGGCAAACCCAGGGTTCGAGCACGGTCTGAAAGGGTGGTTCAATTATGGAGCAGCAAAACTTGAAGAGAGAGTCACCGACGGCAACCGATATGCGGTAGCGAGTAACCGGAGGTTCTCTTTCGACAGCATTTCACAGAAGATTCAGTTGGACAAAGGAAAGAAATATATATTCTCAGGTAACAAGTTTGTTATTCCCACCAAATTACCTGATAGCGGAATTAGAATAGTGAAATATTACCTCGCTGTAATTCACGACATTTTAAATTATGTTATTACTGTACTTCTCTTTAAATTTTATTTTTGTTATATGCGCCTTGTATCTCCTCAAACAAATTTCTAAAAATTATGCCGTATATATATATAGGAAAACCTGATCTTGTCCACCTTTTAGATATCCACTCATTTCTTTTCGATGGTATAAGTGTAATTTAAATTTTAAAAGATTTTTAAAAATATATAAAAAACAATGTTATTACACTTATTGTTTCAAAAAGCAATAGTTAGACATGAAATTTTCCCAAAAAGTAATCGTCCAGCATATATTAGTGGGTACAATCTAATCTCTCTTTTCATATATTATATATATAAGCAAATCTCAAAAGATGATATTGAAATTTAAATTCAAAAAGTAAAAATTGTTGTATACGTTTTGGATGTATACTTTATTTATATGAACATGTTTTGTTTTTTAACTTTAAATTTTAGGTATCCATTAACTCAAGATGGATGGTTGAGATTTCTTTGTATATGCTAACATACACCATGTTATATATAACACAATTATGTAACTGGGCTTGAAAATGGAGCGATTATACACACATCTGAATCCACTTATTAAAGGAAGAAGTGTATAAAATTGATCCTTTCCTGCCGTGTGCGTCTTAGGGTTTGAACCCGCCCATGACTTCTAAAACCTGGTCCCAACCCACGTATTCCTTTCCTTTTCTTAAGAAAACTAAGTAGTTAACCGTAATTAACTAATACAACTCATAACTCTCTCTCTCTCTCTCTCTGTCACACACACACACACATACAGCTTGGGTGCAAGTGGATCAAGGAAATGCTACAGTGACAGCCATCTTGAAGACCGCCTCCGATGGCCAATACCTTTTTGGTGGGCATGTTGCTGCAAAATCTGGGTGTTGGTCCATGCTCAAGGGTGGCTTTTCCTCCAAATCCTCAGGATCTGCCGAGCTTTATTTTGAGGTACCCTACTGTCATCACCTTCATTGATTGCTACACTCTTGTTGAACTCATTCCACTGATTATATATGCAGAGCAAGGACACGAAATCCGAAATATGGGTAGACAGTCTCTCTCTCCAGCCATTCACAGAAGAAGAATGGAGAACTCATCAGACTGAAAGCATTCAAAAGGTGATATTGTCAAATAGTTTTTCGTGTTATAATTGAAAGAGTGCTAATTATACATTATGGCCACGCAAATAGTTCAACTAACATGGGTTTTAACACATACATGATACATAATATGTCACACGACGGGTCTGCAAGTCCTGCGACGGCCAAAGCTCCGGCGACCCAACTGACGTGGTAAAACATAGGCCCAGGGCGTGACATATTAACCATATATTTAACTAAACAAGCTAATACGAGCCAAGACAAATGAACACGCGTAAAGCTCAATGAGACAGCTCCTGCCTGACGTAGACATGGTTGGTTTTGGGTAAACTGGAACTAGCGGTTCTGATTTTCTTGAAACCAAAAACCAGAAGTAAACAGGGACCTGGCCAGTTCCGGTTTCAGTTCTAGTTTAAATCTTAAACTGTTTGGAACCAGAAAAAACATTAAAGGTTATTAAAAATTTGAATTTTTGAAAGAAAAAATAACAAAGTATATCGAACCGTCGGGCTAATTCCAAACCAGTCATGTTTAGCTCGGACAGATTTCTGAACCACAAGCTTGCAGCTCAGTTCATTTACCGGCCTTGGTAGATATAGGGGTCTATCAAAAACCTAATCGGCTCAATCGCAAACATATGGTGAGCTCAATTAAGCCGAAGCAAAAGCTGCCCAGTTCATATCACACTCATGGATGATATCCATTTACCTCAAGCAGGTCCGTAAATCCAAGACAAAGATCCAAGTTGTGGACTCAGAAGGCAAACGACTGGACGGAGCTAAGGTCATACTGCAACCAAAGCGATCCAATTTCCCATTTGGAGCTGCTATAAACAAGTACATCATCAACAATGCAGCATACCAGAACTGGTTCACATCCCGTGGGTTCACGGCTACCGTCTTCGAGAATGAAATGAAATGGTACACCACCGAGCCCACTCGCGGAACCGAGGACTACTCGCAGGCCGACGCTCTCATGGCCTTCGCCAAGAGACACAACATACCCGTTAGGGGCCACAACATCTTTTGGGACGATCCGAGGTACCAGTCCTCATGGGTCAGCTCACTGTCTCCAAATGATCTAAAACAGGCAGCAGACAAGAGGATCAACTCGATTATTAAGAGGTATGTGATTCCCAAATATAATGCTGTCAATGGATTGGATATCTGGACCCACCAAAATTATACGTATATATGTATATATATATATGTATATGTATATGTATATGTATATGTATACATATATATATATATATATATAATGAGGCAGGAGGGGTAATTCTAAAGTGGGTGAGGGGTGTGATTCCCAAGACTCATGGGGATTGATATATATATATATATATATATATATATATATATATATATATATATATATATATATATATATATGAGACGGGAGGGGTAATTCCAAAGCGGGTGAGGGGTTTGATTCCCAAGACACATGGGGCAGGACTGAACAGGTCTAATAACAAGTTTAGAGTGTGTGGGGAGGGTGAAAACACACACACACCTCGCCCCTAACCAAAATCATCAAATATCCACCTGCAAAACAACTAACCATATAAATGAATCCGAAAGTGGACTTGGGTTAGATTTAATTTAATGGAGGTACCCCGGCCCTTCTCGGACCAAACCTGTAATCCGACATAGAAAATCTAGGTCCGTGTCAGGGTTTAGGCACTGCCGATCGGGTTTGTATTGTTCTGAAGCAACCTGAGCTGAATGTGTGTGTATGCTCGTGCATATGTGTGTTTATATTACCATTAGGTTGGGTTTGGGCTCTGAAAAAATGACCTTATGAAGAAAACAGGTCAGGCTAGTTTCGGCCTACTTTTAACCCGGATCCGAAGTGGCTTTACCAGAACTGGACTCGTTACCCGAATTAATTAATTTTAACTAAAAAATGACAGATACAAAGGCCAAGTTATTGCATGGGATGTGGTGAACGAAAACCTGCATTTCTCATTCTTTGAGAGTAAGCTCGGAAGAACTGCATCCGGTGGGTACTACAATGAGGCCTCAAAACTGGACCCTGCAACCAATCTGTTTCTCAACGACTACAACACGTTGGAGGACCCCCGGGACCCGGACACGACACCGGCAAAGTACTTGGCAAAGATCAACGAAATCAAAGGGTTTCCTGGGAGTGCAGGGCTGCGTTTGGCAATCGGGTTGGAGGGCCATTTCGGCACCAGTGCTGATGCAACTTACATTAGGTCAGCTTTGGACACACTAGCGAAGGCCAATTTGCCAATTTGGATCACGGAGCTGGACGTAAAAAGCGGACCCAATCAGGTACTACCTCATTTGAGAATTTTCTCAATATCCGATATTTTTTTCACAAGTGAAAATCTAGACATATATAGGAGTAAGGTGTAAGCCTAAAAGTTTTTGTAGTGAAATGTTTGATACCAAAGATACATGAAAGTGCAAATATCAGGATTTTCAGGAATTTTAAATACAAGATAAATATAACTGTAAATGGAGCTGGTGAACAGCCAAATGAACCGAATTGGGCAGTTCGCCATTCATTCATCAACTCATTCGAGCTGAAACGAATATGAACCAGACTTGCTGAATTGAATGACCTGAACACAAGCTGTTCATTAAAAATGTTAACTTTTAACAAGTGAATTCATTAGAACTTCTGGTTTCCTAGTTTAGGAACAAAGTAAAAACATTGTGTGTGTGTGTGTGTGTGTGTTTGCATGTCACACACATGCACACATGTACACATGTGTGCGTGTGTGTGCATGTATGTGTTTGACCATTAATTTATTTAGTTTCAATATTTATTATTACTACTACTAGCATTATTTTATTGTTATTGCTTTTGTGTAGGCAGCGGAGCTAGAGCAGATCCTGAGGGAATTGTATGCTCATCCAGCAGTGAATGGCATTATCTTGTGGGTAGCATGGAGCCCTCACGGCTGCTATGCTATGTGCCTGACTGATAACAAATTCAACAATCTGCCGACCGGCAACGTCGTCGACAAGCTTCTCAAGGAGTGGAAAGCCAACAGCTTGGAGGGTGTAACGGATCGTAACGGTCACTTTGAAGTGTTGGTGGCTCATGGAGAATACGAATTAACGGTCGTAAATCCGATAACCAACGTGTCATCGGCGAGCACATTGAAGGTCACGACAGAGGGGGCCGGAACTTCAAATGCTTTGGAAGTTTGTGCATGAGAGTCCAAAAAAAGAAGTTAATATTTCCTATTAGACATATGTCGCAATTTTTATATTTGGATATATAACAAGATTCAAGTGAGGTAAAGATGAATAATAGTTTTGATGCCTCAAGCATGTGAGATCAAAATAGACTCTTGAAACAAAAACTATATAAATCTTTTATATTGGATTCCTATCAAGATTGAAGGTGGCAAAACCTTTCTTTTCTTATTGACAAAAATTAATTAATTATTCATACAAATGAACTTAAGCATTTATATCACAGTTAAATCCACTAGTTTTTTATGGTGGTCATCCAAAAAGGTCTAATATAAAATTTCACCTTTTTTGTTGTCAAGTCTGCACAAGGACCAGATAGAGGGTAAAATGATCCTCTATTCCCCATTGTACACAGGCTTTCTTTTTTCAACAAATGCTGCTAAGCCTTCCAGCCAGTCTTTTGAATTCAGTACCCGCTCATAGCACTTCTCTTCTACCTGCATCGCAGTGGACAACTCCATTTCCATTCCCTGGTTTATAGCTAACTTTGCCATTCTCACAGCCAATGGACCCTGTTAATGCCACCACCAAAAGCTTCCTTAGGATATACGTAAATACATGCATGCATAATATATATATATATATATATATATATATATATATATATATAGAGAGAGAGAGAGAGAGAGAGGAAAGGGAGGAGAACGGGAAGAATATAGGCCTAATGTGGATAAATGCATTGACTTGAGAAGGAATTCACCAAAAAAATTCAGAAAATTTGGCTGGCAAGTAAGAACGTTCTAGTCATGAAATTATGCACTCAAACATGCGAATCAAAATAAGGTTACAGAAAGTATAAACAAGTGGAGTAACACACTTAAGCTACTTGCATGAGTGCTTCCTCAAAATAATGAAGTAACTCTAGAGGACGATAAAGCGACGGGCCAAAGAATGACTGTCCATATTGATATAAGGTAAAAAAGCGAGAAACGGTGAGGAAGCCTGAAATATGTATGACATGCAAGACATAAGAGTTTTGAGGGCGTGCAGAGTTCGAACCTTCTGGTTTATATCCCTGGCTATTTCAAGAGCTTTCCAATAAGCTTCTCCAGCAGGGACACAGTAATTCACAAGACCTGGCATTCAGAACACTGCATTTATTTACTGAACCATTACATTGCATGAGCACAAATTTTACAACAACTAAGCCTTTTTCCATACTAGACGGGGTCGGCTACATGGATTCTTTGTTTCCACAGAGCCCTATCATGTGTCATGTTAGCAGTTAACTCAACATAAGCTAGATCATTCTTTATTATTTTTTTCCAACACTTTTGTGGTCGTCCTCTACCTCTTTTAATACTTTCAAAATCTAGTTTTTCATACCTTCTTACAAGCGTTTCTTTTGATCTTCTTTCTATATGTCCAAACTATCTTAAACGATATTCTCATTTTATCCTCTATTGGTGTCACTCCCAATTTGTTTCTAATAACCTCATTATGTATATGATATTTAGAATAAAATGCAAAAGCATTACCCAATGCCAATGCATCTGCACTACTGATCTTGCGTCCAGTAAATATGAGTTCTTTAGCTAACGATTTTCCGACTAGCCGAGGAAGCCGTTGAGTCCCACCAGCCCTGCCATACAGGAAAAGCACAGTAACTCAACCAGAAGATATGGATGCATCAGGAAGTAAACTAACCTATTAAACTGGCAGACCGCAAAGGTTCTAATTTAGAAAACTAAAGAATAGAAATCACGATTGAGTTGTTTCACTGGAGAGATCACTAGACCTCTTCAGATCTTTTGGTGTATATTTGCAATAGTTTTCTTTAATTTATTCATGACAAGCAAACAACATATCTGGATCAGGAGACTGCTCCTCACTGCGGAGTGCATAATCCTGAGGCTGGCAGGCTGGCCCTTGCCCTTAGGGGACAGCTTTGGCCATAAGACATGTCCACCCAGGTATTGACTCACCATCTCCTTCAATTTTCAGCATTTACAAGCCAACTCCTTTAACAAGCATCATCACTATTTGGGTTGCATCTTTCTAAGTTTATTGAGAGGAAAAAAAGATATTCATGATTGTATTTGCTAAAAGAAAATGGAGCAAGGACCATTGTCGTTGGCCTCCATAATTACTACAGAATGGGACTGTATGTGTTTATTATCTCAAAGGCTGTAATAGTCTTGCAATACAACCTAGACTTAGAGCAATAGATACTAAAGTTCTCCAGAAATGTTGTTATACTACAGTCTGAAACTATTACTATTGCAGCACCAGACACAAGGTGGTTCTACTATAGTCAGAAACTATTACCTACTTAAGGTGGTTAGGGCATTTAGAGAGACGGCTACATGAAGCTCCAAGCAGAAGGTGCAAGCATTTTGATGGCGTACACATCAAAAGAGGTATAGGAAGGCCTCTAAAGTGTTTGCAGGAAACAATATAACATGATATTGCTTTTAGAAGTTAAATGCTAATATAAGCACAAGATCAAGCTCAATGGGGATTAAGAATCCAAGTAACTGATCCTACTCAATGTGGGAAAAGGGCTTGGTTTTGTTTTTGGTTTGGTTTGGCGGTGCCGGACCTGATATATTTTATCACGTAGGCAAGCAGGATCTTGAAAGGAACACGAACTGAGGCTTGAATTGCACATCAACAGCTTGACTTCTGTTCCACTCCACCAGGATCACTACAAGTATGTGCATATATGTATGCACAGGTATGTGTCTACAACATACTCGAGGAGAAACCAAAGCCATGACCAACCACAAGCATTGCAATCATGTAATGTTAGACCAAATTCATGTAGTAAGCAAAATGTTCTACAAAACAATATTATCAAAGGTACCCCTTACAGCAGTTCAAGAAGTTTCCGCTGTAATTAATTTATTATCCAGCACAAGGCATATCAGAGTTAAAGCACTGACCCAGGGATTATGGCAAGTCCAGTCTCTGGCATGGAAAATAGAGCATCACCTCCTGAATGTTTCAATGTAGCAGGTGGAAACTGTCAGGGATCCTTGTGATTTTCAATCGCCTGAATGACTTGCATGAATTCAAACAAAAAATGGCTGCAAGTAAGTTATACCACATATTCGTAGATCACAAGCAAGTGCCAATTCCATCCCACCACCTAATGCTGCTCCTTCAACAACAGCAATAGTTGGAGCATGTAGTGCCTATTATAAATCAAACCACTAAGAAATTAGCTATTAAGCTTTCTTTGTATTGTGATTGTAGCTATAATATCATGATAACAAATTTTGGCAGTTTATGTCAGCCAAAATGTAGTAATCAAGAGTCAAGACTAGTAGTCAAACGATTGAATGGAAGTTTGTTTCAGAAACATGACAAATTCTGTCCCAGATAACCATTGGGGAATTCTTTCCGCAGTTAAGCAGGAGAAAGGACATGGAGCATAAATCGTATACAACACCCAATAAAATCCCTCAACAAATAGTTCCTAAAAGGACTGCACAACCAAGGTGGGACAAAGGTTGTCGCACAACAACAACAACAACTAAGGCTTTTCTCATACTAGATGGGGTCGGCTACATGGATTCTTTGTACCGATGGAGCCCTATCATGTGCTATGGTAGCAGTTAACTCAATAAAAACTAAATCATTCTTTATTATTTTTTTCCAACACTTTTGTGGTCGTCCTCTTCCTCTTTTAACATTTTCACAATCTAGTTTTTCATATTTTTTTTCAGGAGCGTTCAGTGGTCGTCTTTATATATGTTTAAACCATCTTAAATGATTTTTCCTCATTTTATTCTCTATTGGTTCTACTCCCAATTTGTTTCTAATAACCTCATTATGTATACGGTCTTTTCCTGTGACTCCATCTTAACATCTTTATTTCTATTACGAACATATTTTGTAAATGTTGATGATTAAGTATCCAACACTCAGAACCATAAAACATAGCAAGTCTAATTGATGCTCTATAATATTTACCTTTTAACTTTAATGATATCTTCTTATCACATAGAATACCTAATACCCCTCTCCATTTTAACTAACCACCATTAATTCTATGCATAACATCTCCATCAATTTTTTCATCACTCTAAAAAACTCATCCTAGTTATTTAAAACTTTCTTGTGAGTGATGTAATGTGTGTCAATCTTAATTTCTATGTCCTCTGAAATATTCAAATGATCAAACTTACTTTTTATATATTTTGTAGGTTAAATTTTTAAAAGTGATGAAAAATTGATAGAGATGTTACGCATAGAATTAATGTTGGTTGCTTCAAATGGAGAGGGGTTAAAAGGTAAATATTATAGAGCACCAATTAGACCTACTACGTTTTATGGTTCTGAGTGTTGGACAATTAATCATGTAAAAAAGATGTTTGTAGCAGAAATTAAGATGTTGAGATGGATGAGTGGTCACACAAGGAAAGACCGTATACATAATGAGGTTATTAAAAACCAATTGGGAGTAACACCGATAGAGGATAAAATGAGGAGAAATCATTTAAGATGGTTTGAAATCTAGAAATATGGCCCCATAAGAAGATATAAAAAACTAGATTGTGAAAATATTAAGAGGAAGAGAACGACAACAAAAGTGTTAGAAAGAAATTATAAAGAATGATCTAGTTTATATTGAGTTAACTGCTAGCGTGACACATGATAGGGATATGTGGAAATAAAAAATCCATGTAGTTGACGCCATCTAGTATGGGAAAGGATTTAGTTGATGTTGTTGTTGTTCTACTAAATCACAAGCCTTTACTTCTTTCTAATGTTTCTCTCCGTAGTTTCAATTGCCTATTAACTTTTTCCTTAGACTCATCCACTAACACAATGTCATCTGCAAATAACATACACCAAGGTACTTCATTTGAATATGTTTTGTTAACTCATCAATGACCAATAAAATAAATATGGACTTAAAGATCACTGATGTAACCCAATATTAACTTCAAAGGAGTTTGTCATTCCTTCATGAGTCCCCACACATATTTTTGTACCATCGTAAATGTCTCATATAAGATTTATGTATGTCAATGGGATGCTTCTTTTTTTAAGGTTCTCCAAAGACCATCTTTTGGCACTCTATCATAAGCTTTTTCTAAATCAATATATCATATAAAGGTTCTTCTTTTTTGCTCTAAAATTTCTATAAGACTTCTCAATAGGTGAATCACTTCAAATTCAATAGTATATATGTGAAGCATGAATCCAAATTGGTTCTGTGTTGTACTCGATACTTGTCTTAACCTACGTTCGATAATTTTTTATGATAATTTAATAGTATGGCACATTAACTTCATACCTCGATAATTCGCAGAATTTTGAATGTCTCCTTTGTTCTTATAATATGGGTATAAGTTTACTCGCTTTCTATTTCTCAAGCATTCTCCATATTTCATTAAATAGTCTTTGAACCAAGTGAGCCCCATCTCTCCTAAGATTTTCCATACTTCTATAGGAATATTGTTTGGTCCTACAGGTTTACCAACCTTCATATATATATATATATATATATATATATATATATATATATATATATATATATATATATATATATATATATATATATATATATATATATATATATATATATATATATATATATATTTATTTACATATATATATATATATATATATATATATTCAGCCCCCAATGCCAGAAAAAATTACTTCATTATCCATCATGGTATGGACTCCCCAAGAACATTTTGAAATTACACACACAAACACAAACTCAAACATGATCAGCCCAACTGGGGCCTCCAATATGATTTGCTCGCTCTCCCTGATTAGAAGCTTAGGATTTATTAAAATATGCTTCATGGTGTCCACCAGATGTGATACCATAGGCAATTGATGGCATTAGCATCAATAAAGTGCACATGTTGAAAAGGTGCCTGCTTCCCAACTAGATGACTCAGAAATATCAGAGGCCATGACTACTAGGATTCCTACTGTGCATGAACAAAATCATACCTGCTAATACTATTTCCTAACTGAACAGGCAACAAATGAGAAATATCTTTTCTTATAGATTAATTAAGACATGGGCTATAACTTTATTACAACAGATGAGATCAAGAAAGCAACCAAAACCCTCCAAACGGACCTATATTACAATCCCGTGATTTTTTATTGCATGGACAATAAAGTCTGGTTTACAATTAACAATGTTACAGCTACAAGTACAAGAGCACTAACCTCCCAAGTTAGAAAGGTGGACCGTAAGGTGTTCACAAAGAGCTTTACCTCTTCAGGGCTCATTAGCCTACGTTCCTGCAGAGAAATTCAGTATTCAGTATTCAGAAAATAAATGAAACAATACAGCACGCACTGGCTGTACAGACAAAATTGTCAGAATCCAATAAACAGGATAATCAACAAATAGATATGAATAGTGAACTTTTTTTTCAACTCATACAATAAGAGGTGTATTCATTCATCAACTGGTTGGTAGCCTTCAGCCCTCTACCATGTTTGACCTGAATAACATGTTTCCGAAAACTTTCCATGTAAAATAATTAGATCATTAAAGGAGCGAAAAAACGCATGTGACTATGTACAGAGACAGTCGCATGGAGATGCACCTAAACTTAATCAAGTACAGACAGCTAACTACTAAGCACATGACACTGTTTGACGTTGCAAAGGTTTAATTGTTCTTTTGAAATATCAAGTGTATGGAGAACTGTACAAGAAGATGCATCATCTTTGCATCAGCCAAGTCGCCAAATTTAGCTCCAATTTGACACACAAACGACATATAAAAGAGTAAGAGAAAGACCGGGGAAAAGAAGAGGGACCTTCAAATCCGCACCAGCACAGAAGACTTTCGGTACCGAGCTTGAAAGCAACACAACACGCACTGACGGGTCTCCATTAATGACTTCAACAGTACGCTGTAAGCCTTTTAACATGTCATTCCCAATCGAGTTCTTGGCACCTGGTCTATCCAAGTTCACTTCAAGGATTCCTGCAAATAAACAACGTTGTCTTCACTCTTTGCTGCAAGAATTGCGTCTCAAAGAAGATATTGTGTTGTAGCTTGTCTAAAGAGAAGGTCTCCGTTCAGTATTTGAAATGGAGAGCTCGGATGGGCGTTTTAGATTTACCTAGTTACGTAGAAAGCATAACAAGTCAGGAACTTATAGGGTTAAGCATAAGTGTACTCTTTAATCTACCATGATCAAATGGGAGTATCAAAAGCCTCATATTTACGCCATTTGGCATCTCAACCTCTTCCAATTTCAATCTCTGTCATTAAGGTTCTGCAGATTAAGATGATAACGTCTGCTACACAGACACCGACCCCCCACATGGACGGAAGATTGGGAGTTGGGATAAGCCTTCACGGTTATAATCGATGATGATGACGATGGTTGTGGTGATGGCTATAAATAAATTGAGCACGAAGTCAACTTGGAAGTTTTCACATGAACATGGATAATCAGATAAAAGCTCAGACAAATTTCCGACGCTATGAAGAATCCCAATGTGTGTGAGAGAGAGAGAAAGAGAGAGAGACCGGAATCGAAGCCAGAGAGACGCTGAGTCTTGACGGGGTCGGAGACGACGGTCTCCAAGATGAAATGCCTCAGGAACTGCATGGTCGCCGGTCGGCACAGAAGCATCGGTTTGGCCAATGAACATATCCCGGAAATGGAATTTCTCGCGCTGGGCAAGAAAAGATTCCTCATTTGGAAGGATGGGACTCGATCCCACAACAGTCCGAGAGCAGCGCAGACAAGGAGAAAGGATTTGCCTTTTGTTTCTTTTTCCCCTCGCTCCCCCTTGCGCAGCCGTCTCGGAGCCTCTTTATATGTGATCCTTTTGGTCTGCTTTACTTTTTTTTCTCTCTCCTGGTTTGCTTTTGTTCTCCTTTTCGTCATCCGTTTCTCGTACTCATTCAAAGGATCAAACTGCTGATGATGATCCGCCAACACGTAGTAGCTATTGTTAATACGCATTGCTTAGGTTTCTATATTAAGTACTCGTATTCAATCGGTTGTTCTTGTTATCATGTAAATAACATTATGATACCATGTAATTGTTCGTAGCTTTTCTTTCTTTGTGAAGTATACCACCGGTATCCAGAAGCCCAACGGATCCTGACCAACCTGGTTCGAGTGAGACGGATCGGCTGACTATCGAGGTAAAGCTCTCCCAACGCTGGTTTTCTCTGTTCATAAGGCATGAACTTGATACCTTTGCTTAAGGAGAGCAAGTGTCGAACCACTTGAACCAACCAAACATTGATTGTTATGTGGCTTTGAATGAATTGTTTCGTATCCTTGTCGATCGCAAGAATTTTTGTTTGGTTTGTTGCAAATAAGTTACCCCTCGTTTTCTTGAAAAAAGGATTGTGTTTTATTTCTTGCTTACTTCAAAGAATACATATAGATAATTTTGTATTAAATTTCTAGTAATGGTTGGAGAGCTTGATTTGGTGCAAACGGCACTTCTAATATGCAGCATCTCCATGAGAGTTATTACTATCTAAAACCCATGTTATGTGTGGAGGAAGTGGCAGAAGTTCAAACCTCATTGGTGTTCAAATTTACTTTTTATCATCTCAACAGTTCGATCTTTGAAGTGCATGCTTTGTCCTTCCAGTTATTTTAAGTGTTTGTTATAAGTTTTGGCTTACTAAATACAGAAATCAAAGTCCCCATCAGTAGTATAACTTGGTCATTAGTGTTATGATTCTCTTCCTGTTCTTAATTTTATGCTGCTTATATGTGAAATGTTTGGGAGTTTCTAAAAGCGATAAACCTATAACTATCATTTTGGTAGTGTTTATCAAAGCTTGAGCTGTGAGTATCTGTACTGAAGCTCTTTGATTCTTTTTCTGGGTTGCCATTCTTTCTTGATTTTAGCTTTTGTCGTTTTAGTGTTTTGTGCATGACTTGTGTGACGCCTCAAATTCCATGGCTTTGTATGCACAAACATTAGGATTACCTATGTTTTTTATGAACTATTGTATCTAACATTACTGACAATAATTCTTACTGTGAATCTTTTAGTTTGCAACTCAGTTCCTGGCAATGGTCTTTCATTCTGATCGAACAACAAACCTGCTCAGGCTCAGGCTAAATGAGTGGATCGAGGAGCTTCCTACCTCGATCTCTCCTCTTCTCACTATTAATGTAAGCAATGAATTTTAGTTTTTATTAGGAAAAAGAAACAGGAAAGCAAAATGAACAATAGAGTGCCTGTTGAACTCGGATCGGCACTAAGGAACTGCCAGTCTTTTAGTTTGCAATTCAATTCCTGCTGATTGTCTTTCACTCCATGATCGAACAACAATCTCGACTCTTCTCGCTCTTGATGTAAACAATGAAATTTAGTCTTTTATAGGAAAAAAAAAGGAAAAAGAACAACAGAAAGCCAGGTGGTGTTGGGCGAGGCAATCAACTGTTGCTAGAAATGGTTAAACCTTGATTTATCTGGGCCTTATTTCAATGCCCTCAAGCACCAGACCACGCTTCCAGTGAAGGTGTTCCACCTCTGTCAAGCTGAACTCTACTCTTTCACCGTGTTCACCTGTATAGAACTCCCCGAACTCAATCTTCATCCATTGGCCACCACCCTCTCTTCGCCGGAGATGATTCTGCATAACGTTGTCTTCTGAATGTATGAAGGCCAAGCGTCTAAAGACATGAGGGTCATTGCTCATGAAGAGAGAAAGCGTGACTGGATGTGAATCGAAACCATCGGTGCGACTTCTGTGTTTCAAGATGAAATACGCTGCATAGTTGGTGTTTGGTGATAGCTCAGAAATGGCGATCGAACCCCGGATCTCCAGCCAAGAGCTCAGCCACTTCAGGAAACCTGTACGAATTAATTAAACAAGAAATCATTGATGATCAACACCACGATTGGTTTCAGGGGTACAATAGAATGATCTCTTACAATCAGTGTAACACTAATCCCTGTGTACATTCATTTATGTATGCGCTTTCTCAAAACGAACAGCTAGTTTTTGTGCGCAATTTGGGTTGGAGGGCAGGCTTTTCGGATTGGGTTATAATTCGTGCATCACAAATTCAAGCTACATGCCGCCACTATTTTATGTATGATTTTAACGAGCAAGCCAAACGGGCAGATAACGCAGAGAAAACAGCTGGGAAATCTAGTGGGTATCACATACCTTGATTCTGGAAGAGCAATCCAACGCCAGTAAGAAGTATCTCCACCCCACGCGATATGCAACTCCCTTGCAGACAGCATGAAGCATTTCTAAACTGTTGATCTATCGATAGAGAAACTCTGCTCTCAAAGCAACCAACATAAATTCAAACAGCAGCTGACATCAACGAGTCATCGACATTCTGAAAGAAGGAAATCTGAATCTACGATGAATGGCAACGGCAGCCTCCTGTACTGCCGTTTTGGGTTCCAAAACAGATCAGTTTGAGGTTGACTTGATTCTTTTCATGTCTCATGGATCAAATATCCCCATCGAATACTTCGAGAATCCTGTTAGGTATATAGATTAAGATTAATCCACATCCAAATCCGATTAGTATTGTATATGGATTTGGATATTGAATCAATCTAATTATATCCAGGGTTGGATAGAGTATTGTATATATTATTCCGAGTGGCAGACATTTTATTCTTTCCTGAGATATTACCAAGCAAATCAAATTTATCATATTGCAAACTATATAACAAGCTCAAGTTTGTATCGTTGGACGAATATCACTTGGATTAATCGGGTCTGGGTTTCAGGGATCTGAACCTGAAATCCAAAATATGGGATCTCAGAGATTGTAATTTCTGAGCAAATTGCTACCCAAGTTATTGCCACTTGACCACCATAGAGATTCTTCCTTTTCTCATGTGAGTTCCTCGGTGACAGGGTGGTAGTATCTGGTCATGTTAAGGTTCCGTGTCCATGTAGAAACAGGTCAACCCGAGCACGATCCAGTTTCTTGTGACATGTTTGTGGATGAAAACACAGATTTTCTGGGTTCTTTTCGTTTCGAGTTTTCAAGTTTTGTTATCAACGATCCTGTCTTTCTTACTGGTCATGTTTGCACCGTTTTTCTTGTATTTGTGTTAAAACTGCTCAACCAAAGCACAATGATTTTATTGTCATATTGAGTGGACACGAACGAAAATTGGAACTATGGAGAAACATTACAAAGTAAAGGCTTCCGACTTAGAACAAAGACAAAATATATGGAATGTAAGTTTCATCATTTGGTTACTTTAGAGGACATAGAAATTAAAATTGACACACATTGCATTCTCCAAAAGAAAAGTTTTAAATGCCTAGGGTCAATTTTTCAAAGGGATAGAAGAATTGATGTTGTTTGGTTAAAATGGAGAGGAGCGTATTCTTTGTGATAAGAATATATCATTAAAGTTAAAAGATAAATATTATAGAGCAAAAATTAAACCTGTCATGTTTTATGGTTTTGAGTGTTGGATAGTTAATCATCAACATGTACAAAAGATATTTGTGACAAAAATGAAGATGTTGAGATGGATGAGTGATCATACAAGAAAAGACCGTATACATTATGAGGTTATTAGAAATAAACTATGTGTGACACCAATAGAGGATAAAATGAGAGAATATCATTTAAGGTATTTTGGACATATAGAAGAACCTATAAGAAGGTATGAAAAACTAGATTTTGAAAATATTAAAAGAGATAGAGGATGACCACATAAGTGTTGGAAAGAAATCTAGCTTATTGTGAGTTAACTGCTAACGTAACACATGATTGGGCTATGTGGAAACAAAGAATCAATGTAGCCGACTCCATCTAGTATGGGAAAAGGCTTAGTTGTTGTTGTTTCTATTGAGTGGACACGAACAAAGACTATTCCAATTGTGCTCGTGTCGGGTATTCCTCCAAGGGGGCACAATGAATGCTTCTATATTTGCATTTGTCAAGCTCATGTTGAACTCACAATTGATAAGCAAGGCAAAACTGAATTGAAGTATCGAGCCTGAACTTCCAGGTCAATGTTGGGCAAAGCTCGAGCCGAGCTCAGGCCGGTTTATCAGAAAGAATATTTGGGGATCAAGTTTCACCTTCTTTACTTGTACTGCAGTGTGAATGGCGTTCAGGTCACACCAAAGTTGCCTAACTGGAATAGCTTTTGGGTTCGGGTGCCGTGTTGGATCAACATTTGAATCAGGTCCATACCCGGCTACTCATCCAATACCATTTGGATCCGGATTCGTGCAGGGATCCATTGCGTCGAGTAAAATTTAGATTTGGACCGGAAATGAGACCGTTCCGAACCGATCTGAATTCTCCGCTTGGCCGTCAGGCATTTCTGTTATATTAAGACAATTCGAGGGCTGTTTGAAACTTTATCTCTTTAAGTGAGGACCGTTTACGGCTTATCTTCAAAAAGGATGGCTTCTGCTTCCCTTCGGCCCAACCCTCTTCCCGCCCCCTCCCTTCTTCCCTCCTCCCGCGCCTTTCGAAATGCCGCGAAAATCCTAACTCTGAAATTCTCGAGGCGGTTCGACGTCCGATCGTCACAGGGATCCTCGTGGGAAGCAGAAGAGGCCCGTTGGATCAGAGAAGAGCAGAGATGGTTACGGGAGGAACAACGGTGGCTCCGGGAGGAGTCACGGTGGGACTCCGAGCGCCAGTATCTCCTTCGGGAGATCGAAGCCCTAAAACTCTACATCGAAGCACTAAAGAAGGAGACATCGACGCAGGAAACATCGGTCGTGGATCTGATCTCCAATCTGACGGGTCTCTTGCAGTCTCTTAAGGTCATGGATTTGAAGCCCCTCGCTGGCTCATCTCCAAGCCAGATTCCCGTTCAGATCGAAGACAAAGAGCCCGTGTGCAAAGAAATTCGGATTTTGGAGGCAGGGAGGGAGAAAAAAGAGGAGAACAAGAAGCGATCGCTTAAAAAAGGGTCTGAAGGAGAGGACGTTAGGGCGATGCAGGTCTGCAATGGAAGAAGTTGATTTTTGTTGCATTTTAATGAAGGCGAGTTTAAATTGTTCCGTTAATTGTCTCTATCTATTGACTCAAATTCGGAGATCTATGGTTTTTTGTTGTAAATGGTATAACCGGAGAGGACTATCATGATTTTCCATCTTCTGTGTCGAACTAATTTGTGCGGTACTTATCGGCAAAAAGAATTATTGGTTTGTTTTTCAGATTAACCAGACCATTTCGCAAGAGCTTGGTTAGGCTTAGACGATAACATTATGTTTCATCTACGTCTATTTGGTCGGGACTTCTGTTTGAGAGTTGAATCCTTTCGCTACTTCTTTCTTAGTTATATGGTAACTCCACTTGGGATCCTTTCAATCTTCTATTTAAATAGTGCGTGTTTCTTTTTGCCAGGAAGCATTACAAAGATTGGGATTCTACTCAGGGGAAGAAGACATGGAATTCTCAACCTTCAGCAGTGGAACAGAGCGTGCTGTGAAGACTTGGCAAGTGAGTAAACGTTGTCTTATCCTTTTTCTTGTTGTTTGCCATAATCGGTTACCTTTTATGCGTCATGTTTACTCCCTTGATCGAACGCCTGGAACCATGATCTCACCAAAAGACGTAGTTTCCCTGCATGTGATGTGGCTGGTGCTTGGTCGACTGGTGTATGATTCATGGGTTACTATGACACTTTAATTTTCCGATTTCAGGTTGCCAACCATTGTACCGTGAACCTAATTTTTGTACTATAAGTCTAATCTAATGTCGCAGATGTAGCCAACCAACACAAAGTACTCGGATACAAGATAATTTTCAAACTAATGCTGATTTTGGAATGTTAAATCCATAATTCCATATTTTACCTGATAAGAACCACTTATTCAAACTGTTTAGTTTTTTTCTTAAATTTTCATGGAAACATCACTAGAAGTGTGACAATAGATACTTAGATGCTGGCTACAATTGTGGACTGGAATGCATGATTTCTCTTTCATTGTGACAAACTTTGATTGTTTTGAAATTAATATATTTTGCATCACGATAGATTCAGCAGCCGATTCCTTCTGATAGGAGTTACTGACGTTCCTGTGAAAAAAGTTGCCTCATATCTTCTACTATACAGGAAGCTGTCTAAATGTATAATACTGTTGAAGAGAAACAATGTTGATGGGATTAACCAAAAAATCGTGTGGTCCTGTGATTCTTTCTTCCGATTTTTTCCCACTGAAGATAGATATTTCATTAGAAAATGAAACAGAGATTAGAAGAGGTCTAATGAGCAAATGTAAACATACAAATGTTGGACATCCCAAGATCTATATTATCGAATCTGTTATCATCAAATGTAATCTGTAAATCCATCGGGATCATAGCTATATGTATATATGTTTACCATTACCTGCAGCTATCATGTTATCAACGTCTATAGGTATCTATCTATCTATGTATATATGTAGAAAGAGAGAGAGAGAGAGATCTTTAATATACAGAGATATATGTACATCATCTATCATTTCTAGATTCAACTATACACATGATAGGCATCTCTGTTTCTTGTAATCTGAAGCTTACATGAAGGAAAAATATCACGAACTATTTGTTCTGCGTATAAATCAGATTCTCTATTTCTTTCCAGAAATTCTTCTTGGTGAACCATACAAAGTTACAAACTATAGATTGTTTCAGTTGAGATTTTCATGCAAAAGAACAGTTATTTTTTACATCCAGACCTTCTAAACAGAATAAAGTTGTTGCAGGGCAATTATGTTCTAAATAAGATCAGTAGTTAGACTATGTAGGCCTTCAATTCTTTTGACATGTATTAGGGTTTTGCATCATTGATGATACTTTTGTTTTTTCCCTTCTGTTCTTTCTTTTCTTGTTAAATTCTTCGTAACTTTACCTCTATGATTTTGGCAAACGAGATCTTCCATTTTTATGCACAAGTTTCATTAAAACAAGCATCTTGAAGGTGGATCAGCAATTGACTTTTGAGCTTGTTTATGTGTTTTCCTCAAGATTCCCATTTGTTGTTCATCACTTGAGTGGGACCTGTTAATCTTTATCAAGCATTTCCTTAGCATATTTCTATTGCAAATGCAAGCCGAGAGATAAGGGATCAGAACGTGGTAATGTCACCCAAGAATGTGAACATATTCATTTGAAGTTGAACAAACAGACATCGCACTAAATACAAGCTCCATGTTCACAATGCTGACTTATAAATGTTCCTGTTGGAAATCCTGAAAATATCTATCCTTGCTATTTGGTACTTGAGATTTTGGTTGGTATATGTATAAAACGCTTCATTTTACAAAAAGAATGTGTTTCGGTTTTTACTAGTACAAGAATTTGGTCCTTGATTTGGACATCTTATTGTTGCAGGCATCCATTGGTTTCACTCAAGATGGAATTATGAATTCAGATCTATTGGAAGCACTATATAGAGAATTGCAACTGCAAGAGAATTCAGATATGGAAGGAACCACTGGATTGGTTGCTGGAAAGGTATGTTGGTTCTATCATAGTAGCGTAGCTGCGGTCTTGATAGTTCACTATTCTCATTTTTGCAATTGCTTTGGACTGTATTCAGCATATGTCATACTCTCTTTTTTCCGAAACGGTTTTTGAGCTAATTGAATTATAAAGTTCCATTATCATGACAAGATCTCTGAGTTTGCATTTGTTAGTAGTCATTTCCAAGCTTGGAGAAATGGTCTTTGACAAGTTCAACAACTGTAAGGTGGTGATATTTTGATAGCAAATGGAACGAGGCAATATTTGCTAGATGTAGTTTGTAGATTTTATGAAAGGCAAATGATACTGTAATTTTGTAAACATGAGGGACCAAAATTGGGTGATCACATTTTTTCTTTAAATGCCAACCGTGGGGTCAAAGTATTTCCTTTTTAACTGTCCACCATACACAGTCACAGTGGATGATGACCTCAACGAGTTGTGTACCTATAACTGCATGGATTCTTTTGATCCTGAAGGCTGAAGCAATAAGCTACTCTACTTGACAGAACACACAGGCATGTGCTCATGCACACACGCACAGACAACAGACTACAAAATTTGTTTGGATAATGTAGCATTTTGTTTGGCTAGAGCTGTTTGTACAGAATGGAATTCAAATTGGTAGAGCTGCTTGTATATGCTGTTCCCTAGTTGCTTTTGTGGATCTGGCTTTGATTCATCTCCGATTGACTGAAATTCAAATTGGTGACTGAGATGCATTGATGGATTTCAATTCCTACTCTTTCAATTCATTCTCAATCGACTGAATTCATACTCTGTGTTGTTAGGATGGAGTCAACGGGTCTGCCCAAGCTTCCATAACTTCTGTCACTGAAGTTTCCGAAATCAAGCAAATACTTTTGAAAGATGATGATGTCATGGAAGCTGGGATTGCAGAGCGGAAAGTCTTTCTTCTTGGTGAGAACAGGTGGGAAGAACCAGCAAGGCTTGCGGGTGTGAAAAAACAAGCTGGTAGAGACCAAATCAAGTGCCTTGCTTGTCGTGGTGAAGGCCGGTTGATGTGCACAGGTGATTATTCTGTTTCCCTCTCACGCTCATCATGTTTGGACTTGTTTTTCGCTATTCAATTGCTTGAAGATGCATGAAATCTTTAAGCCAATGTATACAACTATTGAGCACCAAAGCAGATTAGTTTATTCCTATTAATAATAATCATTAAATTGTCATTATAATATATAAATAGCGTGAGAAAACCAGAACAGTAGTTTTATAACTTTTCTTCCTTTGCAGAATGCGATGGTACCGGTGAGCCCAATATTGAACCGCAGGTTAGATTGCGGAATGAGCTTTCAGTAGTTCCTAAGAGTTTACTCTTTTCTTTCTCTTCTTTGACCTGGTTGTATGTACTGCTGTTTCTCATTTGTGATCTCCGACTTGTGCAGTTTCTTGAATGGGTGGAAGAAGGAGCCAATTGCCCGTATTGTGAAGGCCTTGGTTATACCGTCTGTGATGTATGCAGCGGAAAAGCTATAATCACATGATTTTTATACCCCATGCACATTCGTAACTGTTAGATCTTTAATCATGACTATAATATATGCCTCTGATTATGATATGCTGCTGCTTTTGGCCAACACTGCAATAACATGAGTTGTATACTTTTGCACCTGAAAAACAGTGGCATTCCTCTAATGTTTCAACCAACTCTCGGATCTTTTACCTTGTCCAAGAATCAGCAGATACACAGGAATATGAATCACTCTTCCATGAAATGCGAGAACGGCCCTGCATCTAGGGATGTTCGTGGTGGTGCCAGGGATCATGGTCCCCGTCCCATCCCCGTTCAGGGATCCAACCCCCATTCCTGCATCCACGTCCTGTAGGGGTCTCCGTGATTAGGATATAACTTTAAAAATAAGGCACAAGTCCTTAAAATAATCATATCATATTAAACCATATTAAAGTGGTTAAACTAAAAATATGATAGTCAATACACTATAAATAGTGGATACAAGCTTCAGACTTATAGTACACCGCATAAAGTAGAGCACAAAGGGAGCATTCGTTTTTATAACATGCAATACTCTTCCTATTTTCATCCTTGTGTGATACGATACTAAAGAAAGTAGTTGGGTCATGCATGTGGGGTCTGGGACCTACCTAGGTCCCCGATCCTCATCGGGATTCTCCCACTGCTCCTATCTCCCATCCCAACTACTATTTCCACCCCCAAATCAGCCTCAATCGGTGCAGGTCCCTGAAGGGAGCGGGGAACCACCACCCCATGAACATCCCTAGTTCAAGCATCCAACCTTTTATACCAGTAAATTGTGTGGGCAAACTATAATCAAATAGCTTAGCTTGTTGAAAGCGGCGTTAAGCCACTAGGCAAATTGTGGACAAATGAAAACGATGGGCCATGAACTTGACAGCTCAACGTAAAAAGAGTATACTTTAAAGATTGATGGGAAAAGAAACACTTTCTTATAAATGTTGACTCTCCCTGCTTTAAAGGAACATAGATAGAAGAGATCTTATTACGTACGTATCTCAAATAAGGCATCTGGGTATAGTTGAATAAGTTTCGCATTTGCATGACATTACCCAAATATTCATTCAAATTTGTAAATGATAGTCTCCACTGGATGCATCTTCAGGTAAAGCTCATGCTTTTAGAAGCGAAACTTCTCAGCCATCTGCACTGGATTCAAATTTGTTCCAATAAATTTGCTCACACTTGACTGTTGCGTTCGACCTAATTTGCTTCCGTATATGTGGCCGATCTTACGAGCCAGAAGTTTTCTCTTTAGATTCAATTCCATGAGACCCACTTGTGAATATGTTCAGCCATTAAGTGAATTTCCATATAGTGAGAAACAGAACCATCAACATAATAGCATTCTATCACAGGCTAACGATACTAGATATACGAACAAAACATTGAACACTGGCAAACAATTCATCAGGTGATGGCAGGAAGGTTTAAGTTGACATTGGCCCTTTATTTCTATATGGCACATATGCATCTTTACGGATTCAGATAACTTATGACAAAAACCTCCAACAAGCAGGACGGTCCCTAGAGATGAGCAGAACACGAGATGCAGCATAATCAAAAGAAGGGCAACATAAGTTATCAGGGCCAATCACTTCTCTTGCATTTGCTACGGTGGCAAAACCATTGTGCACAAACTGCATACCTTCATCCTTGCAAGTGTCAAAAACAAACAACCCGCGATCACAAGAAGCCATAACAACTTCAGATGATCCCCAAACTTGCGTCAAAGATGAACTTTGGATGTCACAACTAGCATCTGTTAAGGAATATGTGCTCATCATCCTTCCTTTGCGCAAGGAGAAGTGTTGAACCATTGGAGAACCATGCCCTTTTACGGTCAATCTTCCATTGACGGCGCCTAGAAAAATGGCATCTCCGCGAGCAAAAACTGACTGAGCAGTGAATCCAGGCTTAGGTATCTTAAGGCCTATTCCAGATGGGACACGGAAATCGAAGATATTGAGATTTTCAGAGGTGCAAAAGGCACCATCATTTCCCTCTGTTTCTGAAGAGCTTACCCTGGGGAAGAAAACAATTTACAATCTTTTCAGCACACTGCTCTATCTGCTAAGAACATAATATAAAGGACAACGATTGGACCTTAACGAAAACATTTCTACACATCGAAGCCTTCATTGTTTGCTTCTGTTTGTTGTGTTTGTCTGTATGTGTGCATATGCATGTGTGCGCACACAAAATGCTTGTACCGTCGTGCATGTCCATGTGTGAGCGTGTGCGTGTGTTCTGTGCTCGTATGCATGAGTGATCTACGAAGCGAGTGTAAGCCCCCAAGAAAGAAGTCATCCATTAAAAAAAGGACTTGCAAAGCTTAAGCTTCGTTTCTTAAATTAAACAGCTAGTTTCGCATGATGTCATGACGGCCAACAGTCAACGTACAGATTCGCATATTCTAAACAAACACAAGTACAGTATATAATGCTGGACATGAGTACAAAAAGCAAAAAAGTGAGTTGAAGGAAGTAAGGAATGAGCTTGCACTCCCAAATCAATTGAAAGAAGGAACGCATTATCTTCGAGGGGTAAAGCGTATCACAAATAGAGGATGACTTCCTCCGCATGTACTAGGGGCAATTAGCGATATGACCGTAGATCAATATTATATCAGCAAATTGTAGACCTTAAGCTGTGATCAGAAACCTCTGGCATTCTTCTACAAGAAAATCTCCTTCCTAATTTTCTTTCATTTTTTCTCCAACAGAAACAGTGTACCGTAAATCATGAAGCTGTATGCATGAGTGTGCTTATAATTCTATTCGAACAAGTCTACCATGGCAACTTAATTTACACAACTAAATTCGTACGATATGCCATTAAAACTTGCCAAATAAAGGGGGCGGGGGCCGGGGGGGGGGGAGGCGGCGGCTGCCGCCGCTGATACACAACTCACATAAGATTAGTTGATGAATAAATAAAAAATAAAGCCGAGAAAATTACAGCATACCTCTGCCGAATACCACCACCAAATTCAGCATCAGTGCTATGAATATGAAAAGCAGAAACCCTTCTGCCAACGCAAGAAACACGTGACAGAGTACGAGGAACTAAAGAGGAAACGTCCCACATGCTGATTGCCTCAGTTTCTGCAATGACAACCTTCTCTTTGTTTCTCCATTGTACTGGACTTGAAAAATCCATAGCTGCTATAGGAGTCTGAGTTTCCCATTTCATGACGAGGTCCCCATCACGAATGTCATAGAGACTAACACCCTTATGTGCAGTGGCGGTTGATGTAATAAGAGGTCCACAAGGTTTATACCACCAGTGATAGTTTTCAGCTGAAACGATCGCTGAAAGAACATTTCTTCTCCTTTCAGTACCTCTGTTTTGAGATGAGGCAAGAGCTGCTGAAGACCTTCCCTCAGTTTGAAAAGCTTGAACTTCTCTGGTGTAGAAATCCCATGAACAAAAACCTGAATCCAGTGCGTTGCCAGCGGATGCAGCCACCACATATTTCCGAGCGCACCCATCTGACCCTGCTGCACGAATCAGCCATATATCCCCCCATAAATTAGTAGAGACTTGACCGGGAGGCACGTACAGAGACTTCCCCTGCAACAACACAAAGTGATACAACCCAAACATAAACCTTATTGGACAATGAAAGCTCAGCGCACTCAACAGACATCTGAGGAATGATATAGGTATTTGCTTCGTGATATATTAGCGCAAATAGGTGAAAAGAAAACAAACGCTTTATGTTTGCAACATAAACAAAATTATATATGTCATTTCATGAAAAGTTTCAAAAACAGATTAAGAGAAAAACAAGAGAAACATAATATTTCTGAAAAACAGAAAGAAAAGGCATCCAGTTGCATCACAAAGAAGAAAATCAATTTTCTGTACCTCGCAGTGGACAAGATCATTAAATGAGCATGAACCATCAGCATGAGCAAGCAACGCAGATTCACCTTCAGAGACGAACCATCCACCAGTCGCAGTTTTCACCCCTATTTCAATAAACTGATTTTCACAGGAATTCTCGTACCCTTGACTTACTAAAACTGACAAGTTTTCCTGGTCAGTAAACTGAATTTTTTCATCACATGAGAGTTCCAAGTCATTCTTCCCTTCAACGCCTTGCTTGTCCAGATCCTGGACATCAGACCAGGGTTGATTGGCATTCACTGATAACATTTCCTGAATGGAAGAATCCCTGAGCTTTGGAATTTTAACATCCTCATGCAGCTGGGGAACACTTGTCTGTTTCAGAGAAGCAAGAAACTCCAGTTCGATGGGGTTTTCCTCCACTGGGCTTAGTTTCCCATCCCGTTGCTCTAAGTAACTAGCAGTTGTAAGGCTGCAACTACTATTTTGGGCGACAAAACTATAGTGCAGTGTTGTATTGGCCAGTGGCGGGCGGCTCCTAAGTAACTTATGATGTGGAAAGAGCCTTGCTTCCAATTCCTCGCTACTCAAACACTTGATGGAAGGTTTCGACTGATCTCTTACTTGCTCATCAATGACTTCTTTGGTTCTACTAATCATTGTGATTTTCTTGTCTTTTGCAGTATTTTCACAAATAGTTGTGTTTCTTTCTGTCACTGGTTCATTCTTCTCCGTTAACATACCAAGTTTTGGCAGTCCCAACTTCCCTTTTTCCTCTATGATGCATCCCATGGCTTTTTCGATCCCACAAATCTTCCCCTGGATATCCAAAAGAAGAGATTTGGAACCATCTGAATTATTGGTATCCAACATCTCTTTCGTCCGCTTTATTTCCGATGCAATGGATTTGACTCTTCCTTCTAAGGAAGCTAGTTTCTCACGGATCTTGCTGGGATACTTTACTGACGATGGCTCTGCTAGTTCATGGATCACTTCCGAGCATTTACGTCCTTGAAGGTGAGCATTCTCACGGACAACATGGTCGGTGCATGAGGTTTTCAATTCCTTGTCTGAACCACGGGAGGAATCATTATTCAAAAACACAATCTCAAAATCAGATTTCGACCTATTAGAGCTCATAAAATTGCTAAAATCTGCATCCTCCCTACTGTTCACAAATGCTGACGCAGAACCATTACCCAAGCTCCCGGGCTCTCTAGATGTCATTCTTACATCATAAAGATCGCGTGAATACCGATAACTATCGCTTAACTGGTTTTCTTTCACCAGAGATCCTTTCAGCAGCAGATCATCCCCATCGTCGCGATTCTTCAGATCAAGATCTGAAACGTCGCCACAATTCTCACCTTTTGAAGAAATCAAAGGGCCTAATTTTGCATCTTCCACGTATAACAAACTATCTTTGTTTCGAGTATTTGCAGACGAAGATTCTTGTAGGGCCTTCTTCACAAGATCTGTGCCGGATGCTAGCTCATTACACTTTGAAGCCCTAACGATACGTTCCCTACGAAGATCGGAGAGAAAACGAGCAAAATCAGACAGGTCGCTAGCAGGCTTACTCTTTGGCAGCGCAGACGTCGACCACCTGACGCTCTTATCGCTCCCGCGGCCTGAATTCACGTTCGCAGCTCCCGACTTCCGGCTGATCGACCTCGCGCCGGAATCCTTGCTCGTTCTAGAACCCCCGCCAGAAATAGGCTTGCCAGCAGGCTTTGCATAGGGAAAATTCTCCTTGGATGAAGAATACTCCGACGAGATCCTCCTCGTTCTGGATATAGAGGGGGGAAGAGGGACCTCGGCCATCACCTTGCCTCCGCTGCCCCCTCGCTCTTTGAATCTGCGCATGGAGGAGGACATCCACTCCTCTGTTAGGGATCTGATCCGCCGGAATAAAGATGTGGGCGGTCGGGCTCTAGGGGTTTTGCCAATCAGGGGAGCAAGAAGGAAGATAGATAGAGATTTCCGACGAGGTTTTCTGGATGGAATAGAATCAATACGGTCCCCGAGAATGGGAATATGAAGATTCCAGGATGGAAAACGAGCGGGAAATTTGAATTCTCGTCTATGAAGTGCAGTGGTGTGCTTTAGAAACGCACGGAGACTTAAGCCTCCGCAGAGAAATGCTGCCACGTTAAAACTGCGTCTTACCCTTTCCCGCCTTGGAAGATAAAGTGTGCTTGGGCTTGATTTTTGGGTGGGACCAATGGCGTCTGCAAGTTTTTCGTCCGCGCACATTGGGGGAATTTGAATTCGCAAGCGATTTCCTCCGTCTGTCTACGAGAAAGCCTGGCCCTACTTATAAAATTTCATTCAAATTCATTGCTACATAAATTCGGTGCACATCATGTGATTTATGTTATTGTAAATATATATACATATAGAGAGAGAATTTGGTATCCAATCAATGCTTAAATATTCTTAAAGATATCAATAGTTTGATTAGTGAGTTTATTAGTTAAAATTCAAATTCTAAAATAAAAAATACATTAATATTTTATGCGGATGCATTAAATGCATTTAGTATTATTTTGCTTTTTTCTTTAAAAATCTCAAATAATACTATTAAACATCAACCACTTAAGATCTTTAAAAGGAGGCCAAAGCCAATCTCTCTCTCTATATATATATATTTTTTACAATCGAGACCTACCATCAAAGTGAAACACTCCCCAATTATGTTTGTGTATTTCACAAAGAGGCATCTTTTTCGAAGACCTAGAGTGTTGTTTATTTAGAACTAAATGAAAAAGGGGTAGCTCATGTTAGGAAGGTGTGTTTCTTTCTTTTGTACAATGGGGAGACCTGCACACCATGGGTATCAAACTCATGACGTTCAACTTGTGAACCGAATGCCTGGACAGATAAGCTATTACTTTGTGTATGCTGATGGTTTAGCATGTACCATATATGAAAATATCATATGACTATGCGATGGTGCATCATACGGCATCACATAGACTCCCATGGATGCCTTGATATTTATATATTTGTTTTGTATTCTTGAGGCTCATAAAAAGAAGAAGAAGAATAGATTATCTTAATCATTTATTTTTTCATCAAGGGTAGATAGACTCATTGATCATCAAAGGAAAACATAGGCTCCCAATAACATTAAGACATACAAGAAAAGTCTATTTTCTTTTGTACTTGTTGCAATACAAGCTAAATCCCATATGTATGTGTATACATTATGTGTTTATATATGTATTTGTGTCTGTGTTGTTTAAGTTGTGGGCTTTGAAATGCACACAAAGACTAAAAAACAAGCATTCCCAGATATTTTCATCTATTCATGTGAGAAAAGAGAAACAATAGAAGAGATAAAAGTACTTAAAGGGTTCAAGTACATGTGATGGAAGGCTAATAGATCAAGGAAGAAGAAGAAGATTGACTATGGAAATCTATCAGATAGTTTACTTTTCAATATCGAGGAATGCTTATTACATGCTATTGCATGGCTTTTATAGACACTGCTCGGGTCAATGCAACCTGGTCTAAGTCGATTCTCCTTGAAAGCTCTAGAACTCAGGTCCACTTGACACACTGGTCTCCGGTTCAATACAAAACTTCCATGACTCTCACTTGACCCGGTTCCCATCATCATGCTAGGCAAGCCGGATCCATACAAGACCCATGCAGACCGACTTACGACCGAACCCACTTTATATCATAGATCACTATACCCATGACATTGCAGGGCATACCAGACTCATCCCATGGATCTCCAAGTGCGCACTGTTTGGTAGTTCTAGTAGAATGCGTGTTTGTCGTCGTTGTTGGAGTCTTTCGCGTAGTTTAGGTCAGTGTGTTGGTGTTTGTGTTAAGAATCTGATTTTGTTGGAGACGGACCCAGTTTGGGCCCAATTAGGTTGTATCGTGGACGGCCCTCTTGTTACGTGAGCTTTCCCTGCTAGCAGCGACTAGGAGAGCAGCCGACCTCCATTGGACACACACACACACACAGTAGAGAGTGGACGGTTGAGAGAGGTAGAGTTGGCGTCTTCTCCCTTGAATGTGTACGGATCCCCGTCATGGGTAGAGGACTGACCAGAGCGGCGTAGGTCGAGCGCAGGAGGCGTTCCTTCCGCGGTTTGTCCACAAGGTGGGACGACCATCGTGCCACTCCCCTAGGCCGCGAGGAGTCTGTGTTGGATCACTGTGTTCTGAATTTTGAGATATATACATTGGCGTTTGCTGCTGTTAATTGGTGTTCGTTGGGCTGGTCGATTATGAGGATTGACGCCATAATCGTACGGTTTGTCGAATCTGCTTCCGCACGCGAGAATGTCGTAGTTCGGAAGCCGTCTTGTAACACTGCTTGACTTCTGCAAACCCTATTGAAATTTTAAGATGACGCACACCTAAATCAGGTGGAAATTTTCATCGAGAATAGCGATGCTGAGGTTGCGCGAGTGGCGGAGGACTATCGCTTCCTTTCCCGCTCTACACCGTCACTCTCTTCGGTCAGGTTTGAGCTTCCCCTCCCTTCTAATCTTTCCACGCTGCTTCCGTTTTTTGTTATTCCTCGATTGAAGTTTTTGTGATGGTTAGTGGATTCATTCTATTCCTTTTTAAGTTCCTCATCTTGGAGATTTGATGCTTCATGTATCGTTCGAATAGTACAATTCTTTGTGCGGATGCAGCTTTTCGTTCTCTGTGACCACATGATCGTTCTATCTCTGGGCATATCATGCCATTGTACTGCTTATGTCATTTTCTTGGATAAACTTCTGATTTTCATGCTTACGAAAAGTTCTTTTAGGGCTTGTTGGTTGAATTCCGTTGTCCACAAAATGGGGATAATTCAGAATCCATTGTAGATGAGGGGGTGTATCCAGATCATGTTTTAAAGAGTCATTTTCTATTCGAATTTGGGATATCTCACTAGTATCAAATGGCTAACATGTGATTATTTCACAGACAATGACATTGTTCAAATGTTTTCAGTCCCAAGTCTTAGAATCGAGCCCCCAAAGGTGCCAGTAGATCGTAGGCCCACAAGAGGTGAGAGTTCTTCTCGTGCACTGGATGAACGGTTCATTAGGATTCTCAAAATATTTAAGTGGGGCCCTGATTCAGAGAGGGCGTTGGAGGTTTTAATGTTGAAGGTGGACCATCGACTTGTTCGTGAGGTGATGAATACATATGTGGACATTGGTGTGAAGGTTCAGTTCTTCAAATGGGCTGGCAAAAGAAAGGATTTCGAGCATGATGCCACGACATTTATGGCCCTTATCCATTGTTTAGAAGAGGCAGGATTGGTTGGCGACTTGTGGAGGGCGGTACAAGAAATGGTGAGGAGTAGTTGTTTGATTACTTCTTATGATCTGTCAGAGATAATTAAGATACTCGGGAAGGCAAAGATGGTGAGCAAGGCATGTGCAATATTCTATCAGGTAAAATCTCGAAGATGTAGACCAGGTGTTTCTGTGTACAATACGCTGATGCTCACCTTGATGCAAGAACACCAATATGAAAAGGTGCATGAGCTCTATAATGAAATGTGCAATGAGGGCAATTGCCTACCTGATACCTTAACTTATAGCATGCTTGTTGGTGCCTTTTGTAAACTTGGTCCTGAGGATTCTGCTCTTAGGATCTTTGAAGAAATGAAAGCGAATGGACTGCAACCCAATGAGAAGATATATACTGATCTTATGGGTTTGTTTTTCAAATTAAAGAAGGCAGATGAGGCATTAGGTCTGTTTCAACATATGAACGCCAAGCATTGTACTCCAAGCGTTTATACATATACTGAACTGATTAAAGGGCTGGGCAGGGCAGGCAGAGTGGATGAAGCTTACCAATTCTTTCACAGTATGCGGGATGCAGGTTTCAAGCCAGATGTTGTGCTCATGAACAACTTGATCTACATTCTAGGTGAGGCAGGCCGCTACAATGATGCTCATGGTGTATTCATGCAAATGGAAGCTTTAGGATGAATCCCAAATGTGGTATCCTATAATAGTATGATAAAGGTCGCATTTAGATCGAAATCTCCTGTATCTGAAGCCACTTCTTGGTTTGATAGAATGATGGAAAGGGGAATTGCTCCTAGTGCCTTTACATATTCAATTCTCATTGATGGATTTTCCAAAACCAATAGTCTGGAAAAAGCATTGCTGTTACTAGAAGAGATGGATGAGAAAGGTTTTCCCCCATGTCCTGCTGCCTATTGCAGCGTAATTGATTCACTTGGAAAAGCAAAACTCTATGACACTGCAAAAGAATTGTTTCAAGAATTGAAAGAGAACTGCGGGCTAACTACAGTGAGGGTTTATGCTGTGATGATCAAGCATCTTGGTAAATCTGGGGATATTAATGGTGCCATGAACCTTTTCGATGAAATGAAGAGACTTGGATGTACTCCAGATGTTTTCTCCTACAATGCTGTTATTTCTGGAATGGTGAGGGTGGGCATGTTCAATGAAGCTTGTTCATTGCTTCGAGAGATGCAGGAAAAGGGATGTGATCCAGATATTAATTCTTACAATATAATACTAAATGGATCGGCAAGAACTGGTGGCCCAAGTCAAGCAATGGATATGTTGTCAAGAATGAAGGATTCAAGTGTTAAACCAGATGCAGTTTCTTATAATACAGTTCTTGGGTCTCTTAGTCGGGCTGGTATGTTTGAGGAAGCTGCCAGGTTAATGAAGGAGATGAACTCAAAAGGTTTTGAATATGATCTGATTACCTATTCATCAATACTTGAGGCTGTAGGGAAAGTTGATAAAGATCAAAGTCTTATGACTAGACTATAGTTACTTTGAGAAGTTTTTTGCGCTTCAGGTAAGTTATCCACTGATTTCTTGAGGATGAAAAACCTATGCTTACTCACTGATGCTGCTTAAGAGATGTCTGACTTGCTATATTAGTGCATTGAATTCTGTGATAAGTTGAACACATTATCTTTTTAAAGTTGAAAGAATGTTTCTACAGTATTTGTCCATGCATGCATCATGGGGCTCTTTTGTATCCTGAGATGTTCGTACATGCACTTGAATAGTATTCCTTGCTATCTTTATTTACTTCTTCCTTTTTTCCTTTCACATATTTTAACTTTGTGTCTTGCTTTAGGGTTGTGGGAGTTTGCAATTATGTTTCTTTTTTTATCAAGTTATATGTTGTTTATTCTCCTTGTCGATTCTGCCTTTGAAAGGAAATGGAATCGTCCAAAGAGTGTCACATGAACATGGTGGGTAGCAAAAAATATAGGATGCATCATGCATGTCCCTCCAGCGTAGTTGTTCTGCCTAAGAACCAAAAAAGGTTCTTTTAAGAATGAAAGTGTCTTAAAATGCTACTTTTTATTGGGATACTCATAAGGTGAAGCATATAAGGGTCAGGATAGTGGCACATCTCCCTTGAAGAAATATTAGCGGTGATCTCTAAAATTAATATTATCTTAATGGGGTCGTACTTAACTGTACAAGACTAATTTCCTTCGTATATCCACAGATAAATGTATGAGAACACTTGCTGTGACTTGTGGTAGAGTTTGGTTTCTGCTTAGGCTGTGGACTCAACCCCTACAATTACGAGGCACCTGTAGGCTTTCCTTGAGAAAGACTGGGGATATCAGAACTATGTGTCATTCCAGGGAACCTTCCAGCGGAAAACAGAAACTATTATTCCTCGACAAGAAGTCTTCTAGTAATTAACCTTTTTTCCGAATCAAAACTGGTGATGCATTACAACAGAAAGATCCTTAAAACTTCACAAGTTTGGGGATGAGAAATGCTTGGGGCTATCTCTGTAAAGGGTTCCATCTGTAATTCTGTATCCATATTGGTAACGCTAAAGTCGTTACACTCAGGCTGTATATGACTAACAATTAAGCAAGTTATCAAGCTCAAACACGATAAGTTGGCTGTCCAGCTATATTCTTTCTGTTGAGTCTTGATTTAATTTGTTGTGATCTTAGGAAGTGGAGATAAGATTAATGTGAGGGCTTGTACATCAGTTACCGCACATGGGATTTCCAGAGATATGATTGGACGATTTCCGGGGTAAAGAGTTTGATGAGTGTCAATAGTGCAGTTAATAGGTAGGAGGCATTGGAGTTCTTCCTATACTTTGTTCGCTGCGAGCCAACCGGTCTCCTGAATGGATGTTTTAGTTGTAGCATTGGCTTAGCCGTGACAAATAAATATCTCTGATGTGATGGAAAAGTTTCCTATAACAGTCTACCATGGGCTTCCTGTGCCATGCATCATGTTGTTATTCCTGATTTTCTGTTGTTTGATGTTTATCATGAGCTTAAGGCACATTGTCTATCTTGCTTTTCCAAAATCATGCCATGATTTTTAACTTCTTGATGGGTAGGCATGTTATGAAATTATGGCATTCCCTGATCAGCACTTGATGTTTATGCTGGTTTTCTGCATCTACGTCTTTGTAAATTGGGGAAGTAATTATTCTATGTAGTAGTGAGCATCAGTTGCTTGAATTTCCTGTTTTTTGATTTCGTATTGTCCTTTAGATCCTTGATGTTTTTCTCGTTAAGATTCTACCAGTTTGGGTCGCTTAACACACTATTTCGTTCTCTCTCCAAAAGTTGCCCATGGCCTCATTTGTAATAAAGATCCTGAAGTGCCCGAGTTTAAATAAATCCTGGTTTCCTTTGAAATGTAGGTTCTGGAAGGTGTGATCAAGTACCGTGGGAAAGTGTTGCTTATTGAACAACATGATGGGGTAAAAAATTATATTGTGCAAGTAAGTCCTGACAATTATTTCTTTTCAGAGTTGAAAGATTTGGTTTGTGTCTTGAAATAGCTCTCCAGTGGAGGGAACAACTTTATGTCAATAAACTTAATATTATACTTGTTCTTTTGTTTGATATTTTCTTTTACTTTCCCATTTTTCTTTGGAGAATCTAGGGCAGTTTTCTTCAATAGTTTAATTAGGATTTGCATTATGAGATGCATACACACACATAGACAGGTGAACAACAATCCTAAACTTGGCGTTTGATCAATGAAGCGGTGTCAAATTTTTAGCATTAGAATCTGATTTTCACAAATGCTAACCATGGGGCCTTAAGGATTGTTGATCTTTTTCCAACTTTGTTTTCTTGTCAGTGATCTTCAATTCACCGCTCTTTTGTATGTTGCAGGTTTTGAAGCATGAATGGCCTGCTAGGTGGCCTTCATTTGTTTCTGATCTTGTTTCAGCTGCAAAGAGTAGTGAAACCATATGTGAAAATTGTGTGGCTACTTTAAGGGTATCATCTATCATTTAACGGGACTCATCTTATCCTGTAATCCTTCAATGTTACTCCTAAGAGGAAAAATTGATTAGACCAAAACAAGAGTTCCTTGGCTTTCTTGCCATATAATCTGGTTATTATGTCTGACTAACACAGATATTTACTGTCAGCTTCTTAGCGAGGAGGTTTTTGATTTCTCAAGAAGAGAGAGGATGCAACAAAAGATTAAAGAATTGAAACAATCTTTGAATAGGTAACTCAATTGAAGTCCTTCATTGCAGATTTGGTTTCTATTTTATCCATTGTTTTCACCTTTTCTCCTTTTCGTTGTGCCAACAACTATGGTATTCCACGTTAAGCATATGCGAGCTAATTATGGTTATCTATTATGATGGCTGCCCTTCAGTTTGGAGATTTCTATGACAGTCAATATGTTTCGATGTATACTGTTTTTGTGGTACAGTCGCAGGTAGTGGAGCTGGTTTTAAGTAGTGGTCTAATATGACAAACTATGATTAATTATTTTTACACTCTATTTTGTATCCTCTGCTTTGGTGGTTATATCTTGCTTGGCATCTGTGCTGACAGTCTTCTTGCTCTGAAAGCTTTTTCATATGGTCTAATATTTGTACTGGTATAATCTGCAGACAATTCTTCCACCTCGAACAAGTATACCGGAAGCATATGCTAGTGGTTCCAGTGAAGAGCAGGTAAGGGTAATTGTTCATATTCTTCCTTTACGATGGGGATGCTTCTAGTATTGTTCATGATGTAACCTTGGTAGTCCTTGTCGATAGGATCTTCCAATGCTGAAGCTACACATCGTGCGTCTATTTTTTTTGGGTTCTATACAGGCATGTATTCAGAATCTGTTTCTTTTCTTCATTTTTCAAGGCAAGATTTTATGGCTTGCTGGCAGCATTCTTGGTTAAAATGATTTCTTACAGATGTCATTAAACAATGGTTACACCTCTGGAGTCCCTAGGGATTACCACTTGTTCATGGGTGATCACAAAGAACCTTACATAATCTCCTCGTATGGGAAGAGAAACATGAATAAGAGTTGAACCTTTGATCACCCCTCTTGCCATTATCCTCAGCCTTAGATTGGACTTGGGTTTGGCTAGAAGATTACTTCAAAATCTAGTTAGAGCCAATTGTAAGTACGTCAATTTATCCGATTTACATGTGAACTCATGGTTCTAATCCTTCTATCCTCTAATTATTTGAGTATACACTGTCAATTTTATATGGAACTCTACAATGCATAGGATTTATTGGTCCAATCCCAAATCAAATCCAGCATGTGTTCCAATCTTTTATCGTGTCGCTACGCAAGCAAAATTTCATGGAGCGCTCTTTCTGTTCGACAGTTGAAATAAAATGAGAGTATTGGGAATTTCCTTTTGCAAACTAATTGAGTCGAGTCAATTACCACCAACTGCATATTAAATGACATTTTTAAAAATTTGATCTAAATCACGAAGTGAATGTATTAGGAGTTATCAATGCAAATAAAAGCTTGATTTTATTTTAATCTTTTACCAAAAGAATTATGATGGTTGAGACGATCTAGGCTACCATCCAAGGATAACTGGGGACACTCTTCAAAGCCAGATGAGACTTCGAAGTCCAGATTGCTCATTCAATACACAGTACATACCGGCCGGGTTTTTCTTTTTAGCCTTCTTTTAGCTGTGCCTACATAGCCGTCCGAACCCGTTGTTCGGCTAATCCATTTGGACATGTCGCCGCTCCTGGCATGCTCGCACATATATCCAACCCACTCTTGTGCAAACAATTTATGATATTATGTCACTCCACCAACCATATGGTGCACTTAAACCAAAAAAACAACTATGAGGTGTTGGTTGGTTGATTTAATGGGTGCATTCACAAAGCATGTAGCATATTGCTTTCACTTCTACATCAACCAACTATAAATAAGGTTGGGTCGAAGCAGGGTTCGAGAAATGAAGTATGGGAGCTTGTCTAACTGCTTTTTCTTTTCCTCTACTTGAGGTTAAGAGTTAGAAACTAGGGTTAGGGTTGATGTAGTAGGAGCATTAGCCTCCACCAAGCAACCACTAAAATACTAAAATCTCAGGTTAGAAATGGGTTGTGGTAAGTCAAAAGAGTAATTTTACTAGCATTAAGTTAAATGCCTTGTCAAAGAACTGAAGTAGCTTATTGTATGATATAAGGTTTCCCTACCCCTATTCTACTTACTACTCCTACTGCCTTGGTAGTAGTGAGTTCGTGTAGCTTTGCGAAACAAACCTCCTTTATATTACAGTATAAGTTGTTAAAAGTCTACTTTAATTAATTAGAATATTTAAGAAAATATTTTGGAAACTTCGTTTATCTTGGGTCATGAAAATACAGGTTCAAGTAACATGTTGCAAAGGTTACTTATTCAAACTTGTTACTATTGCAGTTATTTCAACTTATTACAAGTTGTGCTTCTGTGTATAAAAATCCTTACAACTTAGCAGGGGGCTTTCTCATAAGATGAAGGTCATAAGTTCGATACCGAGGAGTGCATACCTACCTTAGGCCTCAGTGAAAAAAAAAGAACCAACCAATAAATTAACCCATGTATATAAGTTAGAAAGCCCGAAAAGGTCATATGGGCTATTTTGCTATGCAGAATTGCTCGTGAGAAGGGTATGAGATGAATGTGAGGTGGAGGGTGCAGCTCATTCAGGACACGCGTAGAGATCTCCTCCGTAAATCGTTCCGTGAAGGATGCGTCAACCCCGCCCTTCGATCTATAAATACTGATCCCATTTTTCTTCGGTACTCATCGTTCATTTGTGTGGCTTCTTGTTCTTTCTCAGCGTCGCTTCGTTCTCGTGAAGGTATCGGTCTCTTTCCTTATTCTGTTGCCTTTTCCCGTTTGTTGGTCAGATTTGTGATTGATTTTAATGTTCTTCTTGTCCCGTTATGCATGTTTTTCTTGGACGACTCTTGTTTTTAGGGTTTCGATTCCTTTGATCGATCCTAATGGTTAGGTCTTCGATTTCTTGAGCGGATTCATTTGTTTGGGTCTGGATTAGGGAAATATAGTTAAGATTGTTCACTCTCTCTCCCCCCTCCCCCAGGTTATGTGCTCTGTGATGAAAACTGAAGCTATTGGTAGCTGGTTTTTTGTTTTCCATACGTCCGTTAGGTAGACGTAGTAGTTTTGGTTGTTCTTTGTATTTTGCAACGTCCTTGCGTGAGAGAGAGTTCAGATACCATAGACAATGTGAAACCAGCAGCGTCTCATTTTTGCTGGTAAGCAGCTTGAGGATGGGCGCACCTTGGCTGATTACAACATTCAAAAGGAGTCGACACTTCACCTTGTCCTGCGCCTCCGTGGTGGCATGCAAATCTTTGTGAAGACCCTTACGGGGAAGACCATCACCCTTGAGGTGGAGAGTTCAGATACCATTGATAATGTAAAGGCTAAGATCCAGGACAAAGAGGGCATCCCTCCAGACCAGCAGCGTCTAATTTTTGCTGGTAAGCAGCTTGAGGATGGGCGCACTTTGGCTGATTACAACATTCAGAAGGAGTCCACCCTCCCACTTGGTGCTCCGTCTCCGTGGTGGCATGCAAATCTTTGTGAAGACCCTTACGGGAAAGACCATCACCCTTGAGGTTGAGAGCTCGGACACCATCGACAACGTGAAGGCTAAGATCCAGGACAAGGAGGGCATCCCTCCAGATCAGCAGCGTCTCATATTCGCTGGCAAGCAGCTTGAGGATGGGCGCACCCTGGCCGACTACAACATACAGAAGGAGTCGACACTTCACCTTGTCCTGCGCCTCCGTGGTGGCATGCAAATCTTTGTTAAGACCCTTACCGGAAAGACCATCACCTTGGAGGTGGAAAGCTCAGATACCATTGACAAAACGATCAGTTTATCTTCCTCTTGGAATGGGTTTTTATAACACGTACTTTTGATAAATGCGGTTTCTTTTTCTTCCCCTTGATTCGGCCGAGTCGCTGTTTTTGGGCCACGGCCTGCCCTGGGGGAATGTGACGACGTATTATGGCACGCACTAGTTGGACAGATGTGGCAAAAGGTCTCCGTTTGAGGGTGAGCCGTCGGTTGAACTGTTTTAGTACCGATCTTTATAGAAGGCCCGTGGGAATCATCAGTAACTTCTACAACTACTACCCATGGCTAAAGAAAGTTTTGTAGGAAATGTGGAATAAGATAAAGTGGTTGTCAATGGTTGGGCGCAGGCGACGCCTGCTTGAACCATGATGCCATCAGTTGAAAGTTTCGTTGATCTGAAACACTTGACGCGGTGCGGTCTGTAGGCTTTTGCCGTTCGGCTTACCTCGGCACAAGCGTACGAAGAATGCAACGGAGGTTTCAAATTTAGCAGTTGGAACTTTGTAGCTACGAAGCCTACTTCATGTAAGAAAACGGTGGGGGAACACCGAAATGTCCAGGATTCAACCACAGACAGGGACAGATGACGTTTAGGAGGAGATTAAGCAGCAGCTGCCGGCGAGGTTTAAGGTGGGGATAGCAATCTTTCAAAAGTTCCTCTCGGGTTGACAAAGGTACCGACCGGGGTATGGAGGGTCGCAAAGAAAATGCTTGACCATCAGACCATGTTCACCTTTCCAGGTGGATTGTTCAACCACTTTGGGCTCAAGGCTGCAGCTTTGCCGGAAGGAGGATTGAAGGCGGACCTGCTTGGATGGCCAGGTCAGAAAAATTCTTGAAAAGTCACCTAGCACGGAAAATTTGGAATTGCCGCCAGTTCGTTGCAGCAGTCAGAGAGATGCCTGATCCCAAGTGCAAGTGACAAAAACTGTAGCGATGTGAACAAAAATATAAAGATTCCTCTTATCTGTCGTGCTTATGGCAGTCTTATCCACCAAACCTCTCAAAAAGGACCAGAGAGGCAAAAGGGTCAAAAAATTACATAATCAGTACAAGGACACCACCACCCACAACCAAATGCAAAAGAATTAGAAGATTGTAACGTTCTAATGGTACAAGAGCCTGAAAACTCTAACCTCTAATGGTACACCAGCCTGCCAGAAGAACACCATTTCCATAAAAACTGGGAGCTTATACGCCATTAGCATTCCGTCCAAACACTCACCTGGATGGATTGAGCAAAAGCACCTCTAGCAAGTAATAACTGCCCTAGCCGCCAGCAAAACCACATTTGTCCTGTAAACGATCACCAGTATCGAACGTTGAACACTGAGTCGGGTTCAGAAGAAATGTGATTGACATTCTCCCGTAGCTATTAGTGAAAACAGGCAATCTTCAAGGAAACTCCTTGGTGCACTCCGTGGTGGAGGAAATCCACGAGCTCCAATCGATGGTTATGAATCGGCCATCTCATCTTGAAACTCGCTAGGAGCAATGAGACCTGGAATTGAAAGCATCCTTTGCCGGTCCCTTTCTCTTTGTGCTGCTGCTTCCTCTGCATAAAGATCTTTGTTGTCCTGGAAGGTAGTTCATCTTCTTACTAGCATGGAGAAACACTGAAATATATGCAACCCAGAGACCTGTCACATGGACAGGACACCCCTATTTCTAGACCTTCTGTTTCCGTGTAGCACATAAAGGAGTTGAAGACTCGCAAGTAAATCTCCCCTAACCAGCTGAACACTAAAACTATGATCGTGGAATAGAGGGCGCCTATACAAAACATGGGCAAAGGCATGTAGAGAACATCGTATCTGCAAACAACCAAAACCAAGCAAGACCCAAACCTTCACCCACACTAAATGGCGTTGAATACATCGGTTCTTAGACCATTATACTTGATCTCGTGTCACATTTCAATTTAACTTCAAGAAAGCAATATCATATTTTATTATTTCTTTCTAATATCTTGAGGCCTTCTTTATTTACCATCTAAGTTTTCTAGCAAGAGCCTGTACTGTTAAGCATGTCTTTATCATTTTATCTTTTACTGATAACCATAAACTCATTATGGAAATGGTCTTTACGATCATACATTCAACAATACTTCTTTCACTTATGCCACTAACATCTATAAATAACCTATTGATTGTCCTCACTTGGCACCAGAAGAGAATTGCTAACTTCACCATTGCTACTTTGGAAAATATAATCTTCAGGCAGACCACTCACCGCATTCTTCAGCCAATCTGTATTAACTCTATTTGTGACGACCCCATTAATTCTCCCATCTTATTAGAACACTGATCCCAAGTCATTAATTTTTTTTTCGGAAGATAATTTGCACCACTTTCAACTTTTGTGTCATCTGTTGCAACCAAAACTATTGAATTTATATTCCACCTACATTATTTTTTCTACGAAGTCAAGAGACCTCTATTTCTCGAAAAGGTTTCTCTTCCTACTTCCAAGTTTTGTTATCGACTTCCTCGTCTAAGGTACTTCATGTTAAACATGATTCATTAATTCATTCATATCCCAGTAAAAGAAATATAAATGGATATGAATATGGTGTTTATTCATTGTGTAGTTCAATAATATCTACAAAATAAGTTATTCACTCATAAGTTCTACTAGCCAGTGCTGCTCCATCATACCATGGCATTTGTATTCATATTGTTGGCTATCAAGAGTTCCATGAGAGGTCTTAATAACATTGTTTCTTTGATAATGGAAATCCCCCGTATAAATCCAAATTGGTTGTGTTTATCAGATACTTGTCTCGACCTTGTGTTAGTAATTCCTTGCCCTAATTACACAACATGACTTATTAACTTAATATTCCTGTCATCAGCATAATTTTTAACCTCATCTCATTCTTCTGTATAAGAAGCATTGTCCATTTGGCAATACATAGCAAGACAAATCAAACTTTCAAGGACCACATCATTGAAATGTTCGTAACGTTAAGATAATTCACAAGATTTGGAAGCAAAAAATCTGACAGTAACTGAGCTGAAAATTCTTTTGACTGTACAAGAAAATCTCGAATGTTAGTTTTAAATGTGGAGAGATCATTTGTCGATTCAAAGAGTCCATTAACAAATTGGGTAACCTGCAAATTTCTAGAAATTAGTCATCTGTTCTGGCAAGGGAGGTGTGTCAAATATTATTTATTTCTCTCCAATTACCTCTGCTGCTGTCATGTTGGGAAATGAAGTGCTTAAAAGTTTTATGGTAAACTCACGTACAAACACTGCATTACTTGAGTATGAATAAGTATTTGTTGCAACATCCCAAAGAGGCTCGGTTAGGACACCAGTTTCCAGCTGAAAAATGTCAAACTCATTATTCAAGCTATTTTTCACTAGTTAGTAAAACAAAAATAAAGCATGACTAATACACTGTACCAGACAGAACAAATGCTGAAGCACCAAGACATGTAATTTGAACCCAGGCTTATGAAAAGTGTCAGTCAAGACAGCGAATATCTCTTGCTCAATTGTCAAAAAGTATGTCCGATAAAACTGATTACAGAACTCCGAGGCCTGTTTAATATACACAGAGATTCAAACAAAAAATAAAAACGAAGATGTACACCACCAGTACAGTAAGAACCAAAGTGGCAACATGATTATAAAGAAATACAGAAAGTACAACTAGGGGGAAGTTAAGAAATCCTCCAAAGCAAGAAAACCTATATACAATAAACAAGGAAAACTAAGAATACAGAAAGAACCTTTGAAGGTTAGGAGTGAGTTATAAACAAAATAATATAAGAAGACCACACCTGAAACTTCTTCAGCATCTCCAACAACAGGTTCAACCCAGTTTCAGCAATATTCCTTTCCGTATGCCGAAATGCCCATATGATTGAATCCATAACAAGCTTCAGTTGCATAAGAGGCCTTACTAAAGCTTACACAATTGTAAGAGACAGCAAGAAGAATATGCAAACCATGCTTCTCCAATGAATACACAAAGTATCCTAATTTTCTTTGGTTAATTTTTGTCTTCATTACCCATTAACACCACTATAAAATCAGTTTTACGAAAAAAAGGGATGAAAGCCAATACAAAAGCAATGAGATTGCAAACAAAGTTCATCAAGATACCACTGCCACTCAAGGCTATAGTATCAACTTGAAAAGAGCAATTAGTAAAATCATACAGAAAATATGCAACATTGATTAAATGAACTTTATTATTGTTTCATTTGTGAAGAATTTTTCCATTGTCTATTACATCCACTTGTAGACATGAAAATTCTCATTCCGAAGTTTATGAAAACTTGAAATGAAATTTTTCTATCTACGCTTGCGCGAGCGTGCCAACTAGTTTGAAACTAGCAAATATTTGAAAATTTTAGACTTCTGGGCGATTGTGTGCAAGCGACATCTTTTCACTCAAACCTTCTTGAGCCGATGCTCAAGGGTCGGTGTTGAGCGCTTAGGAATTTCATTTTTACAGCAAATACCATTCCCTTTCCCATGAAAGTGTTTTTGAAAGAATTGTTGAACTTGTGCACTTTTGATTCAATACTTGGAATATACAAGCTGCTGGAAACAAAGAATTTTGTTTTCAGAGCTGTTTTCTAAGAGGGATTTGAAGGTGTCACAGACCTCCAAAAATTTTACAAATTTTACCAGACGAAGCTGGTAGTATGGAGAGACTGTAGCCTTTTTCAAATATGTATTCAGAGCAGTATTGAATCAGAAACAAATAATTGACTCAGACCAACTCACTGACTCGGAACAGTTCTATTTCAGAAATACAGAAACTCAAAGATGAGTCTGTATCTCTCTGCTCGGAACTCTGATTCTGATAATTTTGATGTTTCTGGAAAGCTATGGATGTTAGTTTTCCAATGCATCAAAAATCAATTAGATTGGACTCCTATGGACAGAGATATGGGACTTTTACCCAACCTCTGTTTCAGGAAATCCGTCTATGCAGACAGGGGTGCCGAAATTGAGTCGTTCTTAATCCGATTTTATTACGTGGCTGAGCGGCCCTAAAATCTTGCCAATTTTATCAAGAATGTCCAAAGGTGTGTGGAGTAAGTGTGCCAAATTTCGAGCTAATCGGAGCAAGCATTACAGAATTAAAATTACAGGAACAGACATATGCATAGATGCAAAAATCTGGTTTTCTGTTTTATGAATATAATTATGCAAAACTCACACGACTTTAAAGTGCAACAACCCTCAAAGCAAATTGCTGGAATGTAAATGAATGAAAAGTATTTTATAGCTTAAGCATAGAGGGGATTAGAAGTATAGAGGGTATATAACATATAGGAAGGAAGAAACATTAAAGCAAACACTTAGCGTGCATGTGTGTATATGGTGTTTCATCCACGAAATTAAACTTGCAGCAAATCTAGATTATTACAACTTGGGGGGAGATGAAACTCCATTAATACAACCCCATTTAATGAATTTAAAGGAAGAGAATCAAAACTTAGATCGAGTAAGAAGAGTCTTACATGATTTTGGAATATGAAAGACAAGGTTTCAATAAGGAAGCTGGCCTTCCTCTTGATTGTCTTCCTTCCAACTCCCACAAGTTCTCACCTAGCTCTCTCTTCTTCCCACACTAAAGGACGTCCCTCCTTGCTGGAAACTTCTGCTCCTAGCCTAGCACACACAAGACACAACCCAAAATCTAGAGCCTCTCTCTCCACTCTTTCCAATATTCCAAGAATGTGGAACCCGCCCCCCTCTTGGCCCTTTTTATAGGCTAAGGGGGTTGGTTCTAGGTGTTTCTTGTGGGGCGGGTTGGAACATCTGTTTGATGGGTTTGATCCACTCCAACCCAGCTTCTTGTGGTCCCCTCTTGTGTTGATTGGGACCAGCCCATGTGGGCTGGTCTAGGTGCCACGATTTTGGGCTTGGTGTAGCCTTAGAACATGTGGCTAGTCCTAGCCAACTTTATAATGGGTAATGCATTTTGTTGGGCTGGTTTCTTCAAATCTCGACTAACTTAAATTTGTTTCTTAATTTGATTCAGCTCCCACCTTGACTCTAATTCCACACGGACACGTGTTGACCCTTGGCTTTAATTCTTGACTCGATCCCATTTGATTTGGGCTCATCTATTTGGGCTTGAGCTTGATGATCATGCCTTGATCTTGGTCGACCAATGGTCTTGGCCTATTTGATCGCCTTGCAACTTGACATTTTATAAGCTTGCTTCCCTTCATGCTAGTGTGGATCAGCCCCATATGGGCTAGCCTTTAGATTATTTCAATCAAACTCCACTTGCACGTGCTTCTTGCTTAGCCGGTTGCACCGTCTGGACTTGTCTTGACGTGGTGAACTCTTGGTGATGCTTTGCTTCAAATATTTCGAACATGATTCACTTGATGAGGTCGACTTTATCATGGCCATGTATTTGGATTGTCTTGACATGAACCGTGTGAAAGAACTTTACTCGACCCATACTTCTGAGCTTGGATTGGATCTCATCCACTTCGAACTTTAGAGGCTTTTTTAACTCAAATTTAAAACCTTAAAGTATTTCTCCGAATATTTAAACTTTAAAATCTGGGGTGTTTTTGAATTTAAAGGTTCATAAAGATTTTAAACTGGGTTTTGGAAATTCAGGACTTTTGAAAACATTTGAGAATTTCGAGTGTTTACAGAAAGCCAAAAAAATTGAAAAGCTCAAAAATACCAAAAACAAGGTTTTGTACATTCCGTCTCCAAAAAGCAATTTCAAAAAACCAAAAAAAATTGAAAATCTTGAAAAACCCAAAAACATTGTCTTTGTGAAAAGCCCTAGTCTTTTGAAAGTGGTAAATGTTCCAAAATCGTGTGCCTTGCCTAGCACTTTCATAGAATCCAAATTTCTCGAGAGCAATCAAAGCAAGGAGGAAGATCCCCTCATCTATGAGGAAGACCAAGCCTCCAAGCTTCCTGAGTTCCATAAAATCCTTGATTTAGAAAAGCCTTCAAATTTCGTAGGAAGGGATTTTGTGAAAGTAAATCTAGGGAGTGAGTCTAATCCCAAGCATGTTAAAATAGGTGCATGTTTACATAAGCATGAAAGGACATCATTTACCACATATCTCAAATCATATGTAGACGTGTTTGCATGGACCTACGAAGACATGTCGAGTTTAGACCCAATGGTAGTAGAGCATCGTCTTCCCCTATAAGGCTATAACCGAATGCCAAACCCATAAAGCAAAAACTTAGAAAGATTCACCCCGATGTGCACGCACAAGTGAAAGAGGGTTTAGAAGATCTTTTAAAAGCGAGATTTATAAAACTCATTGCGTATTCGGAATGACTTTCAAATATTGTTGTAGTTCGAAAATCCAATGGGAAAATTAGGATTTGTATTGATTTGAGAAATTTGAATAAAGCCACTCAAAAAGATAATTTTCCTTTACCAAATATTGATTTGATAGTGGATAGCACTGCAAATCATGAAATGTTTTCTTTTATGGATGGCTATTCGGGTTATAACCAAATTAAGTTAGCACCAAAAGATCAGGCAAAAATTGCTTTTACTACACCTTGGGACACATATTGTTACACAGTTATGCCGTTTGGTTTGAAAAATGCCGGCGCCACATACCAAAGAGCCATGACTACTATCTTTCTTGATCAAATTCACGAGCTCTTGGAAGTATATATGGATGATCTTTTGGTGAAATAAAAAACCCAAGTTACTCACATTGAGTCTTTGCAAAAAGTTTTCGAAAGGCTTAGGCTTTACAAAGTGAAACTAAACCCTCAAAAATGTGTATTCGGGGTAGAATCTGGTAAGCTTTTGGGTTTTATAGTGAGCCAAAGGGACATTGAAGTAGACCCCTCTAAGTGTCGAGCCATCATAGATATGCCTCCACCATCCAACTCGACCCAAATCTGAAGCCTCCAAGGTTGCCTCTAAGCCATTAGGAGGTTCATTTCAAATTTAGCAACAAGATGCGAACCTTTCAACAAACTTTTGCGAAAAGGGGTAAAGTTTTCGTGGGATGATGAGTGTCAGAAAGCTTTCGAAAGATTGAAAACTTATTTGGTGAATCCTCCAATTTTGAAACCACCAAAGCAAGGAAAACCTTTACTACTTTACATTTCCATACATACGAATGCATTAGGTGCTTTATTAGCTCAATATGAGGATGATAGCCACAAAGAGTACGCCATTTACTATATTTCGAAAACTCTCTTGGCATATGAAAAAAATTATCAAGCCATGGAGAAAACGTGCTTGGCATTAGTATGGGCTTGCCAAAAGTTTAGACATTACTTCATAGATCATGAGATATGGATAGTGTCTAAGCTTGATCCGATCAAGCACTTGTTTGAAATACCTATCCTAGCGGGTAGGCTTGGTAAATGGCAACTCCTCTTAATGGAGTATGACTTGAAATATCACCACCAAACCTCCATTAAGGGGCAGGCCCTAGCCGATCATGTGGCCGAGTTCTCCTTGGAAGAAACATATCCCATACTTATGAAATGCCCGATGAAGGCATATTTGCAAACGATTTTCAAAACCACGTTTTAGCAAACTGTTTTAATGAAAACCAAATATGAAAAATGTACTTTAATGGGGCACGTAACCAACAAGGGGCAGGTGTTGGAGTCATTCTCATATCCCTTGAAAAGGAAGAGATCCCCATTGCAATTTGTCTAGATTTTGAGTGTTCAAACAATGTGGCTGAATATGAGGCTCTCATACAAGGCCTAAAAGTCTTAAAAACCTAGGGGTAGCATGCATTGAAGTCTTTGGAGACTCTTTACTGGTTGTGAACCAAGTCTTAAAAATTTGGCAAGTCAAAAACGAAAAACTCATTCTGTATTACGAGTTGGCCACCAAGTTGGTCGACTCTTTCAAGTCATGCACACTCACTCACATAGGGAGAGAGGACAACACCATAGCGGATGCCCTCTCCTCCTTAGGATCCGCTTTAGGGGTCGATCCCACCTTGGGAACCCGATCCCTAGAGATATGGCACTCACCCATTCCATCCACGCACGATTTAGAGATTTGTCAAAATGACCAAAATCCGAATGATGAACCTTGGTTTTATGACATTAAAAACTTTTTAGAAAACAGAGGATTTCCCGAATATGCTTCTTTAAAAGATCAAGCTTTTATTAGGAAAATTTCAACCCGGTATGTAATTTTGGGAGGGGTGCTTTACAAGAAAAGTTTTACGAGCATCTTGTTATGATGTGTAAACCTTGAAGAGGCTAGGACCATAATGAATGAGTTTCACGATGAAGAGTGTGGAGGCCATGTTAATGTAAATATGATGGCCATGAAGATACTTAGGGTCGGGTATATTTGGTCCACCCTAAGACAAGATTGCCATGATCATGTTAGGAAATGTCATCAATGTCAAATACATGGGCACATCATTCACACCCCATCGTCCACCTTGCATTCCATCGTAAGCCCATGGCCTTTTGCCATGAGGGCTAGCGGCCACCGAATATTTCTCTAAATGGGTGGAAGCTACATCCTTGGCTAATGTCCAAGGATAACATGTAGTGGCATTCATTAAGAGAAATATCTTGGCCCGATTTGGCATCCCAAAAGACCTAGTGTCCGATAATGGCACCCCATTCAAGAATGAGAAGATGGAAAAATTGTGTGTCACATATGGCATGACTAACACTTCTCGTCGCCCTACTACCCTCAAGGCAACGGCCAAGCCGAAGCCACAAACAAAACCCTCATAAGGATCATCGAGAAAACCATAGATAAGGGTAGGACATGGCATGAGAAACTCGATGAAGCCTTGTGGGCTTATAGAACTTCCATCCGAACCCCTACAAACGCCACCCCATTCGAGTTGGTCTATGGCACAAGTGTCATACTCCCCATTCATACCAAGTAGGAATAGGATTTATTCATTTGAATCTTATTTTGTTTGAGATTTAGACTTTGTTGTGTAAGTACGAGAGTTTTGCAATGTTTATCTAGTTTTCCTACAAAAACCTCTACCAAGTAGTAGGTACGAGTAAAGGGAAATACAAGAAGCTAAAAATCCTTATGATTGAAGCTAAAAGGATTTTCCCTTTCTTTTGGAAAATTGTGAAAACCCGAAAACATCAAGCCACATGAGGGCCACACTCACTTGGGGCAGTCGACCTTCACAAGCCTCCCAAGTTCGATTCTTGCAGGTTAAGAGTCTCTAAAAGAATCATCGTGTGCATATCACTCATATCCCTCACACATGCCCATGCATGCATGTCAAACCATTGAGTACATGATCGCCATTAGGACCAAGGTCATAACAGATTGAGTCCCCTTTGGCTCTAAATCCCCTCTTACTCATTCTTAAGAAGTTAGGCACTAGGATGATCCATGCTCTTGAGAAAGGTTTAGAAAGAAAAGTAAAAGGGTGTTTTTCTTCTTTGACATTATCGAAATACAGTTAGAATAATACAAAAGAGGGGCATCTGTAAACACCCGAAATTCTCAAATGTTTTTAAAAAGTCCTGAATTTCCAAAAACCAGTTTAAAACCTTTATGAACCTTTAAATTCAAAAACACCTCAGATTTTAAAGTTTAAACATTCGGAGAAATACTTTAAGGTTTTAAATTTGAGTTAAAAAAGCCTCTAAAGTTCGAAGCGGATAAGATCCAATCCAAGCCCATAAGTATGGGTCGAGTAAAGTTATTTCACACGGTTCGTGTCAAGACAATCCAAATACATGGCCATGATAAAGTCGACTTCATCAAGTGAATCATGTTCGAAATATTTGAAGCAAAGCATCACCAAGAGTTCACCATGTGAAGACAAGTCCAGACGGTGCAATCGGCCAAGCATGTGCAAGTGGAGTTTGATTGAAATAATCTAAAGGCCAACCCATATGGGGCTGATCCACACTAGCATGAAGGGAAGCAAGCTTATAAAGTGTCAAGTTGCAAGAAGATCAAATAGGCCAAGACCATTGGTCGACCAAGATCAAGGCATGATCATCAAGCTCAAGCCCAAATAGATGAGCCCAAATCAAATGGGATCGAGTCAAGAATTAAAGCCAAGGGTCAACACGTGTCCGTGTGGAATTAGAGTCAAGGTGGGAGCTGAATCAAATTAAGAAACAAATTTAAGTTAGTCGAGATTTGAAGAAACCAGCCCAACAAAATGCATTACCCATTATAAAGTTGGCTAGGACTAGCCACATGTTCTAAGGCTACACCAAGCCCAAAATCGTGGCACCTAGACCAGCCCACATGGGCTGGTCCCAATCAACACAAGAGGGGACCACAAGAAGCTGGGTTGGAGTGGATCAAACCCATCAAACAGATGTTCCAACCCGCCCCACAAGAAACACCTAGAACCAACCCCCTTAGCCTATAAAAAGGGCCAAGAGGGGGGCGGGTTCCACATTCTTGGAATATTGGAAAGAGTGGAGAGAGAGGCTCTAGATTTTGGGTTGTGTCTTGTGTGTGCTAGGCTAGGAGCAGAAGTTTCCAGCAAGGAGGGACGTCCTTTAGTGTGGGAAGAAGAGAGAGCTAGGTGAGAACTTGTGGGAGTTGGAAGGAAGACAATCAAGAGGAAGGCCAGCTTCCTTATTGAAACCTTGTCTTTCATATTCCAAAATCATGTAAGACTCTTCTTACTCGATCTAAGTTTTGATTCTCTTCCTTTAAATTCATTAAATGGGGTTGTATTAATGGAGTTTCATCTCCCCCCAAGTTGTAATAATCTAGATTTGCTGCAAGTTTAATTTCGTGGATGAAACACCATATACACACATGCACGCTAAGTGTTTGCTTTAATGTTTCTTCCTTCCTATATGTTATATACCCTCTATACTTCTAATCCCCTCTATGCTTAAGCTATAAAATACTTTTCATTCATTTACATTCCAGCAATTTGCTTTGAGGGTTGTTGCACTTTAAAGTCGTGTGAGTTTTGCATAATTATATTCATAAAACAGAAAACCAAATTTTTGCATCTATGCATATGTCTGTTCCTGTAATTTTAATTCTGTAATGCTTGCTCCGATTAGCTCGAAATTTGGCACACTTACTCACACACCTTTGGACATTCTTGATAAAATTGGCAAGATTTTAGGGCCGCTCAGCCACGTAATAAAATCGGATTAAGAACGACTCAATTTCGGCACCCCTGTCTGCATAGTCGGATTTCCTGATACAGAGGTTGGGTAAAAGTCCCATATCTCTGTCCATAGGAGTCCAATCTAATTGATTTTTGATGTATTGGAAAACTAACATCCATAGCTTTCCAGAAACATCAAAATCATCAGAATCGAAGTTCTGAGTAGAGAGATAGATACTCATCTTTGAGTTTATATATTTCTGAAACAGAACTGTTCCGAGTCAGTGAGTTGGTCTGAGTCAATTACTTGTTTCTGATTCAATATTGCTCCGAATGCAGATTTGAAAAAGGCTACAGTCTCTCCATACTACCAGCTTCGTCTGGTAAAAGTTATAAAATTTTTAGAGGTCTGTGACGCCTTCAAATCTCTCTTAGAAAACAACTTTGAAAACAGAATTCTCTGTTTCCAGCAGCTTGTATATTCCAAGTATTGAATCAACAGTGCACAAGTTCAACAATTCTTTCAAAAACACATGGGAAAGGGAGTGGTATTTGCTGTAAAAATGAAATTCTTAAGCGCTCAACACCGACCCTTGAGCATCGGCTCAAGAAAGTTTGAGTGAAAAGATCCCGCTTGCACACAATCGCCCAGAAGTCTAAAATTTTCAAATATTTGCTAGTTTCAAACTAGCTGGCACGCTCGCGCAAGCGTAGATAGAAAATTTTCATTTCAAGTTTTCATAAACTTCGGAATGAGAATTTTCATGTCTACACCACTAACACTCTTCTACACAACAAAATCAAAGTTGAAGGTGGTATGAAAGTGAATCTCTACGATTGCTTGTTCTCAATATGACCAAGGTGAAACGTACTGAAAGCTTGCCTATGAAAATCACATATACTTGCACCTCACCACGAGGTGTGCCCCTCTTGCTTGCACACATTTATATCGAAATATAATCTGAACCTACCAGAATAGACAAGGGAATGGTGACATTACAAAATTTTGTAAATGAAAATAAGGCAACACATGCATGTGAACAAATTAATCACAACTTCCTTAAAGCACCTGATTTGACAAGAGAATGACAGCATTAAAACAATGTGCAGCAATGGCACGTAATAGCGAGAAAAACTTCAGGCGGTGCTCTGGATAATCTTCAAAATTCTTGGTAATCATCTGCATGGTAACATAAAATAAAGTTATCAATATTGCAAGTCAGCAACAATATTAGAGGATGTGGGCTAAAATTGACCTGGAGGGTACATTCAAAGACAGCTTCAAATATACGAGGTACATCCTCTGTCATGATTCCCTTATATCTACACATTGCAGCAATGATGAATAAGAAGAGATCAAACCTCAAAATAAATATTTGTAACAGTATCAAACAGCAATCAGGGTTTCTAGCTGTAGAATCAAAACTGCTCCACTAGGAAACTAGTTGATGAGTCTGAAAAAGACATCGTGAACTGCAACGTGCTCTAAATACACTCACTAGGAAAAAGGTGCTGCAGGCATGTGGAGAAGTCTAAACATACAAGATAGGAAAACAATATAAATTACTTGTTTATTATCATTGCAAAGACTGATAAAACCTCCGCTTCTCGAGCATCTGGCAAGTTCCTAGCATAGTCACCAAGAACAGGGTCCATCATTGGTGGCACAAACTGCTTTCCTATTTGAGACTGATCTTCTGCCTTGTCCACAAAAGTTTCAATCAGCTTCAATGTTTCTCTCTTAACCGACCTGTTTGGTGGACAAATATAATTTATGAAACTATTACCTTTATTTGAAGAACAGCAAATATGAACATATTCTTTGGCTACAAGTATCCGAATCATATTACCTCAGAAGCTTTACATAAGATGTTCTTGACGCATATGGACCTCCTTCAGCTATGCTGCTTGAAATAAGTTCACTATACATTCTGTTTAGAAGAATTAAGACGATCAACAGGTCAATGATAACAAGTGTTTTTTCACTCAAGAGGCCTTCACATGAATCAAAGGTATTCTCAAATATAGCCTTTTCTAGTCACTGCTCTAACAACTACTGGATTTTGGATCTCTAATTAAAGAATCTCATTAAAGAACCATAAAGTACCTGTACACATTAAGCATATCCAAAAATATCAACGATATCTGAGGTAAAAAGTAACTTCCCAAAGAACTGGCAGCACTTGTGTTCGTCTGCAAAAAGAGTTTAAAAGAAACATGAAATTGCTAATAACAGGCAGCAACCATGTCATGTTCAAGAAAAGTCCTAATACCCTAAGTGTGAATAGATTATATCAAGTACTTATCCAACCTGCAGATGATTTCTCCAAGAATGATAGTCAAGGTTGTTTATCCAATTATATGCATAGCATTCATCATAGTGCATAGAGTCGGCCATGGGTTGCGGATGTGGGATATGATATGGGTAGGTCAAGACCCAGGATTTTCAACAGAGTTGAGTACATGGATATAGCTAGGCATCTGAATGCAAACATGCATAATTTTTTGAATAGATTATATCAAGTACTCATCCAACCTAAAGATGATTTCTCCAAAATGATACTCAAGGTTGTTCATCCAATTATATGCATAACATTCATTATTGTGCATAGAGTCAGCCACGGGTTGCAGATATGGGATATGACATGGGTAGGTAAAGACTCAGGATTTTCAAGAGATATGAGTACATGGATATAGCTAGACATCTGACTGCAAACACACAATTCTGTGCGACATTTGATATACAAGATGATATTTTGAACATCAAAATATCGTCTTGAGCATAGTCTTTCAAGAGATTTGATGCTCAAGATGAAAGCATAGACTGTCAAATGTCAACTGCAAAGTAGAAGCCTAATGCATGATTAGATCGTATTACTTTATAATTATCAAACGATATATAATAAGGTTAGCAGGATGTTTTCCATGCCAAACATGGGGTACCAAAGATGAATAGAGTTGTGATATCATGTCAATACCTGCAATATATCAAGTACAGTCCTAATGACAGTATGATCCTTCAAAAAATCAACACTTTGATGTGCTTGACCAATTATCTCGGCCCATCTCTGCAAGTTAATGGTCAAATCAATGATTCAACCACAAAAAAGGGACACAAGGGACCACCAAAACTGAAGTAACATCAGCATAAATGGAGGGCAACATAAAAACATTTGCAGACCTTATTAGGAAACTGCATCAGCCTCTGCAGGTAATCATCTCTTTTTTGAGGGTCTGATTCTGCTTGAATCATATGACCAACCTGCAAATGTCCCAAAAATTCTATCAAGCATTAGCAGCCCAACAGATAATGAAAAATTATGAATAAAGAATTTTATAGATTTCAAAAAGATGGAAAACATACAGACTCATAGAATGTATGGATTTGATGTGGTTCAAGATCCATGACAGTTGACGCAAGACCAGTTAAAAGCTCAGATACAAATGGCTCACTTTCTCCAACCTGGAAAATAAGGATAAAACCCCATTATACAAACATATTCTGCAACTGCAAGCTCCATTACCTTTTCAGTTGATTGCATCATTGCAACACCATAAGAACTATGGAAAACTGAGACGAAATTCACTTTATGGCACACAATATAGGTCATGAATAAATGGAGGGAAACTGTACCATAGGAACCATGCCACTACAAGATGACTAGCATCGACTACCAGACTATCTGCAAAAATGATGGATTTGCAACAGGAAAACAGAAGTAGGATTATGCAATAGCAGACCTCTCAAAAATAATCTCAGATAATCTAAGAGTAAGCATTGGTGTGGTGGCTTACGATTCTGTCCAAATTATTCATGCTAAAGCCTAAACCTATATTAAACTAAAAAAAGACAATTGAAAACTACACTTCATTTGCTAGTATTCAAAGTTGATAGTCATGAGGCAAGAATATCTTGCAATAGTGCATAATACTTTCAGTTTCTCCAAGTATGTGTGTACTACTTAGCAATCATGTTGACATGCAGCATTACTAGAGCAAACAACAAATGAAAATAAAATGGACATGGTAAAGACTATAAATAACTAAAAGATTATTCTTGCCTGAACAATCACAAACTTTCTCTTGCATTTCTGAACAATCTTCAAGAATGTATCACAAGCCATATCCTGACAGTACAATATTAATTAGCAATCAACCCAGGCAAGAGTACAGGAATATAGAACAGACATCACATATACATCTCTAGGTTATGATTTCATCAAGCAAAAGTTAATGTGCACTCAAGATATAAACGAACAAGAGATGGAAGCAGTAGATAGTTCCAATGCACACAAAACATGAAGCACCCAAAAAATACCCTAACTTTTGGTGTCTCACACAATCAAATCTCCACTATCACATAAAGAATTATCCTAATAAGAACCAAACCCAAGTCAAATCAGGGCTCAAAGTGTTTTTCTATTTTGATACTGAGGAATTCGGTTGTCAGCCCATGGGCTTAACTTTCTCCCTGATAAATTGTGTTTCCATTTAAATATTAAAAAATCAAGAGTAATTACCCTCCATCAGAAACTACCTATGACACCCTGACCTATGTTGAGGAAAAGGTAATCAGCAATATGCCATTAGTTGGAGGAGGTGGGCTGAAAGAAAGTAATTTCCACAAACAACATTCACAAGAATCCAAAAGTTCTCCATCACTTATTTAGTTTGTTTATGCCCGTCTCTTATTGTTGGTATTGGAACCATATGCCATCATCAGTGACCACTCATCATCATCTTTGTGCAAAGAAAGCCTGAAACCCTCAAAGAGAATCAACAACAACAACTAAGCCTTTTCCCATACTAGATGAGGTCCGCTACATGGATTCTCTGTTTCCATAGAGCTCGATTATGTGTCATGCTAACAATTAACAAAAGCCAGATCATTCTTTATTTTTTCCTTCAACACTATTATAGTCTTTCTCTTTCTTTTTTAAGAGCTTCACCAATTAGTTCCCACATCTTTTCACCGGAACTTTCTTTGGTCACTTTTCCACATGTCTAAACTATCTTAAACAATTATTCCTCATTTTATAATCTATCAGTGTTACTCCTAATTTGTTTTCCATAACCTTATCTTTCCTTGTGTGCCCACTTGTATGTCTTAACATTTTCATTTCTAATGACTAATTGCCCAACACTCAGAACCATATAAAATAGCGGGTCTAATTACTCTATAATATTTACCTTTCAACTTTAATGGTACCTTCTTGTTCCATAGAATATTAAATGCACATCCCATTTTAACCAACCTGCATTAGTTCTACGAGTGACATCTCAACAATTTTTCTATCGTTCTGAAAAAATGACTTTGGATATTTAAAACTTTTCTTTTAAGGAATGCAATGTGTACCAATCTTGATTTCATATTATCTGTAACAATCAAATTCTCAAACTTGCATTCTCACAAATTCTATATTTGTTTTACTAAGTTGAAAGCCTTTGTTTTCAAATGTTTCTCTCCATGATTCTAATTTCTTGTTAACTTTTCTTTAGACTCATCCACTAACACAATGTCATCCACAAATGACATCTTCTTGTGAATGGGTGGGCCACTAGGGCCCGCAACCAGAACTGTTGGAGGGTTAATGCGTCCAACGACTAGTTGCCTGGCCAACACTTGCCACTGCTGCTCCTGCTCCTTTTCTTCATTTTTCCATGTACAATACTCTATAAATACATGTATTCACTCAATAAACTTACGTTGTCTAGAACAACCTTTGATTTGTGGTTTGACTCTCTTGTTCTTGACTTTTGTTGCGTTCTTGGCGTGTGGCCAACACTTTGACGCTTTGCAACTTGGTTGATTCATCATTCGATCGTCAACTATTATTTAAATGATATCAGAACCAGGTTTTGAAGAATTTGAGCACATTAGGAAGCGTGCCAAGATTGCAAAGTTCGTGAAATCGCTACAAATTTCAGGTAACACTAAGACCTTTGATTTTTGTCTAAAAATGGAGAGCAAAAATGAATCTTTTAGATGTATTTTGGACCCGAAATACTACCAAAGTTGGGCAAGAATCATGAAAAAGTATTTTTTGTCAAAAGATTTTTGGGATTATATTGATGGAACGATTCAAGAACCAACTTTGGACATTGAAGATTTTGATGATGATGATGCTTTCAAGGCAAAAGAAAAATACAAACAAGATCTTAAAATTTGGAAAAAGATGAATGCTAAAATTACTTGGATTATTTGTCAAAATATAGATGAAAAACTTAGAAATAGAATTAGTGTTTTCGAAAGTGCTTTTGAAACTTGGGAGTACTTAAAGAAAATCTACTCTCAAGATGATTTCGTGTTGCAAATTGATCTTATCGAAAGGATGATAATGCTCAAACAAGGGAATTTAAGCATTAGAGACTACCAAAATGAATTTTCGGAATTATGGACTCAATTTAGAAGTTTTGATAGATTTTAAAAACTTTAAAAAATAGATGAATTTGAAGAGTTTTTAGACAACCAATATTTTTTTTTGTCGATGCGCGGCTTAAGAGATGAATTTGAAAATATTAGATCAAACTTAATACATAAAAAACCTAGACCAAACGGGGACTCTTTTTTAGCCGATCTTGTTATCGAGGAAACAATATTAAAAAACATCAATGTTGCAAAAGAAGTCATTCTTTCAGCCTCCAAACTGGGAGCAAATATGAAGATGTAAAAGCCTCTGCATGTGAAAAACTCCAAAGGACCAAGAGAAAAACAAATAAAAAACCCACGGGACTATGGCCAAATAAAGATACAATATGTCACTATTGCAAGAAAAATGGTCATATCAAAACAACTTTTCCTCTTCTTCGAAAAAATATGAGAAAGTGAGAGTCGTGGAGGATAAAGGTGGAAGAGCCTTGCCGACCAACATCAAAGCATACATAGAAGAAATGCTCAAAGAAAAGGCAAGCATTTTCGGAAACGCTCTCTCCACTTCTCAAGGTATGTATTCGTTTTTAGATTCGGGTGCTTATTTTCATATGACTCATTGTAATAAATCTTTAAACAACTCTCATGATATCTTTAGAAAATATGTGTTTACGGTCGATGGCACAAAACTTCAAATTGGAAAAGTTGAAAATCTTAAAAAAAATAATTTTAAAATTCAAAATGTAAGCTTTATACCTAAACTCAATTTAAACTTACTTTCGGTTAGACAAATTTGTGATAATGATTGTATAGTTACTTTCTCATCCAAGCATTGTGTGGTGCAGGATCACCTATAGAAGAAGGTGATTGGTAAGGCCATAGAGAAAGTGGACAATACAAAAATGGATTGTTTACTTATGCCAAATTTTGAATCTTGTAATATAGCTCATGATGCTACACTTTGGCATAAACAACTTGAATATTTGGATATACACAAACTATGCAATTTTCCTTTGTTGAAAAAATTTGGAGACAAAAAATTTGATTATAAAGAATGTGTTCTTGAAAAAATGTATATCTTCTTTTTGGAGAAAGATTAGATGACCCTACTCCCTACAAGCAACTCATAGGTGCCCTTATCTATCTCACTATTACCCGGCCTGACATTTCTCATGTAGTATATACAGCTAGTCAATTTCAACAAGCTCCTACTTCTATTCATATGAGTGCTGTCATGTGCATTATTCGATATGTGAAAAACTCTACAAACAAAGGGTATTCATCTTTTAATTTATGTGTATATTGATGCTGACTGGGGTGGAAATGTCAACAACAGACATTCTACGACTAGATTTTGTATTTTTCTAGATGAATCACTTATCTCCTGAAAGTGCAAGTAGCAGCAAGAGGTGTCGCTCTCTTCGACCAAAGCAGAATATCGAGTCATAGCTACTACCACGGAGATTTCTTTGATTACAATTGTTCTGAGAGATATGGGCATTACTCTTCAAAAACCTGCCACTATGTACTGTGACAATAAAAGCGCCATGTATATCGCTTCTAATAACACATTTCATGAACGAACGAAGCATATTGAGATGGATTGTCACTTTGTTCGTGAAGAGTGCTTACAAAAGAAGATAAATTTGTGTTATGTCACAACAGAGATGCAACTAGCCGACTTCTTCACCAAATCTCTTTCTGTTACTCGCTTTCATTTCTTGTTAGACAAACTTTTGATATATACACCGTAAGTTTGAGGGGGGTGTTAAATGTAATAGGTGGCATGGGCCATTAAGGCCCGCAGCTAGAGCTTTTGGAGGGTCAGTGCCTCCACCGGCTAGTTGCCTGGCCAACACTACTGCTGCTCCTGCTCCTTTTCTTCATTTCTCCAAGTACATTACTCTATAAATACATGTATTCACATCAATAAACTTACGTTGTCTAGAACAACCTTTGATTTGTGGTTTGACTCTCTTCTTGACTTTTGTTGCATTCTTCTCGTGTGGCATCCATATTCACATCAATAAACTTACGTTGTCTAGAACAACCTTTGATTTGTGGTTTGACTCTCTTCTTGACTTTTGTTGCGTTCTTAGCATGTGACATCCATATTCAGATGCCTTGATATCTTGGCTACTCAATCAACACTTTGACGTTTTGCAACTTGGTTGATTCAACATTCGATTGTCAACTATTATTTACAGGTAATCTTAAATAAACTTTTTTAACTCGTCAATAACTAAGGCAACTAAATATGGACTTAAAACATATACTTGATGTAATCCAATAATAACTTAAAGAAATTCGTCATTTTTTTTGAGTCCTAACACAAGTTTGTGCATCATATACATATCTCTTATAAGATTAATGTACGTTAACGGATACCTCTTTTTTCCAAGGTTCTCCATCTTAGAGTATGCCTTTTTGACTCGTTAATAACCAAGGTAAACAAATATGACCTTAAAATAGATCCTTATGTAATCTAATAACAACTTCAAAGAAATTTGTGATTCTTTCATGAGTTGTACTCGTAAAACATGTTTGTACACCATTATACGTATCTTTTATGAGATCGATATACATTTCCAAGGTTCTCCAAAGGAAATCTCTTGACACCTTATCGTAAGCTCTTTTTAAATCAATAAACATCATGTGAAGGTTCATTTTGTTGAATACGTCGGTAAAAATTATGATTTATACTCTTCTAAGTTAGTTAGCTCTCCTTCATTACAAATCTTATAAAGATATTTTTCATCTATTTATGATATCATTAATTAACACTAGAATCTTCTCATCCTCATCTTTGATGCATCTAACAAAAGTAAAGTCCTTAGTTTTCCTATTTTAACCTTAATTATATTAAAAATATTACTTTTGCCTTCTTTTGAGTTGAGCTTTTTATATAAATCTTCAAAAGTTTTGACTTTTGCTTCACTTATGACATTTTCTACATCTTTTTTTGCCTTCTTATAAGCCTCCTAAGGCTAGTCAATCTTATGGGAGTAAAGATCCTTGTAACAAATCCTTTATCTTAATTTTTATCTTGCACAACTACACTCTACCACCAAACTTACTTTTGTGCTGATACACATCCCTTAGATTCTCCTAGTCCTAACCCTATCTTTTGCCACGCAACTATATTTATTCGGTGTGTTACAAGTTTTTCCTACATAATTCCAAACATCTCCTTGAAATATATCTTCTTTCTCATTTTTGAGGTTTCACCATTTAGTTTGAGCAACTCTGTCCATCCTTTACCTCTTTATCCATACGTAAATCCAACCACTAAGAATTTAATTGCAATCTTTACAACATAATCTATCTTTTCTCATATAAGAGAAACAATCAATTTGTGTTTGTTACAAGGCATTCTTTTAATCTCATTTTCTTAAAATTGTATTAGCTAAAAAGAGATCATGTACAACAACAACAACTAAGCCTTTTCTCAAACTAGACGGGGTCAGCTACATGGATTCTTTGTTTCCACATATCCCTATCGTGAGCCATGTTAGCAGTTAACTCACAATAAGCTAGATCATTCTTTATTATTTCTTTCCAACACTTTTGTGGTCGTCCTTTACCTCTTTTAATACTTTCCAAATTTAGTTTTTCATACCTTCTTACAAGTTCTTCTTTTGATCTTCTTTCTATACGTCCAAACCATCTTAAACGATAATCTCTCATTTTATCCTCTATTGGTGCCACTCCTAATTTGTTTCTAATAACCTCATTATGTATATGGTCTTTTCTTGTATGACCACTCATCCATCTTCGTTTGTGTCACAGACATTTTTTGTACATGTCAATGATTAACTGCCCAACACTCTTAACCATAAAACATGGCAGGCCTAATTGCTGCTCTATAATATTTACCTTTTAACTTTAATGATATCTTCTTATCACAAAGAATACTTGATGCTCCTCTCCATTTTAACCAACCATCATTAATTCTATGCGTAACATCTCCATCAATTCTTCCATCACTCTGAAAAATTGACCCTAGGTATTTAAAACTTTCCCTTTGGGGGATGCAATGTGTGCAAAATTTAATTTCTATGTCCTCTGAAGTAACCAAATGATCAAACTTACATTCCATATATTTTGCCTTTGTTCTACTAAGTCGGAGGCCTTTGCTTTCTAATGTTTCTCTCCATAGTTCCAATTTTCTATTAACTTTTTCCTTAGACTGCTGCTCCACTAACACAATGTCATCTGCAAATAACATACACCAAGGTACTTCGTCTTGAATATGTTTTGTTAACTCATCAATCACCATTATAAATAAGTATGGACTTAAAGTTGATCCTTGATGTAACCCAATATTAACTTCAAAGAAGTGTGTCATTCCTTCCTGAGTCCTCACACATATTTTTGCACCATCGTACGTGTCCTAAAAAAAAAATTATCTTCCTAAACGTTGTCCTAAAGAAAACATAAGTATGTCCTAAAAAGAGATCATGTGTCATAATAAAATTTAAAATTTTCTTACCTTTCTCATTTAAATCTAAAAGTTATGATTTCCGTAAATACCTTGATTTGGTTTGTCTTAGTGATTAGTCTTGCCATTAGTTTTATTATATGTGATCTTTCCTCCCTTTATGATAAGAAGCCAATGGGTCTGAAACCCCTTCTATGAAAACAGGGTTTGACCCTAAGATTACGAGAACAATTTTGTTTTTCTACTGAGCTAGAAAAACTTTGTTGAGAAGGATCTTCCCCCTTGAATAAAAAAGAAACATACCAAACTTCTGTTTATGTACTTTCTTTCCAGCAGCCCATGAGTCGCTCGTGGCCCATCTTCTTCATTATTATGTTATCACTACAGGTCTTCACTGCAGCAAGCCCTCAGTGCTGAAGAAAGGGGTGGCCGACCCTTAACCGCAAAACTTGGAAGAGAGAAAATTGTTTTTTCTGTGCCACACCACCTCGTCTTTCAGAAAGCTCCCTCGAAAAGGAGGTATCCTCTCTTTCTCCCTTTCCCTATAAGGGATTGACAAGGATTGAAAACCCTTTGCATGTCTCATGGTCGGACACTTAGTTCTCACTTTTGGGATCACCATTTTCTTCTTTACAAAAGACAAAGGGGCACGTCTCTCTCGCCCTTGTCAAAAACCATACTGAATGCATTCTCTCTGGTTTCGTTAACATTACAGGTTTGGGAAGGGCAATACGTAATGTGTGTATAGTTACAAGAGAGAGAATCACCCTTAAAAACACGCTAAGAAAAGCTACAGAAACCATTGGAATCCATGCAAAAACAATTATAACAAGCACATGCATATAAAGCTTAAACAAACTCTTGGAACAAATCATGCAAATGCAACCAACAAACATGAAGCAATCCCTTGCTTACGAGATATCTGTTAGTGTTAAGGCATAAACAGAATAAGAGATGGTAACCTCAAGACTCATCGTGAAGAACATAAGTCAGAAACTGACCTGAACCCCAGGATGAGTTTCATGCATGAACTCAAACAACTTATTCACAACCGTCTTAAGAAATTTCCAGTGAGCCCTTAAAAATCGTGGGTATTGACCAACCACATACCTGCATGGTTAAAAAAGAAAAAAGGGATCATGCATGCCTATGCAAAAGTACACAGAGAACAGAACAAGCATCCTACATGGTTACACTGTCCAAACATCCGTGACCTGAGGGGGAAAGGGAAACATAAAAGGCAAGGATCCAGCATATTTACATGATGTTGCTCGCTATCACAGCTTTATTATCTTTTCCTTTTGTGATTTCACAGAGGTTAAGCAGGTCACGGATAACCATCACAAGAAACCTGTTTTCCTGCATAATAAACGAAGGTGATATCACCACACAAACAAGCAGCAGGTATACGAACATACAGGTGTGAGTCAAACATATAATCCCCTTTCAGTTTAACCAAGGGACCAGGACCAAGAGCAAATGCAGGAAAATTGGAGTGCAAGGTAATAAAGCAAAGTGCATCAGGACAGACAGATGAAGTATGCTAATTAACTAAAGTGAGATTTGTTGTTTCTCCCTGCTTCACTTTAATTGTTATTTGAACAAAAGGATCACAAACACTAGCACAGGCCAGCCAAATGAACAAATCTAGTTCCACAACCAGCAATATTTAAGGAAATTTGTGTTTTGTGACAATCAAGACAGAGATCATCTGTGTAAGCCCCCATCACATTCCATTTCTTCATTGCCATCTTCGATGTTAATATCATACTTTCAAATGACAGGGAAATAGAGAGTTAAACAGAAATTCCGTCAGATGCAAACTAGTTAGCAATTTAGTTTGTTTTACTCTTTGATACTTTTTACTGAATGTGACCCTATTATGGATAAGGTGATCTATAGGATCAAGTACATAGAATGGGCTTCTAGACAGCAAACCCAATCTTGTTTCAGTCTGTCCTAGCAATTCAAAAACAATTGTTGCAAAGCAATCAAATTTTCTAATCAGGATAAAAATTTCCATCAAAAACACTTTTCAAGGGTAAATTTCTATAAAATAAACATCCTGGGTCAGATTTGTATCAAACAGCTGGTTCATAGGTATTTTTACAAGCAAAGTAACCATTAGACACAGACGTGCAACACAGTGAGAAAATAGCCCTATCCCCACATACAATATGTTTGATACATACCTGCTCTTCCACCATAGACCCAGATATTGATCCAATAGCCCAACAAAGAGTGTTCAAGTTATTCCAAGTCCATTCTTCTCCATTTAATTGTTTGCTTAGCTTCTTCAACATCTGTATTTTACAAGAAAGATATAGAGCCCAGTAAATAGCATCATCAGTACTACCAACCAATACAAATTCAACCACCAACGACTTAGAGGAGACCAAGTTATTTCCAAATGGTTTTAAGTCAGTTTCCAAGAAACATATGAACCAGAAATAAAAAATGTCGTCTGTAAAGTATGCTAGCGCCTTGAAGAGTGAAACTGTGATTGCATGTAATGCATAAAAGTACCACTAGTGTTTGCACAAAACAGCTAAAAACAAACTGAACAATCGCATACACATGGAAGAGATTTTATGGTTTGACATAAAAGTTCAACTAATTATGCTTGCAATATGAGATCATCGTTGAGCCAAGACAAAACAAACAGAAACCAACCAACCAACCCATGGAAGATGTCGACACGGCCAGTTTCAGGAAAACCAGAACAGGTAGAACCCAGTGGTTCCAAACCGCCTGTTCTGGTTTCTCTGGGAACTAGAACTGAACTGGCCGAGAGCTGGTTTGGGGCCAGTTATTGTTAGGCTTAAACTGACCACAACCAAAAGAAACTATTAAAAAATTAAAAGAAATAACAGCCAGTTCCAGTTTTATGGAAGGGGGAACTGGAACCAAACCGAGAGGTACCCAGTTCTGAATCTGGTTTCACCAGCTCCTGTTCTGCTAGTTCATGGCCCGGTTTGGTTTTAACAGAACCACCGACATGGTTTGAAACCGGTGATTCCTAAGAAGATGACTGTAATCTGATTTTCTTCCTTGGCAATAAACATCAATTATTTGTGGAAATACTTTTCTTTCTGTTAAGATGAGATATGGTGCAAGAACCAAATTTCTGAGTTTGAGACGCACTGAGGTCATGAAACAGGTACCTTAAGTTTCTGCATAACCAGAGGAACCAATAAGGGCACCATTTTGATGTATGGCAACCAACAGAAGCTACCAAGTGGAAACGTGAAAACCCTTCTCAGTTTATGGAATTTACTTTGCATGTCAGGAGTTTCAATATATAACATTAACATGATGAATTTACTTCTCTGAATTGGTTTTTCTCCACAAGCCAGAAATTTTATATGCCAACAAATCATATTACCAAGATGAAAATGGGATGAGAAATATCTCAATATAGATTTTTTAAACTTTCCAAAAGTTTTTTGCTTAAGGAACATAGATTGTTACAATTAAGCATCTTAGAAGCAGTTGATATTCCACAAAAACACAAAGCACAAGGCTAAGGCATAGGAATTTAACATAAAATTGACAATAACAGTCAAGGACTCAAGGTCCCAGGATGCACCCAAAGAGCATGAATAAAACACGGTCACCTTCCATCCTCCATGCATAGCTAATTTGAGCATGGCAGCCCTGAACTCAGACGAGGAATTGCAGCCATTTTCTCAATTGGTTGAGTTACCACCCATTAGCAGACAGAGAAACACGAGATACACCTATTACTTGGCCCTCCCAGAATCCACTCATTACCTCATCTGCAGTGAGCGTGCTTAGAATTTGTAACTTGATGAGGTGACAAGAAAATCAAAGCAAAGGATGATGATCATTTCCTAATCCATATTACTAGCTTGCAACAGAACACTCCCCCAGTAATGTTGGCCTAGGTTGAAAACTTGAAATCAGATCTTTCTTTCATGATTTATAGTACGTGAAGTGGCAAATAACTAAGATTTATGACATGAAATCCCATTGGTTTTGGTGTTTAGATAAGAGTTGTTCCATATGTACAGGACCAAGCTACATCCAGATCAACCATGAACAGATGAAGGCATGGTGTAAGGCCGCTTGGAATTTTGTATGATAGCCCAGGCACCCTCTTGCTTACAGCCAAAATAAATGTGAAAAGTTTTGCATTCAGGGTGTTATCCCACCTGGCAGGATTCTCAACTCCAGATGCAGGTTGCTAGTTCAATTTCTGTGCATTCCTGGCTTCAGCCTCCCCATTGTAACCATAAATAAATAAATAAATATGAAGATTTTTCCCTAAACTTCCATCACATATAAGTGAAAGACCTTTTCTTTTCTCCTCTAAACTTCTGTCATATTTAAGTGCAAGGCCAAGACTTCACCATCGCAACAAAGAAACAATCGGTTCATCGACGGTCAAATAAGAGAGAACAGACACAGCATCTTGACGGTTCAAGAAAAACTTCAAGCCAAAATAATAAAAGAACCAGACGTCATATACAGTAAATATGACACAGAAAAGATGACACTGATGCAACATATTCAAGAATCACTACCATATAGGAGAAAGAATATCACAACTAAACAGCTTGGTATATGCACAAACCTGTTGCTCAGTGTCTTCATGATCTAGATGTGACAAGTAGATAAGTGTTTCTCTCATAATCTACAAGTGAAAATAACCTGTAAGAAATGACCAGAAGGAGGCGCGCAGAATGAATTGTATGCACTACAAGACAGTTTAAGTGGAAAAACAAGCATGATAAATAGTTTCATTAATCTTGATCACAGATAACCCAATATAAAAGTAGTAATACATTAAACTAAATATTTGAATCTCAATTTTACAAGAATAAAACTCAGCATCGACGAAAACTGAGTAACAAGTTCCAAGCTACTTGCGCCTAACCTTATATTGAACAAGCACATCATTGTCTTTCATAGTTTCCCGAACAATATTCCCATTTTCATCTTCTACAATGAGAACTTCTTCAGGTTTTGCCATACGACAAACCATAAGCATTCTCAACTTGGACATTGGATCAGAATATAATTGATGCCTTTGAAAAAGTTGAGAACCAGGGCCATCAGCCATACCAGAGAGAAAAGGCACCTGCAATAATAGAGAGCCTTCACAAATTTATTCAACAAGATACATCAAATAACAAGTTCCTCATATGTAACAGTATTATTAAGTTAATGCATTTCTGAACTTCTCAAAGTTGCAAAAATCCCAACAACAAAACCAAGCTTGCACATGAGCAAGCATATGCAGCGAACACTTTAAACAATTAGATTCAAATATTGCATACAAGGCAAGCAAAATCAAAGCTGTTACAAAAGCCACATTGACACAGGCATGAAGAGAATCAAGAAATGTTATTCATCGAGAAGTGATAAAAGAGAGCTACGAGCTCTATTTATGGAGGAAAGAAGATGAATAAGTTGAAAGCAAGCCAGAAAGTGAAGTGATTGACAAAGAATTATATTATATTATATATTACATTTTAATAGGAGGATCTATTAGCTGACTCTTCAGTAAGCGACTGACAAAGAATTATGTTATATCATATATTACACTTTAATAGGAGGATCTATTGGCTGACTCTTCTTGTGTTTTTCTAAGTGAAACCATATTTCTGAAAGTTCCATGAGAATTTCTTTGGCAGAAATTCCTGAATAAGATGTGACCATAGTAAAATGAGCCTGTATATGACCATATCCGTTGTATCACTACATTACCTGAAGCCCCATCATGCTTGCTGAAACTGCGAGATTATCTATAGAATGGTGAGCTTCAAAAAGCTCTAAAACCAAGGAATTCCAATAATCCAGGCAAACCTGGATTCAATAAAAAGAAAAAATCATCAATCAAAACAGATATTAATAAGGGACCATGAGGTGCAGGGATGGAGAACCAACACAATGTCATACCTTGAAAACCTCTGTATCATCAACATAAGAAATTCCAATCAAATACTCAAGACCCATAAGGAGAGCACTGCGAATTTCCGCTGTAGTTTCAAGGATCCGAATACGGGACTGCACAGGAACTTATCTTTTCAGTTGCTGGAATTTCACTTAAATCGGAGGCTTAAGTTTGCCTATATTAAGGTGCAGGAAAACAAGAGGTGAAAACGGATCTTCTACATAAAGACTTTGAAATGACCAATGTGTTAGAAAATGGGCCGCTCGGGACCAGCCCCCCTTCACTCTTCTCTTCCTCTCCTCTCTTCCTCCTCTCTCTACTCCTTATGTCTTCTATAAATATGTCTTCAATGTAGATACAATGTAAGCCTTTTTGTGGCTAAATATTCATTTTTGGTATATTGTGCCTTTGTTGCATTCGCTTTATTATAGTCTTTTCCTAAGGGTTTTGTGAGCGATATTTTGAGGTGATATTCATCAACCATCTGTTGCTACATTGAAGCATCGTCTTTATTACACAATAGTATGATAGGATTTAAAACAATAGAGACAAATAACCAGAACAACTATTATCTAATGACATCTAAAATAAATCATTTTCGACCAAGAATACTGTACCAAGCCATAAGATCTTGCCTTGAAAAATGAAGTGAAGAAAAGAGCCAAGTTCTGAATAAATGCCTGCATAGAACCAAAAGTATTTAGACACAAGAAGTGTAACTTCAGGATGGGAATATCCTATCGACAAGTACTGCCAAGGTTACATGACAAACAATATTTGAAGAATATCCATCATAAAGGCAAAAGATGAAAAAACTACGCTTACCTGTTCTTCACTGGAACCACCAGAATATGCTTCTGGTATATTTGTTCCAGTTGGAAGAATTGTCTGCAGATTACACCACTACAAATATTAGACCCTATGAAAACACTTTCAGAGCATAGAAAACTGTCAGCACAGATGCCAAGCAAGATATAGGCACCAAAGCAGAGGATCCAAAATAGAGTTTGTAAAATAATTGATCAATGTCTATGTCATATTAGAGAACTACTCAAAACAAGCTCCAGTACCTGCAACTGTACCATAAAAACAGTATACATCGTCATATATTGACTGTCGTAGAAATCTCCAAATTGAAGGGCAGCCACCTAAGAAAAAACATTTAGAAAAAGAAAGAAGAAGACGATGCAGCAATAACAAAATAACATCAAAACTTTGGAAGTGAGTTTAAATAACCTCACAAGAATCAACTATAAAAAAAGAACTTCAAAATTTGATTCAGAGGACTTAAAATAATTACCTCCGTTAAACACTGAAGCGTTAGGTTTCGGTATGACGCAACAGGAAAGAATTTCAAAAGTGTCTCCAGCTATTTTCCCAAAGAGAACCAAAAAATAATCTCAGCTTAGAGTACAAGTAAATCCTCCAGAAAATAGACTCCAAACACTCCCCAAGCTACAAGAGAACTAACCAATGGAGATTCAAAAATATAGCCCAGAGGAATCCATGACAGAAATGCATGAAGTGTGGCTAGGGTAGCCCTTATAAGCTCACTTCTTTGTGAGACAGACAGAACATATAAGCACAACTCATGTATAAGCTGAAACTCACTGTGACAATACCAACAAAAATTAGAGAAAGGTTAAGGTTGATTGATATCATCAACCACGTATGCTTAACATGGAATAGAATACTATACTTGTTGGCACAACAAAAAGGAGAAAAGGTGAAAATAATGGATAAAATAGAAACAAAATCTGCAATAAAAGACTTCAATTGAGGTTACCTATTCAAAGATTTTTTCAAATCTTTAATCTTTTGTTGTGTCATCTCTCCTGTCGAGAAATCAAAGACCTCCTCACTAAGAAGCTGGCAGTAGATACCTGTGTTAGTTAGACATCCTAACCAGATTATAAACAACAACAACAACTAAGCCTTTTCCCATACTAGACGGGGTCGGCTACATGGATTCTTTGTTTTCACAGATCTCTATCGTGTGCCATGTTAGCAGTTAACTCCCAATAAGCTAGATCATTCTTTATTGTTTCTTTCCAACACTTTTGTGGTCGTCCTCTACCTCTTTTAATACTTTCCAAATTTAGTTTTTCTAACCTTCTTACAGGTTCTTCTTTTGATCTTCTTTCTATATGTCCAAACCATCTTAAACGATGTTACCACTCCTAATTTGTTTCTAATAACCTCATTATGTATACGGTCTTTTCTTGTATGACCACTCATCCATCTCAACATCTTCATTTCTGTCACAGACATCTTTTGTACATGTTGATGATTAACTGCCCAACACTCAGAACCATAAAACATGGCAGGCCTAATTGCTGCTCTATAATATTTACCTTTTAATTTTAATGGTATCTTCTTATCACAAAGAATACCTGATGCTCCTCTCCATTTTAATCAATTAGCATTAATTCTATGTGTAACATCTCTATCAATTCTTTCATCACTTTGAAAATTTGACCCTAGGTATTTAAAACTTTCCTTTTGGGGAATGCAATGTGTGCCAATTTTAATTTTTATGTCCTCTGAAGTAGCCAAATGGTCAAACTTACATTCCATATATTCTGTCTTTGTTCTACTAAGTCAGAGGCCTTTGCTTTCTAACGTTTCTCCCCATAGTTTCAATTTTCTATTAACTTTTTTCTTAGACTCCTCTACTAATACAATGTCATCTGCAAATAACATACACCAAGGTACTTCATCTTGAATATGTTTTGTTAACTCATCCATCACCATTATAAATAAGTATGGACTTAAAGTTGATCCTTGATGTAACCCAATATTAACTTCAAAGAAGTCTGTCGTTCCTTCATGAGTCCTCACACATGTTTTTGCACCATCATACATGTCTCTTATAAGGTTAATATACGTCAATGGGATACCTCTTTTTTCCAAAGTTCTCCAAAGAACCTCCCTCGGTACCCTATTATAAGCTTTTTCTAGATCAATAAATATCATGTGAAGGTCTTTCTTTTTTGCTCTAAAATGTTTCATAAGACGTCTCAAAAGGTGAATCGCTTCAATAGTAGATTTGCCTGGCATAAATCCAAATTGGTTCTCAGTTGTACTTGATACTTGTCTTAACCTACGTTTCGATAATTCTTTCCCATAATTTCATAGTATGACTCATTAACTTGATACCTCGATAATTCGCACAATTTTGAATGTCTCCCTTGTTCTTATATATGGGTATAAGTGTACTTGCTCTCCATTCCTCGGGCATCTTTTGGTTTTTCCAGATTTCATTAAATAGTCTTGTGAGCCAAGTGATTCCTATTTCTCCTAGTATTTTCCAAACTTCTATAGGAATATTATCTCGTCCTAATGAGATTATATAGCAAGAAAATCGAGGAAGTGTTGTTCGGGTCTAATCAAATTTTCCTCTTTGGAAGTCACTTGATACCTCGATAATTCTTTCTTTTTTGCTCTAAAATATTCTATAAAACGTCTCAAAAAGTGAATCACTTTACCAGTAGATCTGCCTGACATGAATCCAAATTGATTCTTTGTTGTACTTGATACTTGTTTTAACCTACGTTCGATAATTCTTTCCCACAATTTCATAGTATGGCTCATTAACTTAATACATCGATAATTCACACAATTTTGAATGTCACCCTTGTTCTTATATATGGGTATAAGTGTACTTGCTCTCCATTTCTCGGGCATCTTTTGGTTTTTCCATATTTCATTAAATAGTCTTGTGAGCCAAGTGATTCCTATTTCTCCTAGTATTTTCCAAACTTCTATAGGAATATTATCTCGTCCTAACCAGATTATATAGCAAGAAAATCGAGGAAGTGTTGTTCGGGTCTAATCAAATTTTCCTCTTTGGAATAACATTGAAAGATTAAATTAAAGGATCGGATGGATCCCTGGAAATGAATAGATGATACCTTTAAAATAGCCATACAATTCTCACATATGGTTTCACTACTCTTTGCAGCTGAAACAAGGTCAGAAATAAATGAAGGCCACCTAGCAGGCCATTCATGCTTCAAAACCTGCAACATACAAAAGAGTGGTGAAATTGAAGTTCACTGACAAGGAAACAAAGTTTAAAAAATCAACCCTAAGACCCCATGGTTAGCATTTGGGAAAATCAAATTCTAATGCTTAAAATTTGACACCGCTTCAACAAGTTTAGGATTATTATTCACCTGTCTACGTGTGTGTGTATGCATGTATGCATCTCAGAATGCAGATCCTAATTAAACTAGTGAAGAAAATTGCCCTAGTTTCAACAAAGAAAAATGGGAAAGTAAAAGAAAATAACAAGAATAAAGAATCTTACCTGAACAAGTATAATGTTAAGTTTATTGACATAAAGACGTTCCCTCCTGAAGGAGACATCATTACTGGAGAGCTATTTCAAGACAGAAGCCATCAGAGAAAGCAATAAGCCCGAATGAGAACGCATAATGATTAAGACTACCAAAGTAATCAACCAACTGTCATGATGAGACATATCTTTCAACTCTGAAAAGAAATGATTGTCATGACTCATGACTTACTTGCACAATGAGATCAGAAATGTAATTTCTAATCCCGTCACGCTGTTCAACAGGCAATGCATTCCAACGGTACTTGATCACACCTTCCAGGACCTACATTTCAAGGAAAACAAGGATTTATTTAATCTCAGGCACTTCAGAACCTTTATTACAAATGAGGCCATGTGCAACTTTCATAGGGAGAGAGAGAGAGAGAGAGAGAGAGAGAGAGAGAGAGAGAGAAACAGAGTTAAGCGACCCAAGCTGGTAGAATCTTAAGGAGATAAACATCAACGACCTAAAGGACAATATGAAATTAAAAAACAGGCAACTCAAGCAACTGGAGCTCTCTTCTACATAGAATAGTTATTTCCCTAATTTACAAAGACATAGATGCAGAAAGCCGCAGCAAACATCAAATGACCATCAGGGAATGCCATAATTTCACAACATGCCTCCCCATCAACATGTTAAAAATCAAGGAATGATGTAGGAAAAGCAAGATAGACAGTGTGTCTTGAGGTCAAGATAAACATCTATGAAGCGAAAATCAGGAATAAAAGCATGTTATATGAAATAGGAAGCCCATGGTAGACTGTTTTAAAAACTTCCCCATCGCATTAGAGATGTTTATTTGTCACGGGTAAGCCAATACAACAACAACAACAACTAAGCCTTTTTACATACTAGACAGGGTCGGCTACATGGATACTTTGTTTCCACAGAGCTCTATCATGTTCCATGTTAGCAGTTAACTCAAAATAAGCTAGATCATTCTTTATTGTTTCTTTCCAACACTTTTGTAATCGTCCTCTACCTCTTTTATTACTTTCCAAATTTAGTTTTTCACTAGTGAAACTTTAGAGGCTTATAAGAAAGCAAAGAAGGAAGCGAAAACGGCCCGTGAGTGCAGCAGAAGCTAAAATTTGGGAGGATTTATGTAAAAAACTCAACTCAAAAGAGGGTGAAAGAGATATTTTTACGATAGCGAGGGTTAGAGATCAGAAAACTAAAAATCTTAATTATGTTAGATGCATTAAGGACGAGGATGAAAAAATTCTAGTGGCAAATGATGATATAAGAAATAGATGGAAAAACTATTTTTATAAGATTTTTAATGAAAATAAAGATGTTAGTATTAGCTTAGGAGAGTTAGCCAAATCAAAAAAGTATATAAACCACAATTTTTAATGATGTATTCAAAAGAATGAAGTCAAAGAGGCTATTAAACATATGAAGGGTGATAAATCGGTAAGACCAGATAATATTCCTATAGAAGTTTGGAAAATACTAGGAGAAATAGGAATCACTTGGCTCACAAGACTATTTAATGAAATATGGAAAAACCAAAAGATGCCCGAGAAATGGAGAGCAAGTACACTTATACCCATATATAAGAACAAGGGTGACATTCAAAATTGTGTGAATTATTGATGTATTAAGTTAATGAGCCATACTATGAAATTGTGGAAAGAATTATCGAACGTAGGTTAAGACAAGTATCAAGTACAACAAAGAATCAATTTGGATTCATGTCAGGCAGATCTACTCTTAAAGTGATTCACTTTTTGAGACGTTTTATAGAATATTTTAGAGCAAAAAAGAAAGACCTTCACATGATATTTATTGATCTAGAAAAAGCTTATGATAGAGTACCGAGGGAGGTTCTTTGGAGAACTTTAGAAAAAAGAGGTATCCCATTAACATACATTAACATGTGTGAGGACTCATGAAGGAATGACACACTTCTTTGAAGTTAATATTGGGTTACATCAAGGATCACTTTAAGTCCATAGTTATTTATAATGGTGATTGATGAGTTAACAAAACATATTCAAGATGAAGTACCTTGGTGTATGTTATTTGCATATGACATTGTATTAGTGGAGGAGTATGAGGAAAAAGTTAATAGAAAATTGGAACTATGGAGAGAAACATTAGAAAGCAAAGGCCTCCGACTTAGTAGAATAAAGACAAAATATATGAAATGTAAGTTTAATCATTTGGTTACCTCAGAGAACATAGAAATTAAAATTGGCATACATTACATCCCCCAAAAGGAAAGTTTTAAATACCTAGGGTCAATTTTTCAGAGTGATGGGAGAACTGATGGAGATGATACGCATAGAATTAATGTTGGTTGGTTAAAATGGAGAGGAGCATCAGGTATTCTTTGTGATAAGAAGATACCATTAAAGTTAAAAGGTAAATATTATAGAACAACAATTAGGCCTGCCATGTTTTATGGTTCTGAGTGTTGGGCAGTTAATCATCAACATGTACAAAAGATGTCTGTGACAGAAATGAAGATGTTGAGATGGATGAGTGATCATTCAAGAAAAGACCATATATATAATGAGGTTATTAGAAACAAATTAGGAGTGACACTAATAGAGGATAAAATGAGAGAAAATCGTTTAAGATGGTTTGGACATGTAGAAAGAAGATTAAAATAAGAACCTGTAAGAAGGTATGAAAAACTAAATTTGAAAAGTATTAAAAGAGCTAGAGGATGACCACAAAAGTGTTGGAAAGAAATAATAAAGAATGATCTAGCTTATTGTGAGAACATGGCACATGATAGGGATCTGTGGAAACAAAGAACCCAGGTAGCCGACCTCGTCTAGTATGAGAAAAGGCTTAATTGTTGTTGTTGTATACCTTCTTAAAGGTTCTTCTTCTAATCTTCTTTCAATAAGTCCAAACCATCTTAAACGAAATTCTCTCATTTTATCCTCTATGTGTCACTCCTAATTTGTTTCTAATTACCTCATTTTGTATACGGTCTTTTCTCGTATAACCACTCATCCATCTCAACATCTTCATTTCTATCACAGACATCTTTTGTAGATGTTGATGATTAACTGCCCAACATTAAGAACCATAAAACATGGCAGGCCTAATTGTTGCTCTATAATATTTACCTTTTAACTTTAATAGTATCTTCTTACCAGGTGCTCCTCCCTATTTTAACCAACCAGCATTAATTCTATGCGTAACATTTCCATCAATTCTTCCATCACAGGTAAGCCAATGCTACAATCAAAACACCCGTTCAGGAGCCAGGTTGGCTCGCATCCAACAAAGTGTAGGAAGAATTTTCACATCTCCCACCTATTTGTTAAGAAGGGTTAGCTGAGGCACATGGGCCACTAGAACCAAAGGTCAGCAGGGCCCAACCAGCCAGGCCAGCAGAGCCCAAACTAGCCGTTAGGTCAACCCTTCATTATAAGCAAGATCCAATGGCTAGTTTTCTAGCCCTTGGATGTTGGCAAACGGTTAATTCATATATATATAACACAACATGTGTAACATTGTATTCTAAGCCTTGGGTGGCTTATTGTGTATGGATTATATGATTATTCAATAAAGCTTGATTTCAAGATTTAATACTTGTGTTTACTAACATGGTATCAAAGCCTAATCGAGAGGCAGTGATAGTGTCGACGATGAAGGATTGTCCTAGCTGTTGTGGTATTGTTTTAAAATTGATTGCAGAGAGATTTATGGTGTGGTTAACTGTCTAGTTACTGTTTGGAATTGCTTGAGGCTGATAGATAGGGTCTCGACAGAAGTCACCGCTCGCCTGACCCACCATTCAAAGAGATCGTCGTCTTCACTCTCGCTGCTTGGAAGTCCTCCCCACTTGCCGATCACTCACCATGGCAATCCTCAAACAAACAATAATGCATCTCACTCTCATTTATGTCTCATACCAGCAACGACGAAAATGTTCGTCTTCCTAACGCTCAACAAAGAGATCGATGGTATCTCTTATACACCTTTGGTTGCAAAATCAAAGTGGTAATGTCTTGAAACATTATTCTGGGACACGAATGGTGGAAGAGATGTTGTGGATTATGGTGTCTTCCTCTTGCTTCTCGACACTGCCACAACCTTCATCTCTTCGTCCGAACTCGTCATCCTAAGGCGGAGAGAAGGATCAATCTGATTTCTCCAATTTTGCAATCGAGGGAAAGCAGAAGAGAGAGAGAGAGAGAGACAAAACAACAACAACCAAGCCTTTCCCCATACTAGATGGGGTCGGCTACATGGATTATTTGTTTCCACAGAGCCCTATCATGTGCCATATTAGCAGTTAACTCACAATAAGCTAGATCATCATTCTTTATTGTTTCTTTCCAACACTTTTGTGAACATCCTCTACCTCATTTAATACTTTCCAAATTTAGTTTTTCATACCTTCTTACGGGTTCTTCTTTTGATCTTCTTTCTATATGTTCAAACCATCTTAAACGATATTCTCTCATTTTATCCTCTATTGGTATCACTCCTAATTTGTTTCTAATAACCTCATTATGTATATTGTCTTTTCTTGTATAATCACTCATCCATCTCAACATCTTCATTTCTGTAACAGACATCTTTTGTACATGTCGATGATTAACTGCCCAACATTCAGAACCATAAAACATGATAGGTCTAATTGTTGCTCTATATTATTTACCTTTTAACTTTAATAGTATCTTCTTATCACAAAGAATACCTCATGCTCCTCTCCATTTTAACCAACTAGCATTAATTCTATGCGTAACATCTCAATCAATTCTTCCATCACTTTGAAAAATTGACCCTAGGTATTTAAAACTTTTCTTTTGAGGATGCAATGTGTGCCAATTTTAATTTCTATGTCCTCTCAAGTAACCAAATGATCAAACTTACATTTAATATATTGTCTTTATTCTACTAAGTCAGAGGCCTTTGCTTTCTAATGTTTCTCTCTATAGTTCGAGAGAGAGAGAGAGAGAGAAAAAAAAGCAGAGGTCGAGAGAGAAGGCCACCAGTCTCACGTGGCAATGTTAAGGGTGATGGTGGAGAGCGATGTTGGAGTGGCGGCCGGCATTTTTGGTTGGGGATTTCATGGTGGGTTATAGTAGTGAGGGGTGGTAGGTTTTGGTCAGGTGATGATGTGGTTCATGATGCATGGATGCCGAGAGAGATGATGCAAGTGATGGGTCATTACGTTCAGCAGCGAGAGAGAGTAGTGTGAACCATGAGGTTCATAGTTACAACAATGATGTGATAAGACCAAGGTATGTTAACATGTAATAGGGCAGGCCACAAGGTCTCAACCCATGTTTAGGTACTGGATAGCCAGGGCCTAGGCCAATCCAGTTAGCCGTTAGAGATTAGGGCTCCCCAACGACTAGTTAATATAGCCGTTGAGGAGACATGATCCACAACCGTTTGAATGCCTCTCCTTACTACTCTCTTCTCTTACTTGTTGTACATATTGCTCTATAAATAAAGAATCACTTAATCAATAAATTAAGTTGTCTTACAAGCCTTTTGACTTGTGGATTTGTCTCCTTCTTGACAAGTAGTGTATTCTTGACGAACATCCATATTTGGATGTGTTGGTATCTTGACGATTCGATCGGCATGTTGACAATTTATAACTTGATCACTTTAACATTCATATATCAACAAATATTTACATAGTATAAGAGCAAGAACATAGAAAAGCATGCTAAAATTAAAAAGTTTATGATAATACGTGTTTGACGTTCCAAACTTGAGGTAACATCAAAATCCTTGTTTGTTCCTTCAAATAGATAACAAAAATGAGTTATTTAAATGCATTCTTCACCCAAAATGCTACCAAAGTTTAGCAAAAATCGTGAAAAAGTATTTTTTGTCTAAAGTTTTTGGGGATTACATAGACGGGACAATTCAAGAACCAATCTTAGATATTGAAGATTTAAACAATGATGATGCTTTTAAAGCCTAAGAAAAACACAAGCAAGATTTTAAAACTTTAAAAAAAATGAATGCAAAAATAACATAGATAATTTGCTAAAATATGCATGAAAAACTTATAAATCTAATTAGTATATTTGAAAATAGATTTGAAATTTTAGAATATTTAAAAAAGATCCATTCTCAAGATTACTTCATTTTTTAAATAGATTTAATGGAAAGAATGATAATGCTTAAGCAAGGTAACTTAAGCATTAGAGAGTATCACAATAAGTTTTCCGAGTTGTGGACTCAACTTTGAGGTTTTGATAAATTTGAAAAAGTTCAAAAAAAATGGATGAATTTCAAGAGTTCTTGGACAATCAATATTTCTTATTATTTATTCAGGGATTAAGGAATGAATTTAAAAAAATTATATCAAATTAGATTCATAGAAAACCTAGACCAAAGCGAGATATATTTTTGGTCGATCCAGTTACGAAGGAAACTAGATTAAAAAATATACGTGTTGCAAAAGAAGTCGTTTCTGCTGCTGTCAAGCCGGTGAGCAAATACGAAGACATAGAAGCCTCCTCACGTCAAAAACTTTGAAGGATAAAAAGGTGATGGATCAAGCAAAAAGCTCATGGTACATTGACCAAATAAGAACACAATATGTTACTATTGTAAGGAAAGTGGTCACATCAAGACCACTTATCCTCGAAAGAGATGAAAATGTGGGAGCCGTGGAAAATAAGGATAGAAGAATCTTGCCTTCTACCATCAAAGCCTATATAGAAGAAATATTTAAAGAAAAGGCAAGCATTTTTTAAAATGCTCTCTCTACTTTTCAAGGTATGTCTTGGTTCTTAGACTCGGGTACTTTTTATATGACCCTAGTAAAAAATCTATGAAAAGTTCTAACATATCTTTAAAAAGCATGCTTTTAACACCGATAGTCTGAAACTTCAAATTAAAAAATTGGAAACTTTGAAAAAGAAGATTTTAAAATTCAAAATGTAAGTTTTATACGTAAGTTTAATCTAAATCATCTTTCGGTTGCTCAGTTTTGTGATAATAGTTGTATAGTCACTTTTTGATCTAAGAATTGTCTGGTGCAGGATCACCAATAGAAGAAGGTGATTAGTTAAGGTCAAAATGGATAGTTTAGTTATGCCAAATTTTGAATCTTAGAATGTAGTTCATGATACTACTGTTTGGCATAATCGACTTGGACATTTGAATATGAATAGACTATATAATTTTTCTTTGTTGAAGAAAAATTAGATCCGTAATTTTGATTATAAAGAATGTATCGACGAGAAAATGTATCATTTACCTTTTGGTGAAAGAAATTTTATAACAAGTAAGTCTTTTGAATTAATACATTCCAATATTTGGAGACCTGCCCCTACAATTTTCAAAGGAAGAGTCCAATATTATCTAACATTTATAGATGACTTTACTCGTTTTACTTTGATATATCTATTGAAGCATAAATCAGAAGTATTTGAAAAATATTTGATCTTTCACAATATGATAAAGAATCAATTCGGTTCCAATATTAAGATTTTTTTATTCAACTTGGGAGGAGAAAATTATCAAAGGATTTTCAATTTTTTTTTGAAACAAATGGGATTGTAATCTTACACCGAAACCCCAAAACAAAATGAGATAGCGGAAAGAAAACATACACATTATGAAAACTTGTAGAACACTTTGAATTGCTAGTAATGTTCCTAAGTTCTTATGGGCTGAAGCTACTCTTACCGCCGTATATCTCATTAATTGAATGCTTCACCCTCTTAAAAATATTTTTTCTTTTGAAAAATTGTACAATCTCTCTCCTTATTATGAAAGATTAACGGTTTTTTATTACAAATGTTTTGTTTATACTAATAAAAATGATAAGTTGTCCCCTAGAGCTATTGAATGTGTTTTTCTTTGATATGGAATCGACAAAAGAGATATAGATGTTTTGACCCTATCAACAATAAACTATATGTTTCTAAGGATATAAAATTTCTTGAAGATAACTATTATTATAAATCTACTTATATTAAAAATAATAAAAAATCTTCTTTATATGATTTTTTCAATTTAGAAGATAGTGAAATTGATGATAGTGATCCTGAAGACAATCTTGATGTTATCCAACATAATGAGAATGATCTTGAAGACACACAACATATTCTTGACCCTTTTTAACTGCACTACACTAAGAACTAGGGAACAAAACACCTCACGATTAGAACCTAGAATTTTAAAACCTCCTCAATATTTATCTTATGAATCTTTTAGACCTTAACAAAAAACTTGATTGCCACCCTTTTACAAGTAAAATTGACTGCATTGGATAAAGCTCAAACTTGATCCATTGTTCCCAAACCCAAGGATAAGAAAATTATTGGATGTATATGGGTTTATAAAATTAAAACTCATAGTAATGATAATATTGAAAGATATAAAGCTAGATTGGTAGCCAAGGGTTATACTCAAGAACATAGAATTGATTATGATGAAATGTTTGCTCCTGTCATATAACTCTTATTGCTATAAAAAACTGAAATATTTTTGAACTTGATGTTAAAAATACTTTTTTGAATGGAAATTTATATGAAGATGTTTATATGACTCCTCCCTTCGGATTTTATGTTCCCCAAGATCATGTTCTTAAACTTCAGAAAGCCTTATATGGTCTTAAACAAGCTCCCAAGACTTGGTTTCATCGTTTTGAAGACTTTATGCATATGCATAATTTTGGATGTGTTGGTATCTTGATGATTCGATTGACACGTTGACGATTTGTGACTTTGCTGCTTCAACATTCATATATCAACAAATATTTACAGGTCACCACCCAACATTGTTGAACCTCAAGCTATACTTCAGTAGTTAGAGAAACAAGAAATTAAAAAAAAAAAAAGATTTTCATCCAAAACAATGCCCAACTCTCATTCCAACCTTAATTTATATATCCTGAACATCCCTCTAAGCTGACTTGGGTTCCACGAGGTAGCATTCAAAATTATACTAGGAAATAACAGATTTCTTGTTCCAAAATGAAGTTTTAGACTTCCCAAGAAGGACTCTTCCCTAGGTTATTGGGAATCCTCAAGAGTGAACCTTTCAAAATATGCATGTCTTGGAATTGTTCACTAATTATAGAGGTTGCAAGTGCAGGACTAAATGTGCATCTTTGAGAAACTACAACAACAACAACAACAACTAAGCCTTTTCCCATACTAGACGAGGTCGGCTACATGGATTCTTTGTTTCCACAAATCCCTATCGTGTGCCATGTTAACAGTTAACTCCCAATAAGCTAGATCATTCTTTATTGTTTCTTTCCAACACTTTTGTGGTCGTCCTCTACCTCTTTTAATACTTTCAAAATTTAGTTTTTCTAACCTTCTTACAGGTTCTTCTTTTGATCTTCTTTCTATATGTCCAAACCATCTTAAACGATGTTCTCTCATTTTATCCTCTATTGGTGCCAGTGTTGTCCGTATCGCACCGTATCGTGGGCCACCACGCGCAGGTGCGGGCGTATCGCACCGTATCGTGCGATACGGCCCGTATCGCACGATACGGTGCGTATCGCCCGTATCGTACGATACGGGCGATACGCCCTGGGACCCTTATAAAGGGTCCCGGCCCGAGGGAAACCCGCGATTTTTCGCGGGTTTCCTCTCTCCTTTTGGGTTCTTCAAGCTCCCAAAGAGTCGGTTTTCGCCTCCTTGGTGTTCAAAGCTCTAAAATCGTGCCCTACGGTGTCCGTCCAAGCCTCCAAACTCGGATTTAGGTATATTTTTAATGTTTTTTTCCTTTTTTTCCTTTATATTTATTGTTTTTTGTGTTATTTCGGGTTTTTTTTGAATGACAAAATATGAAGTTATTAAGTGTGTGTATACGATTTTTATTGCATTCATGAAGTGGGAGACACTCGATTTGAGTGTTATTTGAAGATTGGGGGATTTACGAAGTGCTTTTATTTTCAGGTTTTTGTTTGAATTAAAGTACTCCATTGAGATGGCAGGAAGGGGTGGTAGAGACTCTCATTCAAAGTCTGATGATCCGGCATGGCAGTGGGGTATACCAGTTGAGGGTTCAAGGTTAAAAATTAGATGTTTATTTTGTGAAAAGGTGGTTAGTGGTGGAATTTCAAGGTTGAAACACCACCTAGCAGGAACCAGGAAAGAAGTTGCTCCATGCACAGGCAGAGTTAGAAGTGTGCCAGAAGGTATTAAATGGCAATGCTTGCAGATGATTGAGAGCATACAGGAAATGAGACAACAAAAGGATGATTTCCAGATGTGTGAAGAAGCTGATGATGCTACTGCCACTGGAGTTGGATTCACTGATAGTTTGCCTTCAGATGCTAGAACAAATATTGGTAGTAGCAGTTCGCGAGCACCTAGCAGAGGAAAGAGGGTTGCATCTGAAGACTTTGGAGGTGGCAGAAGAGGAAGTTCAGGAAGGAGTAGAGGAAGAGCTTCTTCTTCTAGCATACATTCGTTCTTTCTTCCTTCCACTACACCTGGTGCTCAGCCAGGAATTCGTGCTGCTATGGCTTCAGAACAACTGCACGATCAAGCAGACCTTGCAGTGGGCAGATGGTTTTATGATACATGCATTCCATTTAATGCAGCAAACAGTTTTCATTTTCAAGCAATGGCAGATGCAATTGCTAACATTGGTCCAGGATACAGGATGTCCTCTTATCAGAAGTTGAGAGAGAAGATATTAGATCAGACCGTGATTGAAGTGCAGCAATACTGTTCGACTTTGAGACAATCGTGGAAGGAAACAGGATGCACTATCATGGCAGATGGATGGACCGATAGGCGAGGAAGGACATTGCTAAACTTTCTTGTATATTGTCCTAAAGGACTCATGTTTTTGAGATCTCTAGATATGTCAGAGGAGAGGCACACTGCAGAGATCCTACGAGAGGAATTTGATAAGGTTAGGTTGGGCTAGAAAATGTAGTCCAATTGATTACAGATAATGCAGCTAACTACAAAGCAGCCGGAAAGGAGTTAGCTGATATTTATGGGACTTTCTACTGGACACCATGTGCAGCCCATTGTTTAGATCTCATCCTCGAGGACATCGGTGAGATGGATGAAATAAAAGCAGCAACTGAGTGTTGCCAAGATATTACAAAATTTATTTACAACCATGCATTTGTTTTATGTATGATGAGGAGATACACAGAAGGTGCAGAGCTTCTTCGCACAGCTGCAACTCGGTTCGCAACAAACTTCTTATCTGTACAGAGTATTGTGAGACAGAAGCAAGCTTTAAAGAGAATGTTCTCCTCAGATGAGTGGCAACAATTTGCAGAGTTGCCACAAAACAAAATGAACAGAAAGTTAAATGAGATTGCAGAAACGGTTTTTAGAAGTTCATTTTGGAATGCATGTATCAGATTATTGAAAATTACTTGTCCTTTAGTGAAAGTTTTGAGATTGGCTGACAGCGAGGAGAAACCATCTATGGGCTACCTTTATGAATCCATGGACAGGGCAAAAGAAGCAATCAGAAATAACTTTAATGGAAAAAAAAGAGATTATGTGCCCGTGTGGAAAATAATTGATAGTAGATGGAATAAACAATTGCATCAGCCTATTCATGCAGCAGCCTACTATCTAAACCCATCATTGAGGTACTCAGCAACCTTCAAAAGGGACGGTGAGGTTAATCGAGGAATCATTGAATGCATCGACAGATTAGTCCCTGATGAGAGCATAGTAGATGCGATACATCGAGAGATGGAGATATATGATAATGCTCTTCACTTGATGGGTTTGCCTGTTGCAATTCGCAACCGCTCTACGATGCGTCCAGGTACATTGTTTATTTTCATATTTAAGTTGCATCTTACATTACTGTGGATTATTATGTCTCTAATGTTTATATTTTTTTTACAGATGTTTGGTGGAACAGGTTTGGAAGTGATTGTCCAAACCTTAGAGATTTTGCAGTTAGAGTCTTAAGCTAAACCTGTAGTGCAACAGGTTGTGAAAGAAATTGGAATGTTTTTGAAGACATCCATACAAAAAAGCGCAACAGGTTGGAACACAAAAGGCTTAATGATTTGGTTTATATTCGTTGTAACATGAGCCTTCGTGAAAGGTAATGTTGTATTACTTTCAAATTTTCAATTCGATATTATTTAACTTCAGTTTTCAATTGTTAATATTACTTACTAATTGTTTATCTTTGTTTGTGTCGTAGGCAATTAAAAAAAGTAAATAGAGAAGAAAGTCAGTTCGATCCAATAAGTTTGGATAATTTTGATATATTAGAAGATTGGGTTATGGAAGACACTGAAGAAAATGCCCTCCTAACAGAAGAAGACGTTGCCTGGATTAATTTGGAAGGAGCGCAACAACATTATGGAGATGAAGAATTTGATTTTGAAGAAGAAGGTGTGGGCGTGGCTGATGATGATGAGGATCTGCAACAAGGAGAAGATGAAGATTATTTAGTTGATGATCCTGATTACAATTTGTAAAATGTAACATTATATGTAACTGTAGTGTACTGTAAAGTGTAAACTATGTCTGTATTTTATTTTTTGGATTCAAAATATATAAATTTGGATGCAATTGTTCAATGTTGAATGCTCAATCTGTACTAAACTTACATTATATGAATTTAAAGCAATTATCAGATTTTTCCTGATTTTTTCTTGATTTTTTTCGATTTTTTACTATTTTTTATTAATTTTTAATTATTTTTACATTATTTTAATATTAAAGTACGATACGATACGCCCGTATCGTGGAGCCCAGCGATACACGATACGATACGCGTCAGACAACACTGATTGGTGCCACTCCTAATTTGTTTCTAATAACCTCATTATGTATACGGTCTTTTCTTGTATGACCACTCATCCATCTCAACATCTTCAATTCTGTCACAAACATCTTTTGTATATGTTGATGATTAACAGCCCAACACTCATAACCATAAAATATGACAGGCCTAATTGCTGCTCTATAATATTTACCTTTTAATTTTAGTGGTATCTTCTTATCACAAAGAATATCTGATACTCCTCTCCATTTTAACCAACCAACATTAATTCTATGTGTAACATCTCTATCAATTCTTCCATCACTTTGAAAATTTCACCCTAGGTATTTAAAACTTTCCTTTTGGGGAATGCAATGTGTGCCAATTTTAATTTCTATGTCCTCTGAAGTAGCCAAATGATCAAACTTACATTCCATATATTCTGTCTTTGTTCTACTAAGTCGGAGGCCTTTGCTTTCTAATGTTTCTCTCCATAGTTCCAATTTTCTATTAACTTTTTCCTTAGACTCCTCCACTAATACAATATCATCTGCAAATAACATACACCAAGGTACTTCATCTTGAATATGTTTTGTTAACTCATCCATCACCATTATAAATAAGTATGGACTTAAAGTTGATCCTTGATGTAACCCAATTTTAACTTCAAAGAAGTCTGTCGTTCCTTAATGAGTCCTCACACATGTTTTTGCACCATCATACATGTGTCTTATAAGGTTAATATATGTCCATGGGATACCTCTTTTTTTCAAAGTTCTCCAAAGAACCTCACTCAGTACCCTATCATAAGCTTTTTCTATGTCAATAAATATCATGTGAAGGTCTTTCTTTTTTGCTCTAAAATGTTCCATAAGACGTCTCAAAAGGTGAATTGCTTCAATAGTAGATCTGCCTGGCATGAATCCAAATTGGTTCTGTGTTGTACTTGATACTTGTCTTAACCTACGTTCGATAATTCTTTCCCACAATTTCATAGTATGACTCATTAACTTGATACCTCGATAATTCGCACAATTTTGAATGTCTCCCTTGTTCTTATACATAGGTATAAGTGTACTTGCTCTCCATTCCTCGGGCATCTTTTGGTTTTTCCATATTTCATTAAATAGTCTTGTGAGCCAAGTGATTCCTATTTCTCCTAGTATTTTCCAAACTTCTATAGGAATATTATCTGGTCCTACCGATTTACCACTCTTCATATGTTTAAGAGCCTCTTTGACTTCATTGTTTGAATACGTCGGTAGAAATTTTGGTTTATATACTTTTTTGACTTAGCTAAATCTCCTAGACTAATACTAACATCTTTATTTTCATTAAAAAGATTATAAAAATAGTTTTTCCATCTATTTCTTATATCATCATTTGCCACTAGAATTTTTTCATCCTCATCTTTTATGCATCTAACATAATTAAGATCTTTAGTTTTCTTATCTCTAGCCCTAGCTATCCAAAAAATATCTCTTTCACCCTCTTTTGAGTTAGTTTTTTTATATAAGTCATCCCAAATCTTAGCTTTTGCTTCACTAACAGCCTTTTTCACTTCCTTCTTTGTTTTCTTATAAGCTTCTAAAGTTTCACTAGTTTTCTCAGCATAATGTAATTTGTAACATGCCCTCTTTGCCTTGATTTTATTTTGTACTACTTCACTCCACCACCAAGCTTTTTTTTGTGCCGGTACACCTCCCTTAGATACCCCTAACATATCTTTCGCCACTTTCCGAATATGTATAGCCATATTGTTCCACATATCACAGGGTGTGCCAACATAATTCCAAACATCTCCTTGAAGGACTTTCTGTTTAAATATATCTTCTTTCTCGCTTTTGAGGTTCCACCATTTAGTGTGAATAGCTCGATGCACTCTTTTCTTCTTTGTCCATTTTTTTATTTGTAAATCCATAACTAAAAGTCGATGTTGGGTGGTTGAGCTTTCTCCTGGAATTACCTTACAATCTTTACAACACGCTCAATCTTTTTTTCTACAAATAAAGTAATCAATTTGTGTTTGTGATAAGCCACTCTTATAAGTAATTAAATGTTCATCTCGTTTTTTGAAGATTGTATTGACTATAAAGAGATCAAATGACATAGCAAAATTTAAAATCTCCCTACCTTCCTCGTTTATATCCCCAAAACCAAAGTTTCCATGAATCCCTTGATATCCTAATGCCTCTTTACCGACATGTCCATTTAAATCTCCTAAACAAATCATCTCCCTTTGTGGAATCTTTTGAAACACCTTATCTAACTCTTCCCAAAAAGATGTCTTCATACTATCTTCTAGTCCTACTTGGGGTGCGTAAGCACAAACTATATTCAAAACCTCTGCTCCTAACACTAATTTCAACATCACGATTCAGTCACCATATCATTGTATGTCTACTACACTCTCCTTTAAATCTTTATTTATGATAATACCAACTTCGTTTCGAGCCTTTTCTTTACCTGAGTACCATAATTTAAAACTAGTATCCTCTACCTCCTTTGCTTTTTCTCCAACCCATTTTGTCTCTTGTAAACATAGAATATGAATCTTTCTCCGAATCATAGTATCTACCACCTCCATTAGCTTACCCGATAATGTTTCGATATTCCAAGAACCAATACGAATCTTATTATCTAGGACTAGCTTCCTTACCCCCCACATCCGTCCATAATCAAAATGCGGAGATCCTCTCTGAAATTTTTTCACTACATTCGGGCGGCAATGTAGCGGGATTAACTTCTTTACCCACACCCGTCCATGATGTGAGAACTCTCTCTGTAATTGATTCACTACATTCGGGCGAAAATGTAGTGGCCCTTGCTTACTTCTTAATGCATTCACTACATTAGTTATGATGATTTTGAAGAATGCCACAAGCTCTCTCTCTCTCTCATATATATATAGACACCCAATCACCCACCCGCCAAGTAGGTTGCCTACAATAATGTCAAGTTTCTGTAGAATGTAGAATTAATAACTGGCATTTAAGTGATACCAAACAAGGCTTTAAACTATCTCTACCTTGGAAAAGAAAAGAAAGCTCTAAACAAATTCTGGAAGGTACAGGAGCACAGCTTTTCATCGGACCACAGACTAACTAAGAGGCATTTAAGTGATTTAAGGTAGTGTCAAGTGTGAACGTACCTCGTGTGTAGTTATGGCCTGTTGTATAATGCTTCCTCCTTTTTTAGTATCCTTCTTATTTATACTGTTCGCAAAGAAAAACTATGTTAATGTGAGGAACTTGCTAAAATATGCTTAACTAATCTCTCTCTCTCTCTCTCTCTCTCTCTCTCTCTCTCTCTCTATATATATATATATATATATATATATATATATATATATATATATATATATATATATATATATATATATATATATATACACACACACACATACATACATATTTGTTCATTGTATCCAACTTGTTACGGTAGGGCCACAAGTATGGAGTTGGTCTGTTTTCCCCGTGGGTGATTGTTCATTGTATCCAACTTGTTACGGTAGGGCCACAAGTATGGAGTTGGTCTGCACGTCGCTAGGCGGGGACACCCCAAAGCAATGCTTATAATTTTTGTAATCCATGTTGTAAAAATCCGACAAAGTTTTACGTTGGCTGTCGGAAGCCTAACACAACCCTCCTCCTTTATCCGGCCTTGGGACCGGCAATGCAAGGGTGATCCCTTACATGGGCGGAGTTGCATCTTTGAGAAACTGTTTACATTAAATGCTAGCGTGGGAAGCGTTGCAACTATAATGAGTGATTGATGCAGTAGGGGGCCTAGATTTATCAGGGCATGAAAAGTTGGGATGATAGAATTAATGAGCTTAGTGTCCTCTTTATAGAATTAATGAGCTTAGTGTCCTCTTTAATGAGTGCATGTACTTCATTGCATAATTGTTGCAGGTGAATGGCCTTGGACTTGGTAACTGGCCCCTTGTGATTAAGTTTGTCCACTTCTCCTTCAGACTTGCAGATGAGCTTGACTGATTCTTGTTGATCATTCTCCATTTGACACTCACCTCCTTCAACCCTAATCCAATCAAATGTTGTGCTCTCCCATCATCTCCTCTAAGTGTGTTTTGATTTGCCCTCAAATTATAAAATGGTTCTTCTACCTGGAATGTAGTTAGGTCTTGAACATTACAAGTGGATGAACCCTTGTAGTCAACAAGAGGTTCTAGCTTATAGGCATTATCATTGACCTTTGAGAGGACCTTGGAGGGCCCATCTACATGAGGTAATAGCTTGGACTGACCTTTGAACATTCCTTCCTTAGATTAATCCATACAAGATCTCCTAGTTGAAAGATGATATGCTTGTGATGTTTATTACAGGCTTGTTGCAACTTGAAAGAACGATCCTTGAAATGTTTCTCTATCTTTTTATGTAGTACTTTGATAGCTTCCGCCCGATGGTACCCTTGCTGGTCTCACTCATGTGCACATTTTTGTTCATAGAGAGTCGGTAAAAATGTTGTCATAGTAGCTCTAGGGTTTTGGAGATGCCAAAGTGTCATGCAATTCCTCCTCTGTGTGCTTAAGCAGCTCTAGGGTTTTGAAGATGCCAAAGTGTCTTGCAATTCATCCTTTGTGTGCTTTCCTAATCGAGAGTTTCCTTGTAGAACGAACAGGTATACACAATCATCATCATGGATGTGGTATCCCTCCACAACTTAGTTACCTTTGATGTTGTCCAAAGAAGGAAATTCGGGATCAAGGTTGTAGAGGTTTTTAATGTGCTCAAATCCCATTATTTGGACATTAAGCAGACATCAACACATGTCGTCGGTCTTTCCCTTTTTATATCGAATGGCATAAGGAAAGGTTTCAAGAAACTCGACCCACTTAGCATGTCGTCGGTTCAGGTTTTCCTGTGTTTTTAGGAACCTTAAGGATGCAAGATCGGTGTGTATAACAAACTCTTTAGGGAGGAGATATTATTGCCACGTCTGTAGGGCGCAAACCAGTACAAAGAAGGTAAAATAGTGCAGGCTAGCTCCTTTGAGTTTTTCAATGACGTATGCTATGGGCCGGTTGTCTTATAATAGCATTGCTCCTATACCAATCACATTCTATTTCAAAGGTTTTGGAGTATGGGAGGGCAAGGACTAAGGCAAAACAACATTTTTCCTTAATGGGATCAAAATTGGCTTGGGTTGATTGTGTCCACTAGAATTTAGTTCCCTTCTTCATGCAATCTGTGATCGGAGCTACAATATTGTTGAAGCCCTCAATGAATCGCCTATAGAAAGATGCAAGCCCATAGAAACGCCAGGCTTCAGTGAGATTGGCAGGGGTCAACTAATATCGTATGGCTTTTAGTTTAACAGGATCAACATGAACCCCTTGTTAAGAGATGATGAATCCTAAAAATAATAATGAGTTTGGCAAAAAGTACACTTCTTTAGATTGTCGTATAGCTTCTCTTGCTGCAGAATCAACAACACTTGTTTGAGATGGTCAAAATGTTCTTCCAAAGCGTGGTTATAGATAAGGATGTCATCGAAATATATAACCAAGAATCACCAAATAAAAATTTTGAAGACATGGTTCATAAGTCGCATGAATGTGTTGGGCCATTCGATAACCCCAAGGGCATTATCAACCATTCATAAAGACCCAATCGACAACAAGTAGGTGCTCTTCATCTGTATGTTCAATAATGGGCCCACCATAATGGGCTTATCGACAGTGGGGTGACTCAATTTAGTCCTCGCTCTCTATTTAATCATGCAACACAACCATGACCCGCTTATTTGGACATTGGGGTGTAATATGCCCATGACCCATATATTTTAAACACTTGATTTCTTGTGTTCGTGATGGGGTGTGGGTGGAATTAGTTAGGGTTTTTTGTCTCGGTTGTCTAGAACTGGTTTCTTGTGTTCAAAGGGTTTGCTTGGACGGTTTGAGCTTAATTGGGAGGGATCAGGTTTACTGTTTACTAAGTTGTGTTCTTAGTTGGTAGATGTGGTTTTCCCTTTTCTTTTGGCACTCGACCTTGGTAGTAAGCTTGATGACATCATCCAGTTCAGTATAGGGTTGGAGTTCAACTAGATCAAACTAGATCACCAATGAATCTAGCTATAGTATGCTCTCTAGGCTCTTACTGCACAATGGAGCATAAGTATTTCAAATTCTTTGGCATAGTCCTCAATACTCAATCCTTCTTATAAGATGATTTATAAACGGATGAAGAGCTCCTGCCTATAGTGGTCGGGGACAAAACGACGATACATCAACTGCTTCATATGCCTCCAACTGGTTACTTCTAGTTCACCTTCACGATGACGTTGTCGATGAGATTCCTCCTCCACATACTGGCATAACCAGGGAACTCTGCTGCCAGGCGACACTTTTTAAGTTCAGGATAATTGCATTGTTTAAATATTTGGTTGGCCTTCTCGACCCAATCTAGATATTCCTCACATGAGCTTGTTCCCTTAAATAGGGAAATTTTGATTTGGATGATGGTTTAAAGGTTGCAGGGGGTTTTCATCTAATTCGGATACTAGATTGTCATCATGAAGTGGTCTGCGACTTGCAGGGTGGGAACGGTTAAGTTATTCCATGGATTGCCAAAGCTAGGCTAGTTCTCTTATCATTTCTTCCTGGCGCAATTGAAGGCCTAGAATCATAGCTTGTTCAGTTGATAACCCTCGAGGAGCTCCGGGAGAAACTTCAGGGGATGAACTGGTACTTGAGGTGGAATGGTGGGTGTGACATTTTTTTTTCCAATCCAGATGGGAGGAAAACCCGATGAGTAGGATGAAATGAAAGTGGAACTTACGTTTTATTGGTGTGGCCATGGCACAAATGTTTTGATGACAAATGGGTGGAAGGTCGTGGGTGCTTGAGGATGCTTTCAACTTGACAGCTTCGTATCTCAATGAAAGCACCAAGATGGTGTGGCAATAATGTTGTGATAAGACTAAGGTCGCCACCCAACATTGCTAAACCTCAAGCTATTCTTCAATAGTTGGAGAAACAAGAAATAAAGAAAAGAAAAGAAGAAGGATTTTCGTCCAAAACAATGCCCAACTCTCATTCTAACCTTGATTTATATAGCCTCAACATCCCTCTAGGTTGACTTGGGTTCTAAGAGGTAGCATTCAAAATTCTGTTAGGAAATAGCAGATTTCATGTTCTAAAATAAAGTTTTAGACTTCCCAAGGACTCTTCCATAGGTTATTGGGAATCCTCAAGAGTGAACCTTTCAAAATATGTCATGTCTCAGAATTGTTTACTAATTATAGAGGTTGCATGTGCACAATTAAAGGTGCATCCTTGAGGCATTGTTTACATTAAATGCTAGTGTGGGAACTGTTGCAGGCTTGCAGCTGTAATGAGTGGTTGAAGCAGTAGAGAACCTAGATTTATGAGGGCACGAAAAGTTGGGATGACAGAATTAATGGGCTTAGTGTCCTCTTTGTGTCGATTATGTGCACACTCGATTATGTCTCGATTACTAAGCCTAGTGGACTTAGTATTTAATAATTGGCCCCTTGTGATTAAGTTTGTTCACTTCTCCTCCAGACTTGAGCTCGGTTGATTCTTATTCATCATTCTCCATTTGACACTCACCTCCTTCTTCAACCCAGATCCTTTCAGAGGTTGTGCTCTCCTCATCAAAGAGAAACAAAGGCAAGCGAGAGAAAGAGAGGGAGAGAGAGAGAGAGGAAGAGGAAGTGAAGTGAGAGAGGGATTGCATAAGAAGAGATCCTGTATTGGGTCATGAATCTGGATTCTTTATATGTAAGAGATAGCCTTCGGGCCATCCAGTTGGCTAGTGTTGCATGGGCTCACCGGAGGAGAGCCTGCAGCCCATAGACTTCGCCAAACAACGGTTGTTGGACCATTTTAAACGACCCCTTTGGCTTAATTTGGGCTTTTGGCTCTCGTCAAAGGTTGAAAGTGGTAATAGGGAGAGATTGGAGAAAGTTACTGACACATGGCTTTTCTTTGGCATTAAGATAGAGACAACTCACGTGTGTTCCTTCCAAGTTATTGATATTTGGTTATTTAGCACATTGATTGGTTGACCTCTTTTTATGAGGGTAAACTGTTGTTAGACAATAAGTTGCATCTTTATGTGATTAAGATCTCCGTGTTGTGGTTATATATCATTGGTGTTAACTGTTTGTTGAAGACTTTATTTTAAGGTGCTTAAGTTGGGATTATGACATCCTATATGTTGGCCATTGGTCGGATATCGGTAAATGTTTTAAAATGCACTTAATTGTCATTTGATATCTTGTGATTGTGGATAGCTTATCTTGTTCATGATAATTTTGTTGTGCTTGATACGAATAGTTATTCAAAAGGACATGCATAATTTTTATGCACAAAAGTCTTTGAAAATAATGCATAAAAGGAGTCTTTTATGTATCGTCTTATTAAAAACCCAATTTTGATCATCTTGTTGCATTCTCTTATCTTTAAATTTGTTGAGTCACATGGGCTTTCAGATTGTTTAAAGGGCCTTGATGATTTGATGAAACTGATTTCATGGTTGAAGCTTAGCCTTAAATCTTTGGATAGTTTGAGCTTAGCCGTAAAAACTCGGTTGGTGCTTATTGAATCATTGATACATATTAGCCTCTTATAATATCTTAAATTTGTTTTGACTCATGAACTTATTTGACATACTAGAGAATCCTACTTAGGCGATGAATGTTTTTAGAACCTTTCTTATGCTTTTAGCAAAATATCTCGAAAACTTCTTAGGTTTTAGGTTTATATATTTTTAAGATCTTAATTTATGTCGTTGAAGTTTTATTCTAGAAGTTTTCTTACAAGTACTAAAATAAAAGATTGCAAAACAAACGTAAACTTGGGCAAAGAAACGAAAAGAAAAGCAAGAGAGATATAAGGCTCCAATCACTCTTTAGCAAAATGTCAGTTGACACACTATCAGTTTGAGGAGAGGTGTTAAAAAGGGATCGTCGTTGGATGCAGGCTAATGGCTAATTCATGTGTATATAAACACATCATGTGTAACCTTGTGTAGCTGATTGTGTATGGATTATTGGATTATTCAATAAATTTTGATTTCATGTTTCCATACATGTGTTTGCTAACACTATTAACTGCACTACTGACACTCACCTAACTCTTTACTTCCCAAACCCTCCAATCATATCTCTGAATATTCCATAGGTGGTAACTGACATACTGGCTATCACATCAATCTTAGATCCACTGCCTAAGATCACAAAAAATTAAGTCAAGAATCAACAGAAAGAATCTAGCTGACGGAAACTCATCATGTTTGAGCTTGATGACTTGCTCAATTGTTAGTCATCTATAGCCTAATGGATGCAGAATCACAGATGGAGCCCTCTACCAATATATCCCCAAGCATGGCTCATCCCCAAACCTGCGAAATTTATAGCATATTTCTGTTGTAATGCATCACCAGTCTTGATTCGTGTAAAAGGTTAATAACTAAAAGGCTCCTTTCAGAGAATAATATTTTCTGTTTTCTGCTGGAAGGTTCCCTGTAGTGGAACATAGTTCTGATATCCGCAGGTTCCTCAAGGAAACCTACAGCTGCCTCATACATGTAGGGGTTGAGTCCACAGACTAAGCAGAAACCATACTCTACCACAAGTTGAATGAATGTTCTCATACATTTATCTGTGGATATATGAAGGAAAGTTACGAACATTTAGCATTTTAAGACATTTTCGTTCTTAAGATAACGTCTTTGGGTTCCTAGACAGAACAAGCATGCTGGATAGGGACATGCATGAACCATCCTAGAACTTTTGCTACCCACCATGTTCATGTGACACTCTTTAGATGATTCCATTTCCTTTCAAAGGCAGAGTCCACAAGAAGGAGAATAAGCAACATATAACTTGATCAAATAGAAACATATAAACTCCCACAACCCTAAAGCAAGACAAAAAGTTATAATATGTTAAAAGGAAAAAGTAAATAAAGATAGCAAGGAATACTATTCAAATGCATGTAAGAACATCTCAGGATACAAAAGCAACGTGCATGGATAAATACTGTAGTAAAGTCCCTTCAACTTTAGAAAGATAATGTGCTCAATCAAATCACAGAATGCAGTGCACTAATATAGCAAGTCAGACATCACTTAAGCAGCACTGGTGAGTGACAGTTTAGATACTTCTAAGCACAGGTTTTCCATCCTCAATAAATCCGTGATAAGATAACTTGCCTGAAGCGCAAAAAATTTGGTATTAAGATTTTGTGAATTTTGCAGGATGTGAACTACTTGTAGCCACGCATCAGGGTTAGTCTGCAATTCGCGCAAGATTTGGTCTGCAGCAGCTCTCTGTGATAAAACCAATAATACCAATCGGCAGTAAAATACATATCTTTGAATCATTTGACTTCAATATTGTTAATTTCAGAAAACCATCATACAATAGCATCTCCTACCAAATGAAACTATTCAAAGAAATTGCGTTTTAACATGACTTTCAATTATAGAAATCATGAAAGCATCAAGATAACAAAATCTCACTGAAATGGTACAAGACTGAGGATATGCTTATCAGCTGGCAATTAGCACACCCACTTCGACTCTTTAGTCTCAAATTATCACTTTGCAGTGCCTAAATCAAGAAAGATAGCTCCAAAGATAAGAAAGCAAACTAGGCTTCCACCTTTTCCCTCCACAAACTCAATCAGAGGGCAAAATTCCAAAAACTATGACAGAAAACCAAAAAACTTGCAACCTACAGTTGTTTTAATTAATATAGGCTGCACATTGCTATCTGGCAGCACAATCATGATAACATGAGACAGGAGAAATCGAAAGCAGCTAACTGTAATTTAAACCATCTGAGCCACTCTAAGGCAATCTCTCAATTTTAACTAACTATTTACTTAGTTTGACCAAAAAGTAAGGAGGAAGGGAAAACAATTACATGATTGCTGCACTCACAATTAATTCAGTTTATGTTGAACTGGGAGCTGAAACGCATAGACACGCACATGCACATGGTTCATGAACTGCTGGGCATGCAAGCATCAGTAAGAGACAAATTTTGGTATTTCAATAATTGCTATCTGATGATCCTAATAAAAAGGTAGCATCTGCACATATTTTATATGCACAAAAACTAACACTTTCTTGCAAAGAACCCGTTTCCAATTTTATTATAAGCATAACCACTTTCATGTTAATAAGTGTTATCCATTAGTTGAATATAGTTTCTATTCCACGAGACAGGATTTGTTTCTAAGAAGAAAGATTTTGGAACTTCAACGTAACTGAATAACAGTACATTCAACGCCCACAAATCAGATAACTTGTTATTTGAAGTCCGTCCCTACCTCTGCAAGTTCTTTTGCTAGTACAAATCAAAGCAGGAATTGATGGAAACAAGACACACGGTACATGTTAAGTGATTATTGTACTCTGCCCCAATAACTTAAAAAAATGCCTCTCAGTGATACCATGCAACGTCATGACAAACGTCCAATCACTTTTTGGCATCCTCAAACATGTGAAGCCTTCCGGACTTACTATTTTGAAAACTTAAATAATACTATACAATCAACTTTTCTACAAATACCAGTCAAACTCAGTTGACAATTCAAATGTCCTGTAAAACTTCGCAGTCTCTTTTCCTTGAGCGAAAAAAAATATGCACTTAGTACTGCAAAATTTCTGGTTATTACCGTGCAGTTTAATATGTTATTTTAAGGCTTTTTTACTTTCTAGCCCAGTCTTCACTGCCTTATGGTTCATGGACTTAAAGAATTCCTTTCATTTGCATTTTCCTTCTTCGATCAATTTAAGGAAATTTTCCTCACTCTTAGATTGATAGCGGGAGGTAGCTTTTGTGTTGGAGTTCTTGAGAATGTTCGCATAAGGAATGCGAAAGAAAGAAGACACGAAATGAAGTGCAGCCGCTACACCAGGCTTCTATCACAACGAGCACGCGATGAAGAGTGAATCCACATTCTCACGAAACAAAATGAGCACGGAAGACGAACGACAGTGACCCTGAAAAAAGCCTGCAACTCTCAACCCTAAAGGAGATGAACTACATGAGTGGAATCAAGCACGAAAACAAAAGGGGAACATCCTATAGACGATAAAATGATTCCCCAACCAATGCAGCAATGTTCACAGACGAATTCCTATGCACGACGTTATCTGCGAAGATTAGCTAGTTTTTATATAGGGAAAGCAACGGAGAGCGAGCGCTGACGATCTTAGAACTGACAAGAATAAAAACAAGAGTACCTCCTCCTTCGATCCCGTGCCGTAAAACGCGGCGACGGTATCGTCCAAGAGAGGGACGTCGATAGGTTGACTGAGGTCCCTGAGTTTCTCCGCCATCCAAGCCCTAAAATCGCCCGAGAAGCAGCAGGGGAAACGAAATGAGCCCTAATTTCTCATACAATGACGGCCTTCGCGATTACTGGTGTGCAAATCGAAAGCGGCGGATGGAGAGGGAAGTTCAAAAGAAAAACCCCCCACTCGCCTTCTGGTGCCTCTTCGCCCGTCACCCTTACCACAACGAGTGAGGAGTTCGCCGTGGTTCGCCTTTCCATTCTTCTTCTTTGTTCCTTCAAGCTCGAGGCATATATACGCAGTTCCTCTTTTTTCTTAATTCTCCAGTTTCCCTCTCGCATACGTCGATCTACTTTCCGTATCCTCGGATGGATGGAGCTTTCACTACTCGTACGCACTTGCCATATTTTTCCTGGGAGAGCAATTTCTAAACGTGCTTGCTCACTGTAACCTTTCACCGGGACACGCGAAGACATGAATAGATGGTACAGTAGCATGACACGCATTTCCCTTTCAAAATACTAATGGCAAAAATGAAAGGTTGCCTATGAAGACTCGAGTCAATGTTGCAACAGTACTAGGAGAGTAGAAAAAATTTAACTTTGTAATTATTATTATTATTCCAAAAGGAGGATGAAGCCTAACACACCCCCAACACATGCATTCTTTGATAGTCGAACTCGCCGTTGAGCTAACGCTCTCGGTGTAACTTTATAATTTTTTTTATACAAATATCATAAAAGATTTGAAGTTGGTTCAGCCGACCTTGGGGTTAAAGCTCTGCCAGTGCTTAAGTTTCTTTTTTTTCAATAATAGATACTACTCAAAGTGACAGGTCATATTGGTGAGCAATTGTGGCAACAATGAAGATGTTAAGTATATTGCATCATCAAATATTTGAAAAAATGATGAGATTATTAGATAAAAGTTGATTAAATGATAAAGTTATTAGAGAAAAGTTGATGTAAACATGTGATAAATTAAATACATATCTCATCGTGATATTAAACTAATTTCTTTGGAGAATTTGCTGCAGGTTGGGGCAAGCATTTCAGGCTTGAGACCTATGGGACGGTGCAGAGCGGATTCTAAAGTGTGTTTGTGAAAGCAAGATGGGCTCGAATGGGACTCAAGCCCATCCCACTCCATTTCCATCTCTAGAGGGGTGAAGCTAATATGCCTGCAATGTTTGCAACGCCACATGCCCACGTCAGTTTTGAACTCGTGACCTTCAACTTGTGAGTCGGCCCCGTAGCGAGGTGCTCTATTACTCCCCACCAGCGGCACTGGCACTAGAGCACCCTGCCATTGAGCTAACATTCTCGGGGCAGTTTCAACTATTGCCTGTCTGGGTCCATTCACGATTCTTGGATCCAGATGGTGCACACCCAACCTCGATTAGATATGCAGTGGATACGACCCGACGGTGGATTCAAGCAAAAGAAATGTTTGCTGAATCTGTGCCAAAACCGGGTCAACCCGATTCGTTTCACCATAATAGATCTTTCAACTCATCTGAAGTTGATCCAATGCGAAACAAAACTTACATGGCAGTCTAGCAAGAAAATGGAAAGTCAAGTCGGATCCGAAGCAAGAAGGGGAACCAGTCTAACATAGTCAAGTGTTCGAACCATTCACCTTGGTAAAAAGCAGATCATTGGTAAAGAAGATCAAACTAACAATCGATTCTTAATGTTATTACAAGACCAATGCTATCATCATCTGCTCGAATCATCCGTTTCGGATCAAAATGCCAGAAAAACTTTCATTTCCATGATTCAGAACAAACTTTATTGTTTTTTTTGGTGTGTATCACAAGGACACTTGATTCTCTGATGAAATTATACTTAAACCAATTATGTTCGAATTGAAGCTTGCCCTTTCATGCTCTTTTGAATTAGTTATTTGATTAGCCTCATTCTCTGAATCATTTCAAAAAATGTTTTGATTCAAGAACCAAGTCGAACGACATTGAATATGACTGATTGCTAAAATAAAGATTAGCTCTTTTGAATTAGTTATTTGATTCGTCTCATTCTCTGAATCATTTCAAAAAATGTTTTGATTCAAGAACCAAGTCGAACGACATTGAATACGACTGATTGCTAAAATAAAGATTAGAGCAAAGAGAATGGGAGATTTTCATCAGATTTACAAGAGAGGGAATAAAAGAAATGGCTCCCCTTCATCAATCCTTCGATTCAATGTCAACGAATAATGCTTTCCCTTCCGGTTGATTCTCCTCTGAATTGATGCTAGGCTCCTTTCCATGATTTTCCCCCAAGGTGATGCTAGGCTCGTGCGCATGATTCTCCTCTGAGGCAATGCTAGGCTCGTTTTCTGTCAAAGTCAGCGACCCATTGGATCTGGAAGCTCTGGACGTGGTGGATCCACCACCAGAGCCACCTGATGAGCCCCTGGACCTCCGGTGGCGCGATTGTCTCGGGACCGCTGGTGCGTCTCGGCTCGAAGAGTCAACTGCACCCGAGTCCTGAGTCGCACGACGTCGTGATGGCCTCGATGACCCCTCAGAAGTCTCATGATTCGCAGAAGATGAGGGAGTGCTATTGCTGTGACGACGCCTATGTGGTTTCTGAGGATCTGATGAATCTTGTGGTGGAGAATCCTGTGGTGCTCCATCAGATGGCCGCCGTGCATGTCTTGGAGCTCTCGAGTTGCCACGAACCGACTCCTTTTCAGCTTCCATGAGAGACTGTAAATCTGCACACGGATGCCAGTTGCTTGAGTTCTATAACCATACAATTAGCTGATTTTCAAATCGTTTAGCTTGAATGAGAAACAAGATTTCCAAACAAGAAGCAAGATTTTATAAGCAAATTACACGTCAAAATTTTATCAAAATTCACTTTTCAAATACTGCACAAATACCTTGAAATGCAGGTTTAGATCCAACTAATTCCCTCGCAGTTGCAGTAGGAGATAAGGGACCAGATGGGTTTTTGAACCCGCTCATCTGCATCAACGAGAAAGAAAAGTATTGATAAACCAAGTTAAACATTTATGGTTTTGAGATGAAAATAATGCAAACAGTTCTTACAAAGTAGAATCCATACCCAGCTTGGTGTGTTTCCTGTAGAAGGGCCATCCAACCCTATGTGCGCCACGTGTTTGACATCAGTTGGGTACCCAATCACCATTTCAGGTTCTTCTTCTTCCTCTTCCTCCTTAACCTCTGTTTAATGAACAAAGCTATATGAATAATCAACATTAATAAATTAATTATTGACATAATTGCAAGCAGATTTCTCCGTGTTTTGCATTAAAACTTCTTCTCTAGAAGAAAAGAAAGCACGCATTGAGCATCAACTCCGCTATCTCCACAACTCAAAACAACATTGATGACTATGAAATTCATGATGGAAAAGCAAAGAAAAGCTGGAACATGAACTATGTGATGATTAAGAAGAACCACTTACCAAAAATTTGAGAAATATATCTCAAGCCTTTCAGGAGGCCCTTCATTTTGGCGTTCATTTTGTCTGTTGCAAAAGGCCCAACCAGTCGAATGGCTTTATCTCGGGCAGGCTGCTGTCGAGTTGCCAACTCTAAATCACCATGAAAATCAAACACAATGTCAAAACATGCCTTGGTTATACATGACATGCAAATCCAGACACGAATCAAAAGTCGGGTTCCTGTCCACCCAAAGTAATACGAAAAAGACAGGCTTTTCCAGTTATTGATACAAACATGAAACCCCACAGCACGAACTCAACCCGAAATAGGGTGCATCAGTGACCAGGGATGGATTCAGGCTAATGACATGTTAGCTCAATTTCCAAGTCACTCACCTTCAACTGTTTCACAGACATTCCGTTTGTTGGTCCTTGTGAAAGAACTTACCATCCGACATCAAATCATAGGCGTATAACACTACAAAGTGAAGCATGCAACCAGGTTTGTTTACCATCCACATTACATTCGATTGGATTCCTTTTCTCAAGCTATGATTCCCGCCGAACACCATCAAAATCCCAAGAGTTCAATGCCTCCAGTCCAACTCTCACGGAACAGATTTGGTCACATTCTTTTTCATGAAAAATGTCGCAAATGAGACTTTTTTCTCACAAACAAGAGAAACCCATTACCACGACAAGCAATTAGGCAGCTTTCAGTTGGGTCTGTCGAATGCGGATCTAGTGATCTAGGAGATCATGACCTAACATGAGAATACATGATAGACATGCCAGTCTTTGTAGATAACATGATTTCCTTCGGAAAGAAGGAAAACGGTGCTTTGTGTGCTCCACCAAAAAATATTTTCTAGGTTGGCCACTGGACAAAGGAATGGCTCCTTCGACGTGCTTATGTTTCACGTTGATTTTCTTCTTTTTTTGTCAAACTACCAACAGATATACATGTGTGCATTTTGACAAAGAATGTAGGAAAAGTTCACATCAGACTGAAACCAATTCCTACCAACGTAGTTTGGCATATTTTCATCCCAATTGGTGGAACGAACACACCCTTGGGCCTTAGAGCAGCCGCTAGAAACATGGAGAACAAATAGAACCGATCCAGTTAATGAGATCCAAAGATTGGTGCCAATAACAGTGGACACAAGGAGGCCCTTTCCACCAATCAGATGTTGAGTTTCGTGGAGCCCACCCTTAGCTACTATTATGACGCACATAGATGATAATCCATGAACACGCTCCAAAAACAGCTCGTGTCTACTACAAGAAAGAAACCCGGACCCATACAAGCCATTGCGAAACAGACACTCACCCTTGCTGGTGGAGATGACGTCGGAGTCCGTTGCCACTATGCCCATCTCTCTCTCGGAAAGAAAACCGCCAAGGTGAACGTAGTATTGTAGAAGTAAAAGAGGAGAACTAGTCCATTAAATCAAACGTGTGGTTGATAGCTTCAACGAGAGAGAGAGGGAGAGAGAGAGAGAGAGGCGTTTGTGGTGATGGGCGAGGAAGGAGAAAGGAGCGGAATGGTTGAGGAAAAGGGAGTCAAGGAGGGAAAGAGACAGCGAAAGAATAGAGCGACTCTCTCAAGTATGGAGGAAAAGCCCCATATTAAGTGTCGCGATTCGGTGGCGTGGTTGCGTGGAGGATACTACACACACACAGAGACTCTTGATCCATTCCTCTTGTTTGCGGTGCTTGGCTGATTCGACCACCGGACCCGAAGGATCCGGTTTCTTCCTCTCTTAGCAACGCAAGGGGTGAAAAGGGGTTGGATTTGACTGAACCTAACCTGTACCGAACATTGCGTAACGGTCCTTTTCCCGTTTTTTCAGTTACAAGCTGGGGTTAAGCAGGCCCGTGTCACTTACACAGATAGCTCTCAGAGCCTCCCTTGCCTTTGAACTCCTAACCTCTTGTATATCAAACTCACGAGGATCCTGGCTTCTTATGCTCCCGTTCTTTCTGAAACCACAGAGTGCTGCTTTCAGTACGCCTGCCACTCGAGCAATCACACAAGGGTGGCTGAAGGCTTTACTTTGCACATCATGTTATCGGCTAATAAGTGCTTTGCTTGTGTTTCCACCGCAAGGTGGAGTAGATTCCTTTCTTGTGCTTTCTCCGGCTGCCCCATATTCAGAATTCGACTAAAACTCTTCAAGATTGAGTCCTGTCAAATCGAGAGGTGAACCAAACTAGCACACACATCTTTTTCCTTTTTACCTGGAGAAACCATTGGACTAACAGCATAAAACTCCAACACCGAGGACCCTCTAACCCAGGGCCGGTACTGCACTGCGGCTTTATGTATTTGAGAATCAAACCCTGACGGACTGTAGATGGCTGAGCTTCTTCAATTCACCAACGTCCGCAGAAGCTTCCAACCTAGAAATAATCTCCCGATCCACATTATGTGATCTGAAAGAATGATACACAATTGAAAAGCACCCCCAAGGTCCATCCATCTCAAAGAACTAAGTATAACAAATCAACTGATTGAGTTGAAATGAGTGGCTGCAAAATGATGGGCAGAAACCTGGGGATGATGGCCATGAACTTTAACCTGGCTTGCTCAAAAGGCGGTTCGTAACGGACATAAATTAAAGAAGACGTCATAGACGGAAAAACTCATCCACCCATGTGAATATGTTTAACCATGGCACTCAGACAAGCATATATTTCTTCGGTCCTTGGGTGTGATTTATCTCTCACAGTGAATTCATTGACAATGCCATTCACTTCAATCAAACTACAACCAGGGGTTCTCTATTCCTCTGTCCATCATCTTCCTGGCCTCCCTTGCCTTATCCACCATACCAGCATCTGCGTACAAATTAGCCAACAAAACATAGATCCCACAATCATCGGGATCTAGTTCAAGCAGTATGGCACGGGTCGAATTTCAAAACCAATTTTTTGAAATCCGTTTACCTTGATTCTTTCAGCCCCTGCACGCATTAGGCTGAAGTATTTCCTGGCTTCAGCTGCACGCCAAATGCTTAGCGGGTCTTCTTCTTCGATGGTACGCATCTCACACACACACTTAGGTTCGGACACAAGCAAGCTCACGAAGAAGAAAAGGTTCGCTGGCTGTCATTCACGCCCAGCTTGATACAAACCGAACCATGAAGATTATTGCATGGACTGCACACATTCTCGGTCTTGACCACCCCCAATCACCCCTAGCTAGTTAAGGTTCTTCTCAATCATAGATACACTCGCCCAGCCTCACGGTGAAGGTCACAAGACACACACAGGGGAACCAGCCCCATCCAAGTGGCTGTCACGGCCACTTATAGTGCTCGGCTGGTCACTTCATCTTCCAGAGTTGGTTCAGCTGCCCTCTAGCTGTCATGGTAACGCCTACAACAACTCACCAAGGGACGCCTCTTCGTCTTCCAGCAGCACTGCTCCAACTCCAGCCCTCCAAGCCTCGGCCGCAGCTGCCTCTTCAGCTCCCACATGAAACCCCAGCTGTCCCTTCGGCTTCCACTGAAACCGCAACCTATCAAGGCACATAGGTGCTGCTGTAACCGTCCTCATCGTGCAGCCTATGACCCTTCAGTTACACACATACCTGGCCCTAACCGACTCCATCTAGGCCACTGCATGGCCGACTCAAGGCACTACCTGGCTAGTTTAAGACTTCACTCGCCCAAGTTTACAAGCACATACTCGGGCTTACAAGGGACCGAACATAAACATGAAACACATAAACATGTATGTACAAGAGGGGTTTACGTCATCATGGCGCGTGCTGTCACTGTGAAGCTCCGGATGATGGGTGGCGCGCGGTCTACTAGCAGCAAGCTCGCCCATCTCCAGGTTCCGATGAGCTCTGCATGCAAAAAATAAGGCCCCCCATACCACTTCATCTGCCATGGTTGGCCTTTGCTCTATCAACTCAAGAGCTTCACCGAGCCCAGCTCTTCCTAGCAGGTCCACCATGCAAGCACAATGCTTCGATTTAGGAACGAGATTATACCTCGATGACATCTGAGCAAAGTAAACCCGACCCTCATTAACCAAGCATATGTCAACAAGCACCCAAGACCCCCAAGAAAGCTAACATCATCCGGCAGGAACCCATTATCGATCATTTCCAAGAAGAGAGATACGGCATGCCGACCATGTCCATGGCTTGCTAAACCAGTTATCATTGCTGTCCATGTCAAAGCATTCTTCCCCGGAATTTCATGAAAAACACGTAAAGATCTTTCTATGTTTCTGCACTTCGCATACATGTCAACCAGAGCAGTCCCGAGCTCGACTGTGTAACACATCTTGTGCTTGTCAATGTAGTGATGAACCAACTTGCCCATGTCTAGAGCTCCCAATTGCGCACAAGAGGAAAGCAAGATAGACATGGTGACTTCATTAGGTCTAACAGAAGCTGACTGCATTTTATGGAAGAGAGATAGAGCCTCCTTGAAGCACTTGCACTGAACATAGCCAGCAAGCATAGCATTCCATGGCACGATATCTGTCTCAGGCATTTCATCAAACACCCTTCGTGCTTCCAACAACAAACCGTGCTTACTATAGCCCACCACCATCGTTGTCCAGGAAACATTCTACTAGGCATTTCAACAAACAGCTTCCAAATTTCCACACTTAACATGCATATCCATCAAAGTATTACGGAGCTTTGCAGTCAGTTTGATTCCCTTCCGAAACCCAAGTACCCAAGTCCAGCCTTCTGAATTGCGCAGAAGCAGAAACCAGATAGATCATTGTGACGGTATCCGGCTCAATACCCACTGCCTCCATTTCTGTAAGCACTTCAAGAGCTCCTTCGGGCCAGCCGCATCGAACACACCCATCGAACATAGAGTTTCATGACACCAAATACCGTTGAAGCATTTTGTCGAATATCTTCCTTGCATCCTCTAACCTCCCGCAAGCACAACTCACATGAATCAAAGCATTCTGCACGTACACATCCAAATGAAACCCCAACTTCAGAACATGCCCTTGCATCTCTTGCCCGATCCTACCCACAAACCGCAACCTTCTGCAACCCTTAAGAACAAATGGAAAAGTATAATTGTCCGACTGAACGTCTGTTTGAAGCATGTGCCTGTAGACTAAAACCGCTTGCTTCGGATCATCACTTTCAGAAAACCCTCTGATTGCAGCGTTCCAAACTACGCTAACCGGTCTCTCGTCTCTTTCCAAAATAGTGAGACAGTATGCAAAGCCACCGGTCAACTGTAGTGCAGCGAGGGAATCAACCATTTGGCTCGCTGCAAAAGCATCGCCGATCAAGCCGGTCGAGATCAATTTAGCGTGTCTGCCTCAAATGGTTCATAGTGGTGCATTTTTCCACAACGCTGAGCACAGGATGAGTGTTGATGGAGCTGCATTTGGCAGTTCGTTCGGGTTACTGACGGAGATGAAGCGAACGAGAATGAAGAAGGGAAGACGATCTTGGTGGGACTTTGAATGTTGCTATTCGTATATGAAAGAGGAAGAGGATCATGTGAGAAAGAATTCAAACGCCTAGGTAGAAGAAACCCTATAAACTTCTCTTTTCTTTTTTTTCTTTGTCTCTTTCTCATTACTTTTCTGCTTTAAGGACACGAGAATGAAAAAAATTTGAAATTTATCTCATAATTTAAATCCTCAATCAATCAGGATTAACCTTAACGGGTTCGCAGGGCATAAACCTGCTGTCCCCATATTTTTTCAGCTCTCTCATCTCTGTCTGCAAACCCCAAATGTACCTCCTGAATCCGTCTTGTCCGAGGTGAGGCTTCGTGGAGAGCCGAGGATCCTCACCATCATGAACATCCTTTTCAAATCCTACCTAAACTGGAAATCAATATAAGCATGCCTATCTTGCATTAAATTGCATAAGAGAGACGAATTTTTAGTCGTCAGTGCGATCTATATCTCAAGTCGTACGCACATTTAAATTTTAAAATTCTACAACGATGGAAAGGAATGTGTTTCTAAGTCAGGCTGTGGCAAAGGTTCCTCCTTCCTTAGCACGAAACGACCCCATTTAGCGGGGTCCGGGTCTTCAATTTCATTTGGTTTTGATTGAAGAAACCATGTCTGCTGCGCACATGGACCCTAAATGCAGTCTAGCAGTTTTGCTAAAATATGCAATTGAACCACCAACCCAAGGTTAGGACACTGTTTCGGACTCTTCTCCAATGCTAATTAAATAATTAATCAATATTATGCGCTAACCTTTTGCAAGTTAGTTTTTGGACGAATACTATTCGTCCGTCACTCTAGAGCAAAACGTTTATGGTTATACATCCTTTATTGATGATGAATTGATGAAGCTTCTGTGGCCAACATACCAACAGAACAGACTTTTCTTTTGGTTCCTCCAGTTCAGTAATTCACCTGGAATATTATAGATTGATTCTCAATGTTCAGTGGAAATGGAAATCGGACGTTCACCTGATTGCTAAATTGACACAGAGAATTGTTAGAGATAGATAAGGAAAGCTTTCTCTTGAGAGCCAAATTGACGCATAAGTTTCAAGACCAAATTTTTCCACAACTGCACGCTGAGAAACAGCACAGGATTGAACTACTAACATTTTCCAACATCTATCCGGTTTCTTTCCAATAATGCACAACTCTATAGTATGATACGTATTTGGACGCTGACAATTACAAAATCGCAGAAAAGGTTCAATTGCAAAAGCTCTAAGATCAAAACTTAAGTACAATGCAGCAAGAGGCGATGCAAGTCAGAAACAAGCAGCATCTGAATACCCTTGGCCTCTGTCTGCCGGCATCATCATCGTCATCCCTCTCACTAACCTTGCTTCTTGCTTCGGAAAGGTGATAGAAGAGAAAAGGAACGGGGTGCTGCCACAAGGTAAAAAGCATCTTAAGAATGATGAGAAGAACTCATAAACCAACCTTTATCTGCGTTAATTGATGGAAGCAGTGCTCTCACCCTTATGCACCGTGCTCCCTTCTGAGTAGCTATCATCTTGAGAAATTAGATTCTTCAATGAATTGGCTGAAATGTGAAGTTTTTATTGAGGCGTCAGCAGACAAGTAATGCAATGTAGAGAGAGAGAGAGAGGGGGGGGATTGCTTTTGATGATTCCTCTTGTATTCGTTTTTTTCTTTTCACATGCCGAGTAGGGATCTGTTGGCGATCAAACCATCAATCAAGGGCACAACTCCCTACAACTTAACACTAACATCTCCTTCCACACAAGTTCTACATTAAAATTGCTTCACATGAATTTATAGAATTGGGGGTGGCACCAATAAAAGATAAAATAAAAGAAAATTGTTTAAGATAATTTGGACACGTAGAAAGACGACCAAAGGACACTCTAAAGATACGAGAAACTAGATTATGAAAATGTTAAGAGAGAAAAACCACAAAAATGTTTGGAATGATACAATAAAGAAGATCTAACTGATGTTGAGTTAACTGCCAGTATAGCATATGTAGGGCTATGTAGAAACAAAGAATCCATGTAGCCGACCCCATCTACTTCTTTCTTTTGCTACTTTATCTGTTGCTAAGAAGATGTTCCAAGGGAAGCCTATTAAGTTTGGTCTACTTAATGATAAATATTTGCTCTGCACACGAAGAAAAATGATCCTAAGCTAGACTTTCTTCAACAGCAATGTTTGGGAATGTTGAAACTGGTAAATCGGTAATTTCCAGCTACAAATCAGTGCACTTTCAGATGAATGCATAACGAGGACCAGTAATTGATGTTAGTTGGTACGAACCGATGAAATCATACGCTGCTCTGTCAACTGCAAGTTTAGTTCAAAGAGTCACATCAGTGCCCAGGCTATTGTGTAGGCTGCAGAATTAGTTTCTTATGCTTTTACCGATAAAAAATTCTTAATAATTCCATCATAGACCACATAAGATTTAGAATGAAAGTTCAGCGTAGTAGAGACATGTTCTAACATTATAGGGGATGACAATAGAGCTAAATCAGTTTGTAGTCAAGGCTCTGGCGTTGAACACCTTCCTTGATACAAGAAAGAGTGAGGGAGGCCTCTGCATTTTCTATTTTAATAGAACTTATTAACCATGAGAATCAACACAGAAGGCTCATTCATGATGGGGAGTTACCTTCATAACCTGAGTCAGCATTTGCAGCAGCATCGGGAACAGCACCGTCTACCTTCTGTTGGTCAGTTTCCTTTTCACTGGAGGGAGAGCCACTGTTCTTTCTTCCAAACTTCAAAAGGTGCTTCAAGCCTTTTGATTCTTTCCTAGGAGATCTTTCTGATCCATCAAGAATTTGTTTTGATGGACTTGATGAGGAAAATCCAGGCACATTGGCCTTGAAACTTCCTACAGGAATCGGAGTCTCCGAAATCGTTGGCAGCATTTTGCCATAACCTGAACTAACCACCCAAAGGTCTTCCAACGAAGGTTTTCTAGCATGGGGTGCTCCATATGGTTGTTCATTGAGAGTGACTCTGGAGAAATTTGACGTCACCTCTACAACGCTATCTGCTGCAACCTAGCAGTCAGGAAAGACTTGAACAAGTCAGAACAATTACATCCATGTCAAAGAAATCAACCAACAAGGTAATTTTGCATTTTCTTGGAGAAAGAAAAAAGAATGAAGAAAGAAATCCCACATTTGCTATCAGTCTTATTGCACTCCGAAGATAAAAGAACCATTGAGTATAAGTGTAATCGAGAAGTGTTTCTACATATCCAGAAAAAAATTCCAGTTATACAATGTATTCAGCAAAAAAATCAAAATCCTAGCTAGGCACATATCCATGTGAGGCAAACAGATGGGGAAACTGAGATCTCATAGAGCAAGCATATGCATCTGCATCCACACATGAGCAAGTGTACAGATTCTCGTGTCAATTTGCATCATTTTAATCATCTATTACAGTTATCTAAGCCATTTGCATGTTCAGTCATGCATTAGAAAGGAACAACGTCAAAACCGAACAGATAATACAATCAATTGTCTTTTCTCCCAACCAGGTGGATGAAAAGTCAGATATTCAGTAATTCAGGCTAGAAGCCAATTTTCCCCTTCAAGGGGCATTCTAACTTTTAGGAAAGTCTAATACATAATCAAGCGTCCAAAAACAACCCTTGACACAGAGAATGGAAACCATTTAATTAAAGAAATGTGGGAATTGGCCACCTGCAAGAAAATAACTACGAGTATCACCTTCTATCAACCACAAACATCAGCTAGCATTAACGTATCCTGGCAAATAGAGCATCAAAAACTTCTATCCCTCAGAATCACACATTCCACAAAAAAGAGTAATAAATATAGGGCTTTCTAAAGAACGTCACTCTTCTAACATTTGCATTGAAGTGTCTAATATTGGTTCTTTAAACAAAATTCCTGAAATTGCAGAAAAGCAACTTCACAAGAGCAATATCCCAACTTCAAGCTATTTCCATTATAGCTCATACAGCATCATATCTATGTCATAGCAACAGTTTGCTGTCTAAGAAATTGGTGCGACATCAATACCGACACCGAGGCAGACACCATGTCAGTGGCATCTTTTTCAATTTCCCATGCCGATGCTGCTTTGTTTAGAATTTTGAAAAACTCCTGCCCCTGTAAATAGTTCTCATGTTCCTTGTATAACCAACTAGCTGTACTGACAGTCAGCATCAGCTTGACAACTTTTTAGCACTACATATCAATCAGTCACAGTGCAACTGGCACTTTTTCAAACAAATACATATAATAAGCATCAACTGCAACTCTGCAACTTTTTAACAATATACACATATATAAGAACTGCAACTGGAATAGCCTCTAGCACAACTGAAACAATCAGTTTTAGCTATGCGGCCTTTTAGCATAGCTGTTTATCAGACAATGTGTCAACCATTGCAGGCTGTGTGAAAACCTGCGCATACATTGATGTTTATCATAGATTTAGTATGAAAAACTATGATATACATATATATAATAAACTGTACATCTTATATATGTATATATAGTACTGATTAATTTTTTTATGTATAAACTGTTTATGTACTGATTTTTTTATTTTTTATGTATATATAGTACACATAACTGTATAAAGACCTTCACATGATATTTATTGATCTAGAAAAAGCTTATGATAGAGTACCGAGGAGAACTTTGGAAGAAAGAGGTATCCCATTGATATACATTAACCTTATAAGAAACATGTATGATGGTGCAAAAACATGTGTGAGGACTCATGAAGGAATGACAAACTTCTTTGAAGTTAATATTGGGTTACATCAAGGATCAACTTTAAGTCCATACTTATTTATAATGGTGATTGATGAGTTAACAAAACATATTCAAGATGAAGTACCTTGGTGTATGTTATTTGCATATGACATTGTATTAGTGGAGGAGTCTAAGGAAAAAGTTAATAGAAAATTGGAACTATGAAGAGAAACATTAGAAAGCAAAGGCCTCCGACTTAGTAGAACAAAGACAGAATATACGGAATGTAAGTTTGATCATTTGGCTACCTCAGAGGACATAGAAATTAAAATTGGCACACATTGCATCCCCCAAAAGGAAAGTTTTAAATACCTAGGATCAATTTTTCAAAGTGATGGAAGAATTGATGGAGATGTTACGCATAGAATTAATGCTGGTTGGTTAAAATGGAGAGGAGCATCAGGTATTCTTTGTGATAAGAAGATACCATTAAAGTTAAAAGGTAAATATTATAGAGCAGCAATTAGGCCTGCCATGTTTTATGGTTATGAGTGTTGGGCAGTTAATCATCAACATGTACAAAAGATGTCTGTGACAGAAATGAAGATGTTGAGATGGATGAGTGGTCATACAAGAAAAGACCGTATACATAATGAGGTTATTAGAAACAAATTAGGAGTGGCACTAATAGAGGATAAAATGAGAGAATATCGTTTAAGATAGTTTGGACATATAGAAAGAAGATCAAAAGAAGAACCTGTAAGAAGGTATGAAAAACTAAATTCGGAAAGTATTTAAAGAGCTAAAGGACGACCACAAAAGTGTTGGAAAGAAACAATAAAGAATGATCTAGCTTATTGTGAGTTAACTGCTAACATGGCACATGATAGGGATCTGTGGAAACAAAGAATCCATGTAGCCGACCCCGTCTAGTATGGGAAAAGGCTTAGTTGTTGTTGTATAAATAGGTCTTAATACTAAAATCTGATAGGTTATGCATGAGAATGTAGATTCATAATCATAAGTAATCATGTCTAATAAAATTATGTATCGTTATACATATACATATATATATATATATATATATATATATATATATATATATATATATACACACACCCGTACCTGATTTCTCAAATTGCTATGTTTTTCACCCACATCCGCACCCTTATCTGTGTGACATAACTTCCTATGACATAGATGGAAAATATGGGACAACTTCATACGTAATGAAACTTATCAATTTGAAATAAATGCAAAGACAAGACAGGAAAGTAAAATCTGAAGAGAATAAAAGGTGTCATTTAGACCCTGACCCTATGCCTAACCAGTCTTCAAGAACATTAATAGTAGCCAAGAATTTCAAAGATCATAAAACATTATGCAACTCTTGAAAGTGATTTCAACTACTACTTAAATGCAGCACCTCCCAGTAATGATTACGTTGCTTCACCTGCTTGGTTTCTCCGGCCATGGCAATACCATCTATCACCATATTAGAAGGTGGGACACGGATTGCTGCATATTCGGGAACCACCTCAGCCTTCTCTTCTGCAGCATCTCCATCAAGTGATCTGCCTCTGAGTTCTTTACTCTTTTCAGATGTTTGGACAGGTGGAAGTGGAACAACTGGCATCCCATGCTCAATAGTCAAAACCTTTTTGTCAATAACCACAGTGTCATTAGTTTGAGTCATTTGACATAGTCTCAGGCTATCGTCATTAATCTTCTTCTGCCCAATACTTGAACTCAAAGAGGCTTGGCCCTCTGAAGCTCCAGAAACGATCTCCTTTGCCTTCACTTTGTCTCGTACAGGACCTGGAGAAGATCTTGCACTGATCCATTGATTGGAAGCTGCTGCTGATGTTGTTCTGTTAATTTTACTCACCGGAGAGATCTTGCTTCTCTGTATATCCGTTGGTCTTTGCTTTAGAGTTGTTTTTCTATCAGAACGGTGACTATTAAAGTTTCTAGGCTCCGAGAGCCTTCTTAATCTGGTTACAGCTGCATTTGCATCAATAGACATTCTAGGCACTGACACACCACTACTCGCTTTCTTGTACTTGTGTAATGATGGATCGGATTGGGTTAATCCATTTCGAGCAACACAAGTACCACTTAAGGTGCCTGATTTTGAAGTTTTCAGAAGGGAAAGACGAGTCAGGGAGCTGTTTCTGGCACCTATTTTGCCTTCAGAATCAGTAAACTTCGAAGATTTCAGTAGACTGGGAGATAGTTTTGTAGATAACCGTGATTTAGTCTGCTGAGAGGATAAGGCTGACTGCATAGAGCTAGACCTTGCAGCAATCCTCTTTTCCCGTTCTCTTTTCAGAGCTTCAAGTCTTTTTAATTTCTGTTCTTCCTGCATGTGGTTGTTTTTCAGATAAAAATAGAGAGATGAAAGACCAAAGCAAACGGCTAAATGAGAAGCAAACCAGCACGCATACCATTCTTAGGAAAAAACTGAAACCATATGTACAGAATATAAGAATTCTTTTTTATTCGAAATGTGATAAGCGCCATTAGATAACTTGCAGCTATTTGTGGAATGGCACTTTGCAAATGCATGGAGTTGGCTATTTCTCAGTGAATTACCAAGTAGCGAACAATCAACCAGAATCAAGAAGTTGACAAAGAAAATGTTGATTGCCAACTACAACAAGGCTCTGTTTGGGAATTTGGATTTGGTGCAGAGTCAGCCCTCAAAGCTACCATTGTAGACTGTCCTGTTTCCAATCCGTGGAGTTGAATAATGCATGTAGTTGCATATGAATTTGAGATCTCAAATCCTCGTCTGCCTCCACTTTCGACAGGAGATTGTTGCCAAATCCATTTCCATCCCTAGCTTCTCTCTCTGCCAACTACTGTGATTAATGCCATGTATGTACTAATGATTAATCAATGACATGTAAGAGAATTTGATTTTGGTTTTCTAATGCAGAAAATCCTGGATTTACCAAGACCTGGATTTGACCTTTTAGTTTCTATTACCAGCTCCCAAACAGAACACAAATAGAGTTTGCAGCAGGATCATGACTTAGCAGACGGATGGTCAAATCCATCGTGTTCCTTAGGATTAGCATATCAAAGTAAAACCAAATATTTTAGTTCACTCAAAGAAGGCTAATTTTTTTTGACAAATTTTGTCTTTGCAGCTTGAGAATGCACTGTTACTTTATTACAAGTCAATTACCTCTCAACGGAGCTGAGGTACAATGTATTGTCACTTTTAGGCCTTGATCTCAAGACATTTTTCAGAATTTTTGGGGTCAAATAACCTTTTCATCACTATTCAAATCCAATTAAAACGGAAAATTGGAAATAGCATACCTGCTCCATCTTTGCTTTCTGAAGATCAGCCTTATATGCACGCAGCCTCTCTGCGCGTGCTTGTGCCTCAGCCAATGGACTTGACTTTGTCATTTTTTTGTTCCTAACAGGATTTACTTTCCTTTTCTCCAAGGAATCACGTGTTACTTTTGACATTGTGTCCTTATCCACAGTTTTTTTATCTTTCCCATTAACTAATTTGCTTTTATCCTTCACTTTTTGGGCCAAGGTGACACCATTGGCACTGAAGGACGTATCTGCCTGAACTTGCATTTCATAGTCTACAGCAATGTCATAAGACCTCTCTGTCCCACGCTCTGGTATCATGCTCAAGTCATCTGGTTCATAGCCAATAACGTTCCCTGTCCTATGCTTATTTGTACCCTCCATAGTTTTTATGTCAGACGAAAATTCTGAGTCCATTTCAATGGCAGTTCCACTATTGGTCAAGGTGTGTGAACTGGACCTGACAGGAACAATAAAAGACTCATCACTCGGATCATGGACTGAACTTTTATCAGCAAAATCAGAACGCCAAATTTCATTTCCAGAGATGGGGTCCGACCTAGACCCAATTGCACTAGTCAAATTATGATTTCCACACATCACAAAGTCATCACTGCTCATCCTTTTAACTCCCCCAAATCCTCCTCCTGTTTCAGAAAATTGTACATCTTGGTGGTCTCTTAGCTCCCTATAAGGCAATCCGTTGGTTGATTCATCATTTGGTCCCTTCTTACTTCCCATAGACACACTAGAATTGATAATATCATGATCAGTCATCCTCTGATTAGTACTAGTGCAAAAACTTCGATCTGGCAGGTGAGTATCCGCACCACTTCCAGCCCCCCCTCTCCTCACATTAGTATTACCAGAAAGAGGAAACATGTCTCCATCAGCACCATCTTCATCTTTACTCAACAAGAAATTTTGGAAGGCCTTCCAGTGTTCATTGTCAATATCCGTACCTTTAGATACATCTCTTTCATATGCTGAACCAAATTCATCATCAGGCTGCAGATGCTTCACTTCTCTGGATGACCTCACAGAACCGTTATGCATTCTTTTCTCAAAGCTGCTTGCTACTTCTTGAACTTCCTCTTCTGCCTCAGAACCTGAACCTGATTGAGACTCACCTTTTCCAGCATTCTTTCTCTGCGAAGTAATATAATTGATGTTTCGAATGACAACCATCCCCGAACCTCTTTTACTTGCTCGACCAACCTTCCTTCGTGACTCATGACTACATGATTCTTCTCTGTCTATCTCCGAATGCAAATTTTGATCACTAAAATAATCAGAACCGATATCTCCACATTTACCATCCATGGAATGCCTTTTGTGCATAGTTCTGTCAAATGGACTAAAGTTAGGATTTTCTGCTTGCCCATAAGGTTGCTGGAAAAACTGGGCATTTCCAGGATAGTTCGGATAGTAGGGCATGCCTGCCAAAGGACAAGCAGGAAAAACTGGAGCACCTTGGGGAGAGTGACCCGGCCATTGCATGAACATAGGGTGCTGAAACTGGCCTTGGAAATAGTTATTTTGACCCAATAGCATCTGCTTATCAGGAAGGGACCTTTTATCTGCACAGGGTCATATGAAAACATTGAGTTTAAGAAGCTTCAGAACTGTTTTGACAAAAGAGGGCAGAAGAAAGAAGTTAAAAAGGTACAAAGGACGCAATGAAAAAAAAACAAAATAACTTTCACCAATTGATGAATAAACCGTCAGTTTCAAGAAAAAAGAAAGAAAGTAGCAATTATAAACTAAATGCAAATGAAAACCAAGCCTTTTCCATGCTAAGTTGGTAAGTGACATGGACTCGATGTTGCCACTGAGCTCTATCATATTACCATTTATCTCAAAAAAAAAGGATTTAGTGTTCCCTTCCAAAACTTTAGATGAAATGAGAATCAAGACGCTGTGGCCTATACAAGCTGCTAAGGTCACCACAGGAGAAGAATGAGGGAACCCCCTATGCTGTAAGCTTCCGGATGAGCATGTCCAATGTTCATCAGAACCCAGCAAGGCGACAACACCTTGAACAAAGCTTATGAGATAAAAAATCTATTAGCAGCACCAAGAATATAGTGTTAAACAGATTTCAGTGACATTACGTTCTACTTCTATTTTCTCCCTTCTTTTGAAAATTTCAATTAAATATAGGAATGTGATGCTGAGCAGCATCAGCACATTTCGACAAGGACAAATTCAGTCAGGTACTGGCATGAAAAGTTTCTTTTCTTCAATATGATTAAACAAAATCTTAAAAATAGTCTTTCTTGTAAAATTCTCAGTTGGTAAATTATCAGCACGAGTCTTGTCTTTCAACCTTGCAAGTTAATTGTTTTACACTTTTTAATTTTGCAGAAACATGATGTCTAAAGTTGTGAAGTTTGTAAACATTATATTCAAAGAACTAGCTAAAAGGAAAAGCAAAACCAATCAAGTGGCCTCTGTATCCAGGCTAACCTCTGCTAGAGTCGAGGATATGCTCAAAATCACTGGGCGAACTAGCTTCCCTCTGATTTTTAACGCTATTTTCCAAGCAAATGTCACTATGTGCAACAGGCCATGGCACCCTTAGGTCTGACTGGCCTGATATTTCTTCTGCAGCTTGCATTTCCATTGCTTCAAGCCACTGGGCTGTATCATGCTTTCTCTTCCATAAATCCACAAAATTTAAGCAGGCCTCCCTGTAGTGGATAAAATAAAGTCAGAGCAACTTTATCCATTTCTCATTCTAATAGAACAAGAGACTTCCAAAGCTCTTCCATGAGGCACTCCTCTGCTAAAGGAACTGTTAACTAGCATACGGTTATGAAATAATTTACCTTAAGCGTAAAGCACCAAAGCAATGGGAAAAAGATATTAAATCATCCATGTGGTCCATATCAAAGCCAGCAGCAACAGCTCGAGCAAAGGCCATGCCTTGCTCTTTCTGCAAAACTGTTTTGCGTGTTTCCAGTACTCTCAAAAGCTTAACCCTGATGAAACATGGTGCGAGAAATGTTAGCATCCTCGAGATATAGATATATGCACCCATAAACACACATGCACATGTCACAAGTGCAAACAAGCAGACATACACAAATATATGACCTCTTAAATACATGCACCATCCAGAATAAAACTTGATAAGATTAAGGTAATAGCTAAATAAAAACAAACAAAAATTTGACTCAGGACAATGACCAAAGTGGAGAGAAACAATCCTTTCCAAAAAAAAAGAAAGGAGAGAAACAAACCCTTCAAAAAAAGGGTGGAGAGAGACATTGGTTATGCTTGTTTGGCAGGATTACAATGAAAAATTTCTCCTAAAGATGGTAATTGTATTAAATTGGTTGGAGGGCCATAAGTCGAAGAGAGTTAACAGCTCCAGTATGGTGAGAAGACAAGAAAGTCCAAAGTTATCTACGATTCTACGGTCTTTCCACCAGAAAGAGTAATTAGCATCTCTGTAACATGCTGACCAATGAGCAGATACAGTGAGAGGAAATTTAAGGCCAAGAAGATTATCCTTACTTGGAGTTCTCCCTTTGTGTGCCAGATCCATTTGACTCAGTGTGTTGATCTCCAGGCTGCAAATCCATGATGAAGACTGCTAGTTAATAGTAATTCTTTGAAGAGAGCAGATTTAACATGACTATCAAGTGTCTTGTCCATACCTTATAAAGGACAATTGCCTTTTCTGCCTCAGCATCATTAGAATACCTATAAGCTGCAAATTATTTGCACAATCATATTCCATAAAGCTCGGAACAGAGTGACAAGAAAGGATCACTGAAGAAGGAAAAGTGTTAGCAGAGAAATGGTTGTTGAGATAACGCCTAAAGTTAGTGCATCATGCAAGCAGAAATCGGATATTGAACAAAGGTGGCTTTAGGCATAGTACTGCTTCACTGTCTACAAGTGAACCACCAGTAAACATGCATCTGTGGGGCAAAAAGTGTCTTTGAACGATCTCACCAGGTATCAGCCTTGTTATCTTCAGTGGGTCAAACAAATCTCTGATAAGTCAACTTAGTGTACTATGTCTACCTGAGAGAACCAAGATTCAACTATTACAGTCCTGTTTCTGACCTCTTTGCACCGTCATAATTGAAACTTGTCCTACTCACATTGATGAGTTTACAGGTTTTAGTTTTTCTTTTTCGGTGTTTCAACTTCACAGGTGCACCTCTGTGCCTGGATATAACATTTTACATACCATCTCAGATTCAAAATGTCCTCGTATCATATGTTCCTACACGGGTTTTTTTTCAGTTTCACTTGGGAAAATGAAAAAGTAAGGTATCTAATCAATTAATATGCATATGGGGGAGAGAGAGAGACTCTCAAGAACCTTCATTGTTTTCTGGGGGTTTTGCATGATGATCATCAACCTGTTCCATGAAATCAAATGAAGGAAAAAGTCAATAGTTACATGGATACATAGTGCCAGGACTCTTTGTCCAAACGACTGCTTACAGTGCTCAACCCCAGGTTCGTGTTGCCTTGAATTACAATTGCTTCATCAATCTGTACTATCTCAGACTCTATCGTGTTAACACGCTCCAATACTTCTGGTGTGCTCACAAATCTAACAAACCTGCATAATAGACGAAGACATCCAATTTCAAGCACGAACAACCCTAGAATCACAATTCAATACATGAAGAACCTAATCTTTGCATAAGTTCCCCATATTGACAGACCTTTCAATGGTGCCCTTTGTAAACCAACAGGCAGTGTGCTTGCTTTCCTGGCTAGGCGCCAGAACTATTGAGTATCCACCTCTTTCAACTTGATCCCGTGCTGTCTTCAAATGTGCAAGAAAAGGGTTTAACAAACCAGACGCCATTTTCTCCTTTTCCCCATTTGCAATGATTACCAAATCACACCTGTTGAATCAGCAAAATTGTGAACATGTTCTATATTTCTTACAGTTTGTAATGATAGACATGCTTTCAATTCACCGAACAGCTGAATAACAAGCTAAAGCCTTACCACACTCCCGCTAAAATTTATGTTACATTTAAGAAACGTTTCACCTCCTTGGCAGTTCTAATCCTCGAGAAATCAAAAACATTGATTCGAACATATACTACGTGTTGGATTTAATACTTGCAGCTTCATTTACAATGTCATGCGGGAAATAGGAAGAACGGCATATATTAGACAAGGCTTTGTACTGTGTGCGCGTGTTAGTCCGTCTCTTCCCAGAGAAGCCTTAGCTCCAAGAAGAAAGTCTCACTGAGTGCAAGAAAACTAACAGAAAATCATCTGTGGTCGACTATTGTTAACGAATTAGTTGCGTCACGTGTTTTTGCTAAATTACAATTTCTTCTTTTCCGAGTATGGATATAAATAAAAGAAACAGCATAGAACAAAACTTGGAAAAAACGTCAAGAGACTTGCGATCAACGTAGATGGAGGAAATATCCCAGCTTTAACAATTAGAAGTACAAAAGTAACAACTCAGAAGGGTATATTACACACACCCAAGAACGTTTTTCACAACGAAAGGTCTTATCCGAACCGATTGTTTTTCTGTTACGTGGCGCTAAAGCATCAAAGCTATACTTGTTAATGAAAATTCCTCGAATTTTTTAACATGAAACACAATGCGAAACCAATAAATCCTTAAGGGCGAAATACAGCCTGGCAGTTAATCAGCAGGCATTTTCGTGGCGAAACGTTCGCTTAAATACAAAAATAAAAGGATGTAATTCTAAAACTGTCTAACGAAAGCACGAAATCATTAATCACGCAAACTTCAGAAAAGTAAAATGAACACAAGAAATTTCACATAGACGGAGGATGAAAAGGGAAATGAATCAAATCCGAAGATCTGTTAGAAAGGAAACGCCTAAAAGGAGTATCGCTAAAAAAACAACACATTGTCGTCAAGTAAGCTCGTTCTTCTGGCAATCATTAAAACAAAAAAAATGATGAATGAATGTTCTGTTGATAGTTACCTCGTTCTTGTGGGCGTAAGCTGAAATACCGCCGATTCTAACCTCGTTTCCGACCTCATCGCGATCCTAAGTACCGCAAATGTTCGCGAAAAGAAGCAGTTTCTTCACTCTCACTAGAAAGAGAGCAGAATGTATCTAAGACAAAAAAAAACATTCTCTAAATCTTCACAGGAAATGAAGAAAAACCGATAAGAATCGGAAAGGAGAGAGACAAAGGAATTGACACTGAGAGCAATTAAGTAACGGAAGCGTCCTCTTCCTCCTTAGGAAGAAAACGACGCCAGCATTCAGAGAGAGCTCTGAGGCGAACTCAGGCAGCAAGTTGCATTAAAGGCGAAGCCTTTCAACTGAAAAAGAAACGAGCAATAAATGATAACTAAATTAAACATTGGAGTGTCTCTGCACCGTATTAAACCTCCGGCTGCCGTAAAACGAAACTCTTCAGATCTCTCCCCCTCTCTCACTGAACTGCAACGAGGAATTATAGGAGTTTCTTCAGGTTTCAGATCATTAGCATTTTATTACTGCGTAATTTTCAGATACTCGACACCAAGTGACGTGTCTGATCGGGTAGGTTAGTGTCGCGTTCCGCAGGACCCGATTCACGGTCTGGCTCGCCAGGCTCAACGGACAGCGGTGTCAATGAGGCGGGTCCAGGACGGGTATAGCTATACTAGGCCCCTACCCGACTCGAATTTGTGACCCGTACCCACCATGTTCCCTGCATGGACGGGTAAGGGGTCAGGTCATTTTCCCTGCAGGTAACGAATTGGGTACAGGACTACCCGAACACCATCCCCGAAGGGCATCAGATTAAGAATAGCTTAACTACCAAATTTCTTGAAAACCAAGATTAAGGAGTTGAACTTTGAAAGTTTGATATATGCTATACTCTTTCGCAAACACACACACTCATGCATACATACATATATATATATATATATATGGTGAGAACGAGTATTTATATAGAGACATAGTGGTAAATGCTGCATGTCTTTCAGTCGATCTTTGATGGTCGAGATGATAAAATAAAAACATTTGACGTACATAGTACATTAAGTGCAAAAATTTTAAATATAACAGTATTTTTAATTCAAATTTATACCGATCATACTAATCGAACAATAAAAATGTTTTGCAAAATTATGCACCAGTTCTCACCTCAAGACATTTTCTTTATCTCAGGTTCAGTTAAGCATTTAACTCAAAAAAGCAACATCATTATTTTCCTTCCAACAAAAGCGTCCTTCCTCCACCTCTTTCAAATTGAAAAGGGAAACAAAGAGGATATCTTTGAATGAGAGTCTAACTAGCTCTCTCACTGTGAACTAACCTTTGTTATATAGGCGTCTCACTTGAAAAAGATTGAGACAAGGTTGCATGAATACGCAAAATGTAACAAGCCAAGCACTTTTCTGCCCATGGCTCATATTTTGGGGACTATCTTCCACACGCAACAACAACAACTAAGCCTTTTCTCATAGTAGACGGGGTCGACTACATGAATTCTTTGTTTCCACAAATCTCTATCAAGTGTCATGTTAGCAGTTAACTCACAATAAACTAGATCATTCTTTATTGTTTCTTTTCAACACTTTTGTGGTCATCCTCTACCTCTTTTAATACTTTCCAAATTTAGTTTCTCATACCTTCTTACACGTTTTACTATCTTCCACAGACTTGCAAAAATTTTCTTTGAGCCCTCTTGCGATTATTTCACAATGGAATAGACACCCAAAATCCACATTACTTTGGAGTGACAGTTTCGAACGGTTTCAACACGAACCAAATCGGGTCAAAAACCAATTATAATGGAAAATGGATTTGAAACCGGAACCAAAACCGATGGTTTAGAATCGTCAATTTCATAATTTTTATTTTTTTAAATTTCAAAATGTTTTAATACTTTTCTGAATCCAAACGATTTAGGACCTAAAGCTAAAGCAGTTTCGAACCGAACAGAATTGGCTTAGTCCCAATTTGATTCTGGTTTCTAGTTCCAGGCAAACTGAAACTGGTGGATTAGAACCGTCTGTTCCGATTTACCTAGAACTAGACATGTCTACCTTGGAATTCACTCTAAGCCTCGACAAGAAATCCCTTTATCTTAAATATTTGGTTTGGTGGGAAGCATTAGTGGCCTTTGTTTTGCCCTTCTTTCTTAGGTTCTTCGAGTACCGTTGCTGGAACCTTGACAGCACCATTAGATCGGCTAGTAGACTGGTTGGTTTTGCCTTCTTTTTTTGTTTCTTCTTTTTCAGGTGGGAGTGAAAGCTGATATTAAGAATGACGAACCCGTTGCTAATTATGCATCATCCCGGACGATGAATAATGAAAGGTTTCGTCTCTCTCTCTCTCTCTCTCTCTCTCTCTCTCTCTCTCTCTCTCTCTCTCTCTCTCTCTCTCTCTCTCTCTCTCTCTCTCCTGCCATGATAATGCTTCATAACAGCTTGTATGATTGAGTGGAGGAATCTGAGTGATACGACGAGGAAAGCCAGCCAGCAAGGGTTGCACAAGCCACGTAAAATGCCTGTATTTGCACAAGGGACAGCTTGGACGTGGGTGGAGCCTCACTGGATCTCTGACTCTCCCTTCTATAAGAAGGAATTTATGAAACTCCCAAGACATTGATAAAGACCATTTTGGGCGACTTTAACTGTAGAAAAGAACCTCCTGTTTTCTTCGTCTCCTCCTCTTTTTTTTAATTAGAGCCCTAAACCTAACACATAATCACATATCCATCCTGCGAGAGTCGAACTACCCACCAGCAGCAACAGTACTAGAGCCATTGAGCTAAGTGCACCTCCTATTTTCTTTTTGATTTAAAGAAATGAACACAAATTTATGAAAAAATTCAAAAGAACTGAACGTACAAAGGGTGATAGGCTATCTCTAAACTTAGAATGAGAGAAAAATATACTTGAGACCACAGGGAATATTTTTAATTGGCACCTAATGATGCATTTGATTATGGGACTGAATTATAGTATTAAACTATAATTCTAAATTAAATTTTATAAAAAGTGAAGTCATACGATCATGCTTTTTACTGCATGTCAAAACCCACGTTTGATTGTGAAGGAGTCCGTAATAAAAAAAAACCTCCAATGTGCCCAACCGTGGGTGAAACTGTGAATTATCTGTTGTGGCATGCGATTAAAAACTTGCTACGATCTTTGATTGGAAAATCTTTTAGGGTGTGTTGAAGTTGCCGCGAGTTCAACACATGGATCCCTGGTTTAGCTCATGGACTATGAATATTGCCCACGATTTAAATAATGGGTTTTATTTTTGAAATTTTGAGTAAGGTGCATCCCTCACCTCCCAGTTTATGTACATCCGCCATTGATTCTGTCTGTACATATAAGCTTTCCTTCCAGTTTGCTCCAACCATTTTGTTATTGATTCAAATCTGCATTTTTCCACGTCAACAGAATCAAAGGAATTCAACGTACTGATTGAAGCCACCCTCCTCAATCAAGGGCAAAATATAAGAGAGCCCTACAACACCTTTAAGAAAAAAGAGAGAAAAATGATACTGATAATATGATATGTTCTTCCCGATGGCACTTATCAGTGAGATCAGATTTTTTCACCTCGGCATGCCTTTTTTTTCTTAGTATAGTGCTCCTCTTTTCCTTCCTTTTGGGTGCTCCAATGGAATTTTGGTTGGCAATCCATTTATTCCACCACAAAAGATGCAAGTAGGGGTGTTAACGGTTTGGTTTGATTCTATTTTAGCCTCAACCTTCAACCAAACCCTTAGTTTCGGATCTCAACTTTTAGAGAACCGAACTGAACCATGTTATGGCCAGAACCAAACCAAACCGCCGGTTCGGTATGGTTCAACTTTGAAGCATGGTTCTATTAATTTAAGGATTTTGCTGAATACAATGTATTATGTCATTGGATTTATAGTCCATATTTTATATGTATATGAGGTTATGAAACTCATATATATATAAAAACTTATAAACTTGTCAAGATTTAAATCCATATAATATATATATATATTCATAAAACTCATATACATAAACTTAAAACTTATAAAAATCATATATATATATATATATATATATATATATATATATATATATACACACAAGTTGTATAACCTTATATTACATATAAAACGTGAATATATATAATGGTTCAGTTCAGTTACCATGATTCGGTTCCAATACTGGAACCGTGAAGCGAACTGTCAGAATTTTTTTCAACTGGAACCGATTCGGTTCTGGTGGTTCCACGAACACTCCTAGGCGCAAGATAGAGCACCATGGCATAAGAATCTCAGTTTCAGATATACCTGATGCTAAAAATGACCAACCAGATTGTCAACCACAAACTCGTCATCAAACTCAGTTTGAATCAGCCAATTAGTTCTAATTGCTGCACCGACGTTCAGTTCTTGCTGACACAGGCCCGGCATTTCTTCTCGTGTCCTGTTACTTCAGAAATCGGATCAGTTACTGGTTATGGATATTGATTCTATTTGTGATGTGGGATATCATCAAACTGACAATCCGACCCATTTCACGATTTGGTGAAACCACCTGTACTCGGACATCAATGAGATAATGACATTCAGCTCCCCTCTCAGCCACAGTTTTCATTCAACAAAACCTTACCGAAGAAAACAAGAAGGAATAGATTGTTTCCTATTTATACATATAATACGTCATTTTTTTCAGAGTTTTTTCATTTTTAGTTTAGTAGGGTCGGTTGAACTGTATAAAATACCTTGATACATTATGTTGTTGATCCTTGATACGAAAAAATATTATTTCTTTCCAATCTCCATGGTAATCACTTCTCTCCTAATGGGAGTTACTCGTGTGTTGAGAACTAGAACAGTTGTGTGATTGTTGTTGAAACTTAAAGTAGAAACACTCTTCTATATTATATACTCCATAAATATAATATGATATTCTTGAAGCACCATTGTCTGGAGAATGTAAAAAATTCTCAAGAATTAGAAGAGTTTCTTGATAACTAAAAGAATTTCTCGAAAATTATGAAAAAAATTCAAGAAATAAAAAAGTTGAAATTTTTAAAAAACTTTATTAAATTAAATAAGTCATTTTAAGTTGGAAATTAGGACTTCAGGTCCAACATGACCTATTTACAACATGCAAGTCTTCAACACCAAGACAAGCCAAACTGGTAAGGTTCTCACGATGGTATTGATTTTTTGTACTCCCACCACCCCTTCTCTCTCACACACACACACATGCAAAAGGCAATGAATCGACGTACCATTAACGGAACTACCAACTAGTCTCCTGTGAGAAGGCATCATCCAGTGCCCGAACAAACAAGACGCGGTCAGGAATATGATCATAAAGCTTGATGAAGATCATCAAACAAATCGAACCATGAACTAGACGCGCATGCACTCGCATGATGATGAAAAAAGATGCATTTCTGTGGAAGAGCATACAGCAATTATTACAAGAGACAAACCGTTTCTTTAAAACTTCACTTGAAGAATTAATACAGGATGGTGCAAACATAAAAAAAAAATGGACGTGCCACCCCACTATTGAAGGCAAAGCAAATCGGTGTGGATTCTGAAAAGAGAAGTAAATAATCCGAAAAGGTGGTCTGGACAAGGGGTGAAAGGAAGGTGCGGAGGAAGAATGAGACAACTGAAACCGTTCACTCCCACAAAATCGACCAATTACTGAGAAGCAGACGTCAAGTCTTCGATCATTGCAACAGTTTTCTTAATGGCCTCATTATCTCTCTCTCCACCATCCTTCAACAATTTGCCCACTTCACTTAGTTTTGATCCGAGTAGACTAAAATAGACTTGGTTGGAACACTTCTCAGATAGTTGCACAACCACCACAGACACGGGCTTTAGGCTGATGAAGATTCCCAACCAAGTAAACAACTTGCAACTCCGGCAAAACTGCACTTCTTATCTGCAACCCATGCACCAATAGCCCAGCTCTCACAGTGAAATCTTGTCATATCTCTCCTTGTGTAATCTTTCTGCTCTGAACACATTGACGTGCGCCATATTGAAATGCGGCCCCCCCCCCCCCCCAGCTAAAATTACAATAACAAAATAAGGAAAACATACAACTCAGTGTGTCATTGACTGTCTGAAAGTAGTTGCATGCCCCGGCAACAGTGATATCAACATTACAACAAATATGATCTAGTAATAGAAAGTCTCGTATGTCACAATTATCCCAAGAGGAGAAAAAGAAAGGGTGTCGTGCTCTTAAAACCCTTTCATTCCATCTGTCAAAATACTGGGGAACGTTGACTGTTAAAGGTATAGCGATTGGATCTTCGCAATTGTTTCCATATACATATCAATCAGCATTCTTAATCAAAAACCTTATAGACAGAAAAACAAGGTGGACCTCTTTCAACTTCACGGGCTGTAGCATTTCCTATCCACCATTATTGCGCTCGCTCATTTTCTCTTGTCGGCTACAGAGAGGAACTCAAAATTCCTCAACTCATCCCTGGAAGGTCTAGATGGTAGATTTCGGGAGAGGTTTGATGGCTTTGCATCATACCCTGGTTGGACTCGCTGTGCGGTTAAGGGACGTCCATTACCTGAACTAGGCCTGGTTGTTGTTCGGCTCGGGTCTCCAAGATCACCTGATGAGCTGGGCTTGCTGCCGGATGCAACTACCTTCCTTGACGTGCTACCAGTTTTGGACGAGCCACGACCCTTTTCAGCATCTAACACCTAGAGGTGCAGATATTCCAATAGTTAATAAGATGGTCAATGCCAGTTTCCCCGTGGGAAGAAATGATGCCACAAAAAGCAGTAGCAGCAGTGTCCAAGAAAATACGTGATCGTACACAAGACGTAAAGGAAGAACAAATTCTAGTGTAGAACAGAGCCTGCCCACTACAGCTTCCACTTGATAGTGGATCAATGGACTTGAAACGGAACTATCCTACTCCCTAATCAGATTAACCTAACCACAGTTTAGGGCTTAAAACATAGATGGCAAACTCAAATCTGAATTTCGATTAATGTGCATTTGATCTGAAACTGAACCAATCTGCAGACGTTTGGGAAGTCGGTGTCTTCTATGCAGTACGTACATAAAACAGATAATCGTCTACCGCCACAGGCACGTTGATAGGTTGATATGCAGTTGACAGCCCCTGATCATAGAAGCATTTAAGGCAGGGGGACGTCACCGCTATGGAATTGTCAAAGACAAACAAATGAGTCCAATTAGCTTTATTCAAGTTTGACCCATGACAAAGAATCACACTTTCCGATCTCATATTGCTTGCCCCAGCTATTGGGTTATAACCAAATGGATTCAAGTACAGTTAACAGTTATTTTTTAGCCCTTTACATGCTCGTCTTAAGAAAGAACAGTTATAAGATGGGAATACACAGACTCAACTTTCTCTGCCACCTGCTACGCATTTTGGCAGATTTGCATTTTTACAGGTACAAATTTCTATGGTGGGACATCGGCAACAAATGCATAACAATGTGAAGTATTGCAAACAACTTCTTGCTCTTACAACTAGTGACTAGATAAAAACCATCAAATAACTTAAGATGTTACACTTACATCCATAGTGAAAAGAGGAATGACATATAATCCTCCCTAAATGTTTCTTAGTTCTTACCGCATCTTTGGCTCCTGGAGGTGCTTCAGCTTCTAAGCCTTTGAGCCTGTGATCGCCACTCAAACCTCCATTGTTTCTCCGGGCAAATGCCTCAATTGCACCTGAAAACCTATCACGAATTTCCTGTCCAACTGAAACAAAATACAAGCCAATCAGACCACTGTATGAAGCATAAATCCCACGCTCAACCAAATTCCACCTGAAGTCCTTTCTGTTCTTTCAGCTGATGTGCCAACAGCTGCACCACTTTTTCCAAGATTTGGTGATAGCTGAGAAAAAACAAACAAAATTAGCAAAGTCATGAGCATACACAACAAATTTACAAGACACTAGATCAGAGGTTGAAATCACTTACTCGTGTTCTTGAATTTGAACCAATTTGCGGGTACTTCAATATCGTCCAGTCAAAGACATAATCAAATTGGAACCCTGCATTACAAAAGCAGTGTCAGTAACCTGATTATGCAAACAGAATCAAACTATCAACCTCATAGTGGAGTTACCTTCTTGAACAAAGAGATCGCGGAAAAGTCTCTTCAAATATGAATAATCTGGCTTGTCTTCAAAACGCAATGAGCGGCAGTAATGGAAGTATGACACGAACTCCGAAGGGTAGGACTTACAGAGAACCTGTTTGGGAAACAAGCAAGTGACTCAAATGTGTAACAGATCTTGATTACCAATGAAAATGGGCCCGCAAGTTCATCTAGTTGCAGACAGGCCTTATGCAGCATGATAGACGAAGTTATGCAATTGAAAGCCAGGAATCCTAGTTATCTTAGAGTTCAATAAGATCAACATGCTTTGACAGGCCAATTTCAAGGGCATAAAGAATGACAGAGTTTGTCTAAGTTCTTAACTTAAGTCGGTCACAACTCTGAAAATGATTAAATGGATGCGTGAATCATGATATGTCCAAAAGCATACCTCTATAGGAGTCAACATCTTCTTCTCACTTATTTTATCATATTTCTGCTTCTTAGTTCCAGCTTTTAGACCTTGCCACGGGAGGCTGAGATGGAAATATATACATTTAGAGAAAACAACGGGAAAACCACCAAGATGATAAAGGTTAATGTGCAGCTAAGTTTAAATAATGACCTTCCCCTCAAGAAGTACATAAGCACATAACCAAGAGACTCCAGATCATCTCGCCTACTTTGCTCTAGACAAAAGGAAGATATGAGACATGGCAAACAAAGAACTAGAATACAGGCAACTATAGAAGTACAATGGAAGGACAGCTATACTCGCACTCACCCACTCCCACGTGAGTGTTAACACTGGCATAGCGAGCAGTTCCAGTGAGATTCTTGTTTTCCCTGCAATGAGATTTCAAGCCTTAGATAAAATATAATGAGAACACAAATAGGCAAGAGAAATACCGAGCAACAATCATCACTTGCCGCTTCCAATAATACATTGAGTCCTCTTGTTTGTGTGTAAGCAGCTGTGGATCTACATAGAGGAGAAGTGGGGCGGCCACCCCACCTGAATTTTTGGAAAAAATTGACCTGGTTGAGGAAATTTGAAGAAACCATAAAGGCCGCCCCACCTGACCCTGTCAACCGCCCCACTTGAAATTTCTAAAACACTAACAGGAGGCTAGTAAATTTTAAACTGGAATCACTTAATGGTAACTTGATCTATGCCATCAGATTGCAATTTTTAGGGGTTCAGATCTGCTTCTTTTCTCTTCCCTCACTCTCTCTCCCTCCTCTCCGGGTGATTCATCGTTTGCCCCAATGCTCCTCCATGTTGAGTTGCTGCCAGTTCTCTATCGCTAAGCCGCCTACTATCTTCTCTCGTTTCCTCTGAACTCAATCTCAAAATTGCACGGAAGTTGGTTTCAAGGTTTCGTACTTCAGCTGCCTCTTCCCAAATGAGCCCCACATAGCGTTTTGTTTGTACCACGTGTTCCTCACAACTTCATATTCTTTAGGTTTTGGTGATGCTGTGTTTCCGAACTCGACTTTTTTAAACAAACCAAGAGAAACTTCATGGTCAAAGACATACAGTAAGCCTCATCCCACGTTTTCACAAAATTTGTGGTTATCTTATTAAGTCTTGATCGTTTAATTCGGCCTCAAGTTTCTAGGTATCCCTTTTCTCATTCTTCTTGTGCTAGCTGTAATTCTGTATTTTCATGATGAACTTCTTTCGCTTGCAGGTAAATGAATCTTGAATGGTCCTGGCAAAAGTTCTGCCATTTTCTTTTGCTTTGGACTTTTCAGTTTTCTTTTAAATCTTGGGAAGCAGCTAACTAGGTGTGATTAGAAAATTTAAAAAATGGTTTGGTCCTATATATACTGCGCTCAAGAGGATCAAACCTTCTTTTAATAGTCTTAGATTCAGAGTTACTAGGATGGGCATGTTCTCTACTTTATTCTGTTCCTAGCTAAAGAAAATTGCATAAATGTTACTAGGATGTGGATTTACTGCATTTATTTTGCTTCATAGTGCTTAGTGTAAGGTGAAATTGAGCAAGTTTATCTCCACCATACACTTCTTTGCAAAAGGTCAACCAAAAAGAGGAGAGCAGGCATTCTATGATAGGGGTAGCCCGTGGTAAGGCATCCTCCTTTATTGAAGAGTCTTTGTGATTGTCAATAAAATTTGTAAGAAACATGTGATTAGGTACACTGAGATTCCTTTTGACTTTCTTCAGTTCTATGTTTTGTGATTGCAACTACATACATTTTCGTGTACAATAATTTTATATTTCATGTTATGATACAGCATGTGGATTGATAAAATTTATGTTTCATGTGTTGACTTCGGTGGATGATATTCAATTTCATGTTGTGTAATCACAGCAAATGCTTAACTGATATACACTTAATTTTGTGATTTTCTTGACATCTTTTCTTATTATCTTGTTGCTTGTGCAATATAATCTTCGCCCACCTGAAAAGATTTTCTAGATCTGCCACTCTGCATGTGTGACTGTGCGTGTATGTGTCCGTGTGTCTGTGTGTGCATGAGAGAGAGAGAGGGGAAAGTGGTGGAAGAAAAGGAAACAGAAAACCCATACCTGTAAGGTATGTGCTTGTGAGTTGTAAGGTCCCTATATTTCTTGGCTAAGCCAAAATCTATCGCATATACCTGCAACACAATGCCAGATGTCACCTTCCTGCTGTTCATTACAAGGAAACTCCGCTACTACTGTGAAGTCCCAAAGTTGTATGATTCAGGAAACTTGAATTCCATAAAAATGACAGAGAGCAACAGGTTTCCTAAAGTATGCAACCTTGTACTGTTCACTGGCCGTATCATGAAGGTGTGAGAATCCTAAAGCAACATGCTCGTTGTTCAAAAGTTCAAATTACAAGTGAAATACAAAATTTTGACAATTTTCAAAAATATTGTATTTTGTATCCATGTTTGCAATTTTGATTAGGCAATATCTACTCACCAAACAGCTATCAAGGATTCAAGATACTCCCCAGCTAAGTGCTCTCATTATAAAACGTGGTGACTATGATTCTTCACACACGGAGGAGAAATTCAAACAACTTTTCCTTAAAATATGCATGCGAAAAGAATTGGAAACTGCACTCATCAACATGGCAAACTGATCAGACTTGTTTTATGATGAATACTGAATGAACCATCAGAGTGTCATGCACTAGGCCATGTGCTACCCCAATTCTGGGTTGTCTTACAACCAAAAGAACATAGAACATCTCAAAATTGCGAAGAATTACCAATTCAATAAGCCATCCGGAAAAGAAAAACAAGGGTGACCAGTTTCAGATAGATTAAAAAAATAGAATGGTTAATCACCAGCATGAAGATGAATTATGTCAAAAGATTGCCAGGGTACTTACCTGATTTGCTTTCCTCCCCAAACCCATGAGGAAGTTGTCTGGTTTGATATCCCGGTGAAGGAAACCTTTTGAATGAATATACTCAACTCGATTGATCTAAATCAAAATCAGTACAACAAGCAATCAGTATGACTAAATTTCACATCATAGTTATTTCACAAATAGGAATTATGAAAACAAGTCCCGTAGTTTCACATAATAATTTCTTACTAGCTGATCTGCAAGCATTAGTACGCTCTTCAATGTGAATTTCCGGTTGCAATAGTTGAACAAGTCTTCAAGACTTGGTCCAAGAAGGTCAATGACCATTACATTGTACTCACCCTCCACACCGAACCATTTCAGATTGGGAATACCCGCTTCATTTTCAAATGACAAAGTCAGACCATGTGGACAGAAATTCCTGAAATAATTTCATGAACGTACAAGGATACTTACATCCTCCTTGGAGAAGGATATACAACTTTGACTCATAGTGAAGCTGTGGATGTTTAGTCTTGACAGATTCCTACGTGGTACAAAGAACAAAAGTTGTCAGAAGAAACAAAGAGAAGAAAGCATCATAGCTGAGAGAGTGATTTCTGGAGCGCAGTATGATATGCAGCGAGCAAAGAAATAAGCTCAATATGGAAACTTTAGTGGCAAGATGAGGTGTAAATGAGAGAGTTATTTGTCCAACAGTGATACGCAGTTATTCAGTACAAGAACATAGGTTTTGAGCGGTACGCTAATCAAGATATTATTTTATATTCCATTAGAAAAGAACGTCATGGGGGAAACGATTCACGGTACAGATACATTATGACCATCAGTCAGCCAAACTAACAGAATATGTAACAGGGATTTAAGGGCATTTTTTAAGATGTTTAATAAACGATAACAATTGAGGTTTTGCTAAGAGCAATAAAATGCCGTTTCAAACCTCCGACAAGAGACAATGAAGAAAAGAGGATGCCCTTATCTAGAAAGACTAGTTCAAGGCAGTACGGGTTATTTAAACAGTCTTCTTCTTTTCCTCTTTTTAAATTTATCTTATTTTATGATTATAAAATTACTTAAAATCTAAAAAAATAAATATTTAGCAGCACATATCTCCATCTACAGATAATTGGCACATAAGAATACCCGTTTTCGTTTCAAAATTCACGATATGAAAGCAAAGGTTATTGAAGATCTCAAGGCAGAAACCCAAAAAGGAAAAAGGTAAAGCCTTCCAGAAAAGAAAACGCAACGAAATTTCAAAGCAAAGCCGTTTATAAGGCATCGAGTAACTCACCAGCTTAATAGCCACTTCTTCTCCCGTTTGAATGTTAAGACCTGCAATAAAGAACCCGAATTCCCGAAATGATTGGACCCAAAACCCATAACGATAAAAAATCTCAAATCAAATTCTAACCAAAAAATAGCCTTGCTACAGTAGCATTTTATTTCCAACAAAAAAATCCATATATTCAAGCAAAAAGAACAGAACCTGAAATCAATTTCTAACCAAAAATAACCACCCAAACAACAGAGATGACGGATTTATGAATTAACTCACAAGCTCATATTCGAAATATACCTAGGTAAAGCTCCCCAAAAGATCCGCTTCCGATCTTCCTGCCAAGTCGAAATTTGCCTCCGATCACGTGCTCCATACGCACTCAAATGAACGAGATCTTAACCGAAAAGGCAAAAAGAACCAAAACCCCACTTGCAACAAAGCCTTCTTCCTTTGAGTTCCAGCTAGAAAAACAAGTTCTCTGCGCTATAAGCCAGAAACCCACATCCCACAGAAGAAGTCAAACGGATTCTGCACATCGATATCACCAATGATGCAAGAAACGCCCACAAAAGAAGCAAACCAAAGACACAAATAAGGATGCTCCAAAACTCTCCAAGACACAGGAGACCCGTCAGGGACACACCCGGAAGACAAACGTGCCCCCACCGGACGACCGAAACCCTAACTCCGCTGCTGTCAGAAGATCCCCGCCACGAACCACCATCACAATAGGAGCCCTATACCGACGATCGATCCTTGCAGGAGAATGATTTATTGACAAGATAGTCCAAAAGAAAGAAGATGGAAAATTAGGGATGAGAGGTAATCGAGAAGGAAAACTCCTAAGAAAAAGCACGATCTTCCCGTAAAACTCAAATGGTGGCTCGCACACTGTTCGTGCGACGATTTGGGGAAACTAAAGAATTATCAAGAAAACAAGAAAATATAGAGAAAAGGAAAATGATGGAGAAAGAAAGGAGTAGATGTACTGTGACCAACTCGGAGAGAGAGAGAGGGGTGGTCGGCTGTTTCTCCCTCGTCGTTCTCTCTCTCCCCCTCTTCTGCTTGGTATCGGTGATTGAAAGATGAAGTGGAATGCGTATGTGTGTGTGTGTGTGTGTGTGGGGGGGGGGGGGGGGGGGGGGGGGGGGGGGAGAGAGAAACGAATTTGGTAAAGCCGGTGAACACGTCAAGGATCCTTTGAGCGCCCCCCCTTGTAAATACCCCTTTCTCCGTCCCTCGCCAACGTGCCAGACTTCTTGCTAACACACACACACATAAATTTTTCTGGTTACATGGCAGAATTACTCAAAGACACACACAATGTATGGCCAGTTCAGCCTAGTGGTGCTATGCCAATTGATCCGTGTTGCTTCAGTGCAAGCCAACCAGAATTTACTTGGGTCTTTTCCATTTTCTTGAGTTCCAATCAGAGTTGCTACAAGTGAATCGACTGTTTTAAGTTTCAGTTTTAAAAGCTTATGTCGGACCCGGTTAGAAGAGTGACCACAATCTACCGGTTTTTCATTAAATCGCCGGAATCCGACCAACTGATGACTGAACAGGATGGGTTCTATAGTTATGTATTTTACAAAATTTGTGAATTTTAGATTTCGATTTAGCCAGTTCTGTCTCTCTTGTTGTTGGTGTTATTTGTCTTTCAAGCTCATATTTGACGGCATTACCTTCAAATATGACCCGTCGGTTGGCTTGTTGATAAGCTCAAAAGCGTTCTTGTTGAAGGAGGCCATGGGTTCAATTACCTGAAATTCTCCCTAATCCTATTCACCAAGTGGGTTTCATAAATTTACCACTGCTTTTAAATTTTTAATGGTGACAGACCCTTATTAGATGCACAGCAGCACCAAACCCAATAACCTAATGGTTAGCAGCCAACTCCATATCAAAATGCGTCTTTTATTTAGAATCATGTGCACCATCTCTCACAATAATCACACACACACACACACACACACACACATATATATATATATATATATATATATATATATATATATATATATATATATATATATGTGTGTGTGTGTGTGTGTGTGATTAGCGTGAGAGTGGATAAATCTACATTTTGTAGTGTGGTGACCTATCTAGTTCACCTAAATCTGTGATATACATATAGGGAGTGGTATGTGCTCAATTGAGCGCCATATTAATTTAACCATCGGTTGCTACCCTATGTCACCTTTCACTAGTCTTCTACTTTCTAAAACTATTTTTATAAGTCAACCAAAATCATTTAAAAAATAAATATTTATATATAGGTGGTTTTGTATTTTTTGGGTGGTGATGGTGGCTTTGATGGATGAAGCACATTGCTCAATCGTTTGGTTTGCATTGTTTCACCCAACTACAGACATCCTTTATCATCTTTCACTACTCTTCTATTCTTCAAAACTGTTTTTTACTAATTAAAATTGACACTGTTAACACTGAAACTATTTAAAAAAGCTAAATAAGGATATATATGTGGTTTTGATGGTGGAGATGATGATTTTGACAGACAAAATGGTTTTTTAGTAAAAGGTAGTGTTGGGTGACAACGATAATTAAATTGGTGAAACCATACAAACCGCTTGATTAACCATATATATATATCACAAAAAAGAACAAGAAGAAAGCTTGGCTTCTGACAAGGTTCGTTTGGCTCGTGACTTGGAGGAGACTGGCCATGAGCTCAAGAGGACAAGAAACGGCCAAGCTTGGCTAGCTGGGCGCGTTGTACGGCCATTATGTAGCAAGTAAACAAGGGTTAATGAGCAAACTTATGGATGAGTTGTACATCACAATTGTTGCTTTAAACTGACTGCTGAAACGACTTAATTCTTTGGTTATAACAAAAGGGTAACGTGATCAATTGATTTTTCGGTCCGACTGGCAGGAGGCAATTGCATGGGCTGCGGGGTCCTTCCATTGGTGGGCTCTCGTCCTTTGGACAAAAGCTACCGACTTTTCCAAACGAAGCGTCGGAAAGAGCTCGTCCTTTTGGTGCATTTTTTTTTACACCGGCTCCAATCAAAAGAGTCTCGTCTATCTGAAGATAATGTGTTTTTGACACCGAAGACGTGTGCGTGAATCTCTCTTTATATATATATATATATATATATATATAGAGAGAGAGAGAGAGAGAGAGAGAGAAATTAGTACATGCTCACGTGGATATATACTTAAACATTCTCAAATATCTCAACCATCGGGTTGAAATTCAAATATGAAAAGCAAAATGTATGTGTACCATATAAATTATTTTTTAACTTAAAGATCTCAAGTGTTGATCTTCAAAATCGAATAGTTAAGATATTTGAGAAGGTTTAAGCATGTATATATATATATATATATATGCACTAATTTCTCTCTCCCTATATAAAGAGATTCGATCTACTCATCCTTGATACTTCTTTGTCCATTGCTTTTAAGTAGTATGAGTATAATAACAATATCTTTCATATTTAAAAAAAAAAATCACAACTTTGTAACTATACTCATGGGTGAATTTGTTAGACTTGTTCTTGTTCGGTTCATTAAAGCATATAACATGAACATGAACAGGGTATGTTGCGCTCGTTTTGGTGGTGAGAGCTCGTTAAGAGTTTCTTTTTTTTATCTATATCATTCCCTCATGATAATTGTATTAAGGCATTTAAGGTAATTGGAGGCTATTTTGTTTTGACATTAATTCAGAAATGCAAATGAGGGCATTTCTATTTAGGGAATTTAATGAAATCTCAATTGGATAATTTGTCTGGGGTTGTAAAAGTGTTAGGAGCCATTCATGAACATGTTTTATATGGAGGCTGTTCGATTAGCCGTATCTGCAGTAAGATCTAAGAGCTGCTTGAGAGATCGACTTGATTACTACATTGAGACATGGCTGGTTCTAAACCGGCCTGGCAATTCATGAACATGTTTTACTCTTCCCCATGCCCTTCCTTATTTCTCGATGCTTTCAACTCTGTTTCGGGCCTTTTCTCTTTCGAACCTTGCCGACTCTTTTTTTTCTTTTTAGAATTCATGTTCTCTTAGAGAGAGAGAGTTGTCATTGTCTTCATTCATTATCCATGTTTGTAAGATTATTCTCTAACTATTGGTTCTAAAGCTACTAGTTGTTTAACTTTTATTTTGTTTTCAACTTGCTTTGAAATGCTTAGCTCTCTCTCTCTTTCTTACCCCTTGTTCATTAGTTAGTCGAGTTACTTTGTATATGAACAAGCTGAGCTAAGATTTGATTCTGGTATTTGGATCTAACCATGTGGGTAAGATTTCTGTCTCTCTCTCTCCCTCCCGCACAATGAAGGGTTCGAGAATGTTATGATCTGGGCCATGTCATGAACAACTCGAACCCAAACTCAACCTATTGTTTTCCATGCTACGTCGGGTCAACATACACAACACAAAACACATACCACCTTCCGAACATGTACTCCCGAAATGGCGTCCGTGTCAAATTTCAACGTAGCGTGTTACACATTTGTTAGAGTTTGGTATTTGGATCATGGTTGTCATATAAATTGTGTTGGTACAACAAGCGAATCAACCCGAATGTTACTTCAGGTGGAGGCCAATACAACATATTCCCTAACAAACACGGATTCGGAGGTTGTGTAAGTGTAGATTCAATGTATTTTGTACATTGTCAGTCCTAAAGAATACGTACCCTTGTCTACCCCCATCTTGCCAATAAAAAAAATAAAAATAGAACGAGTTTCATGATTCCAAGATAATAGTGAAGAAGAAGTATTGTAGCTGAACCTCAAAATAAAGAATGTCGTTGATATTTCAAAATATAAATGCTGTTGATACTTAGAAAATCCATGTATTAACGCTGTAAACAAAGAGGATTCATATTAATATACAGCCATTACGCACATATATTCGTTCATATGTTATTTGGGTGTGTGTATATTGGTATATAGATCAAGATGTATAGATAGATAGATCACCCACGATATACGTGTGTGTGTGTGTGTGTGTGTTTGCAGTGATGGATCCAGAAATTTGTTTTGTGTGGAGCAAACTTCAGGTTTGGGTTGGTAGGCTTTAAGAATTTCTGAACTTTTTATTTTAATTTTGATGCAAAAGTACCAATTTTCAGAATTTCGTGCCCCATCCTGCCACAATGTGCATTGTGTGTGTGCGCATGTATGCATGTGTTTCAGGGAGCGGTGGAGGTCCTACTTCCGGTTTTATTGGGTTGTGGTCTTGATGCAGCTGCATTCTGCAGGGTGCTCCAGCCAGGTGGCTCGTCTTCCTCACATAAGATGGCCTTCTAGATTCGAGCAATCGGGGGATATTCGTATCCAGACCAAGCAAGACCCGACCCACTTACAAGTAAATCGGATTTGGATAAGATTTTGAACAGATCCGCACGTCCACTCTCAGCTTTGGGAACTCATCGGCCGAGAACTCGCCGATGATCTCTTGGACAACGCGGAAAAAGAAACGCCGCTTTAAGACGTTGCTTCTCCTCGCCGGCAAGCAATCGGAGCTGCCCCCACCATATTTTGGCGCGAAATTTCGGTTTTCCGACACCTCTTCCGTCCGATCGATATTGGGAGGTGCTCTTAGGTGAAATCTAGGGTTTATCGGAGAATCAGGAGGAACGAATAGGTGAGTTTATTCTCTTCTCCTACAGCTGCTTCTTTCATTTTGATGCCATTCGTTTGTTTGCTGAGATTCCCATCACTGAGTTCTTTCTTTCAGAATTTTCTCAAGTTTAAGCTGCTAGTTTAAAATTTTGGGGGTTTTCCTGGTGTTTGGGTGTGCATGAACTGTTTACTGTCTATAATTGCGCTCTATCCACTGATATATAGAATATTGGATAGTTGAACTTCGTGTGGCTTTAATTGGCTTTGTTACTGGGTGGTTTAGTTCTAGAGCTTTTGTATACCGTGAAATTCGTAATTCTGCTTGATGTTAACGGCTGGTCTGCTTAGTTTTTCTTCTCAATTGTTGCTTAGTGGGTGGAGAAATGATTTGCATTGGTGGATTGCATCCGGAGTTTCGTGGGCAACGTAACCATTTTGGTTTTTTACTTGCGGAACTCCCGTTACCAGCTTACGGTGAGGATTCCGAAAGGCGAAAATAAAAAGAGGAATTCAGTGAACAAAGGTTAAAGCTTGTGTGTGGAAGGGCCTGTATAGAAAGCTTAACAACCAAATACTTTTCAGTTTTCATTCGTAGACAAATTTTTCTGTGTAGCGATCAGACGATCATGTCCGTGGCTATAAAGGGTTTCAAAGTCCTTGATCTGCTTGGTATCGCAACAACGATATCTTTTGTAGATTGAACTTCGCTGAATCAAAATGCTGAGATTTATTACGTACTTATGGTTCACAATTTGACTTCTATGGAGGAATAACCTCGACCTATCAAGATTACTGCGGCCAGGCCGTTTTCTTCTTGGTCAAATACTTGCTTTTTTGTAAACTTGTTAGATTCATCTCTATGCATTCTCATGTTTGGGAAACTTGAATTCGTTGTTGTATGTACCTGAAGTTCAAGATTTTGTTTTCAATCTTTTGGCACTTTTTGATGCCTAGAAACGGATATTCATGTTTTCACTCCTGCTCATTGTGGTGAACCGTTGAATTAAAGCTTTCCAAATTAAAATGTTCGGAGTTGTTAAAATCTTTTTCATTATGGGTTGAATAGTTATGTCTTTGGTGACAGTATCTAGGCTTGGAGCTCGTTAGCATTGCAGGACGATGGTCAGAGGAAAAGATGCATGCTGGAAGCACTGTGTTCTGGTTGATGCAACAAGACAGAAAGTCGGATGCAACTATTGTCAACGGGAGTTCAGTGGTGGGGTGTACCGGATGAAGTTTCACCTTGCTCAGATCAAGAACAAAGATATAGTTCCTTGCACCAAAGTCCCCAATGATGTGCGAAACTTCATTAAAAGCATATTGATACTCCTAAAAAGCGAAAAACTACCAAAATACAGAAGATTGAGATTCCAAATAGCCCACGTAACAGTTCTTCTGCCAGTGGTGGTTTTCATCCTAATGCCAATTCAAGTGGGCAACGTGGAAGCTCTTGTCCATCTCTGTTATTTCCACGGCCTTCATCAAATGCACAGCCAACCCTCGATAATGACCAAAAGCAAAAGCATGCAGAGGCTGATAAGAAGATTGGCCTCTTTTTCTTTCGTAATCCAATTCCTTTTTGTGCTTCCAAATCTATTTATTACCAGGAGATGGTGGATGCAATACCAGAATGTGGTACAGGCTATAAAGCCCCAACTTATGAACGAATAAGGACCGTCCTCTTGGATAAAGTTAAACTTGAAATAACTGACAAGTATGAGATATTTAGGGATGATTGGAAAGCTTGTGGTTGTACTGTCATATCGGATTGCTGGACAGATGGAAAAGCTTCTCAGTTGCTTATCCTAAGGGAGTCATCTTTCTGAAGTGCGTGGATGCGTCATCACATGCTGATGATGCTCAGTATTTGTTTGAGTTGCTTGAGTCACTGGTTCTAGAGGTTGGCACGGAACATGTTGTGCAGGTAATCACAGATAGTGCATCGACTTATGTTTGTGCAGGGAGGCTTCTTCCTACAAGGTATCCTTCATTATTTTGGTCTCATTGTGCTTCATATTGTATTGACAAGATGTTGGAAGATATTAGCAAACAGGAGTGGGTAAGTGCAGTTATACAAGAGGCGAGAATCATCACAAGGTACATATATAGTCATTCGTGGGTGCTCATTCTGATGAGCAAAATTACTGGGGCAAGGACCTTCTTAGACCAAGGATTTCAAGGTTCGTGGCAAACTTCCTTTCCTTGTGGACAATGGTGGTTCATGAGGATTCTTTGAAGCATATGTTTTCTCGTCCAGATTGGATGACATCCATATATAGCAGAAGGCCTGATGTCCAAGATGTCAAATTACTGTTGTACCTGGAACGATTTTGGAAAGCAGCACATGAAGCTATACGTTTGGTAGAACCTCTTATGAAAGTGTTGAGGGTGGTTGATGGAGACATATATGAAGGAATAGAAAGAGCAAAGTTAACAATCAAGGCATATTACAAGGGAGTCGAGAAAAAATATGTGCCAATCTGGGAGAAAATAGATAGAAGATGGAGCATGCATCAGCATTCTCCCCTGCATGCTGCTGCAGCCTTTCTGAATCCATCCATCTTCTATAATGCCAACTTTAAAATTGATCCCAAAATGTGAAATCACTTCAATGAAGCAATGATGAAAATGGTTAGTGATGATAGAGACAAGATGGAATTGAAAAAGTAAATCCCCGTGTACGTAAATTCACTGGGTGCTTAGGCAATGATTTCGCCAAGTTGGGCAGGACACTAAATGCTCCTGGTATGTTTTATGATTTGTGTATGTTACATTAATTGATAAGACACAAATGCTTACATACATCATCATGATCAATCTATATCTTTGAATAGATTGGTTGAAATAGAAGTCTTTTTTACTGAAAGTTCTTTCTGGAACCAGGTGATTGGTGGGCTAGCTATGGTTATGAGGTTCCTGTATTGCAAAGAGCTGCAATGCGGATCTTGAGTCAGCCTTGTAGCTCATACTGGTGCGCATGGAACTGGAACATCTTTGACGGAGCTCAGACCAAGAAACGCAGCAGGTTGCAGCAAGAGAAGTTCAATGACTTGGTTTTTGTGCTTTGCAATCTCCGACTACTGGTTATCTGTCATAATAGAAATGAAAACTGTAAGCCAGTTGTTGATGAAATAAATGTTAGTTCTGTATGGCCCTCAGAGTCTGAATCTTCATCACTTGTTCTGGATGATTCATGGTTGGATGACCTCCCATTTGGATGCAAAGGTAGCCCTTCAGCGTATGTTTGGAATTATGTTGGCACACCTTGTAATATGTGGAACAATATGGCTATACATATTAGGAAAGTGGCGAAAGATGTGTTAGGGGTATCTAAGGGAGGTGTACCGGCACAAAAAGAAGCTTGGTGGTGGAGTGAAATAGTACAAAATAAAATCAAGGCAAAGAGGGCATGTTACAAATTACATTATGCTAAAAAAACTAGTGAAACTTTAGAAGCTTATAAGAAAGCAAAGAAGGAAGCGAAAAAGGCCCTTTAGTGAAGCAAAAGCTAAAATTTGGGATGACTTATATAAAAAACTCAACTCAAAAGAGGGTGAAAGAGATATTTTTAGGATAGCTAGGGCTAGAGATAAGAAAACTAAAGATCTTAATTATGTTAGATGCATAAAAGACGAGGAGGAAAAAATTCTAGTGGCAAATGATGATATAAGAAATAGATGGAAAAACTATTTTTATAATCTTTTTAATGAAAATAAAGATGTTAGTATTAGTTTAGAAGATTTAGCCAAGTCAGAAAAGTATATAAACCACAATTTCTACCGACGTATTCAAAAGAATGAAGTCAAAGAGGCTCTTAAACATATGAAGAGTGGTAAATCGGTAGGACCAGATAATATTCCTGTAGAAGTTTGGAAAATACTAGGAGAAATAGGAATCACTTGGCTCACAAGGCTATTTAATGAAATATGGAAAAACCAAAAGATGCCCGAGGAATGGAGAACAAGTACACTTATACCCATATATAAGAACAAGGGAGACATTCAAAATTGTGCGAATTATCGAGGTATCAAGTTAATGAGTCATACTATGAAATTATGGGAAAGAATTATCGAACGTAGGTTAAGACAAGTATCAAGTACAACACAGAACCAATTTGGATTTATGCCAGGCAGATTTACTATTGAAGCGATTCACCTTTTGAGACGTCTTATGGAACATTTTAGAGCAAAAAAGAAAGACCTTCACATGATATTTATTGATCTAGAAAAAGCTTATGATAGGGTACCGAGGGAGGTTCTTTGGAGAACTTTGGAAAAAAGAGGTATCCCATTGACATATATTAACCTTATAAGAGACATGTATGATAGTGCAAAAACATGTGTGAGGACTCGTGAAGGAACGACAGACTTCTTTGAAGTTAATATTGGGTTACATCAAGGATCAACTTTAAGTCCATACTTATTTATAATGGTGATGGATGAGTTAACAAAACATATTCAAGATGAAGTACCTTGGTGTATGTTATTTGCAGATGACATTGTATTAGTGGAGGAGTCTAAGGAAAAAGTTAATAGAAAATTAGAACTATGGAGAGAAACATTAGAAAGCAAAGGCCTCCGACTTAGTAGAACAAAGACAGAATATATGGAATGTAAGTTTGATCATTTGGCTACTTCAGAGGACATAGAAATTAAAATTGGCACACATTGCATTCCCCAAAAGAAAAGTTTTAAATACCTAGGGTCAATTTTTCAAAGTGATGGAAGAATTGATGGAGATGTTACACATAGAATTAATGCTGGTTGGTTAAAATGGAGAGGAGCATTAGGTATTCTTTGTGATAAGAAGATACCATTAAAATTAAAAGGTAAATATTATAGAGCAGCAATTAGGCCTGCCATGTTTTATGGTTCTGAGTGTTGGGCAGTTAATCATCAACATGTACAAAAGATGTCTGGATGAGTGGTCATACAAGAAAAGACCGTATACATAATGAGGTTATTAGAAACAAATTAGGAGTGGTACCAATAGAGGATAAAATGAGAGAACATCGTTTAAGATGGTTTGGACATATAGAAAGAAGATCAAAAGAAGAACATGTAAGAAGGTTAGAAAAACTAAATTTGGAAAGTATTAAAAGAGGTAGAGGACGACCACAAAAGTGTTGGAAAGAAACAATAAAGAATGATCTAGCTTATTGGGAGTTAACTGCTAACATGGCACACGATAGAGATCTGTGAAAACAAAGAATCCATGTAGCCAACCCCGTCTAGTATGGGAAAAGGCTTAGTTGTTGTTGTTTGTTGTTGTTTAATGTATTTTCCTGAGGTGTTCAAAATGCAGTTCGTTTTTTCTTCTTGATTTTAATCAAAACGAAATATTCGGGAGGAACTTTAGTCAGCTTCTGTGCCATTTCTTTTGTGGTGGTTAGATGCAGCAAGATGTTAGTTTACCCGACGATAGAACAGCGATGGACCCTTTTTTCCATTGACTGCTTTTATTATGCTGATGAATTATATCTCTGTTGTTTCCCTATGATAAGCTTCACTGATTTGCTTCAACGATGTTGTTTGAGACATGCCCAGGACGCTGACACGCTATATTTGTGAGGATCATAGTTGGGCAGGTACAACCCTAAAACCAAGTTTAATGATACTCTTGCAGGTGTATTGAATGTCCAAATATTACCGAATTTGGATTGTTTGTAGTCATCTCTGGCCTCCAAAAACATATGAATCTCCAAGCCTAGTGTTTACATAGCTTAGATCAAGGGCTATCCACCAAGTCGATTCAATATGCGGCTCTCAAGTCCCTGATATTTATGTTTTAGGAAAAGGCTTGTAATCAATCAGTCAAGGAGCATCGAGATTGTTAAATCTTGCAAGAAGACAGTGTCTAACATTAATTTCGAGTAATAAGCTGCTGACCATTTAAAGGCTTAACTTGCTTTCTGCACGTGCCTATTGCTCATGCATTTTAAGAGGTATCCGTGGTTTGCTGCTGGAAGTCTTCGAGGACCAGCCAAGTTTTGATTCCATGCCATGCATTCTTTTCTGCCATATCTTATTGCTATTACGTTGCTAACAATAGTAGCATCGAATAAACAGTTAAAAAAATAATAAGCATCTCGAAGAGAGGGTGCACCACACAAGCTGGAGTCTGGACCATGGTTGATATAATCTGAAAGTTGAATGCTTAACTAGGCCATATTCGTCCAGTTCAGCATGTTGACGATCCCACAGCTTGCTTCTCAGATTACTCAAGCTTCACAATTACTGCAGGAATCAGTGATGAAGACTGCCACCTCTAAGATTTTGACCTCCAAATTCCGTTTCAGTTGTTGAGTTTGACCTCTTTAGTGCTCGCTTACATGAATGGAACAGCATGAACATCAAAAGAAACAACTATATGCTTAGGTCATTGACTTGTTGAGCTAAGCACAGAAAGGGTGATGCTTCCAGTCACTTTGACAGAACTAAGACTGTGTTTGGGAGCAGTTACACAGAACAGGGGCCATCCACAATTGCTGTGTCTGCTACAAGTTTTCCTTTTCTAATAGGCAAGCTGGGATTGAGCAAAGCCCTACGAGATGTGCAGCCAGGTATTGAACTCCTGACCTTCTGTTAGAGTGTGCAACCCCCTAGTCAGTGAGCTATGCCCCTTTGGGGCTAAAAGAAGGATTAGAGTACACAGCTGATGGACTTAGGCCAATCTCATGAAAGGGTGGCGCCCTATACCATATCCATCGACAATTTCCTAATCAATATTAGTTTTTCCTAAACAATCATTTATGGTTTGAATGTCATTTCCATGTTTCAATGATCCCAAACGGAGTCTAAATGAAACAGCAAAAAGGAAGGGAGGATGTACAACAAAGCCTGAAAAAAGTGAAAAACAATCAATATTTATGAAAAACAATCAATTTACATGGCCCTGAATCAAGGAAAAAGAGAACAGGGCTAGTGAGTCATCAAGCATATACACACGATTCCAACAGGTTTTATACCCTTATGTTGGGCACCAAGAGGATGCTTCAATTTCTTGCTGTTGACATTGTATAAATCAAAGATGACGTTGGAAAAAACAAAAGAAAAAAGAGAATCTTATAAAAAGAAGGTTGGCAAAACCAAGTGGCCATGTTCACGGCGATGATGGTTTTTTGGTCGCTGGGACTTGTTGCTCAGGAGGCAAGAGATTCAAGAAGCTTCCTTGAACTGGGTCATCAGAAGCAGTTGTCAACTCTGTAATACGAGAAAAACAATTTAAGAGCCTTAATGAGAAAGATAGAAGAAAATAAACACAAAATCTTTCTTTGATGTATTACCAAAGAGGGTCTTGATCGATGGCCTCTTGCTTTTAGTCTTCTTCTTCAACTCAGCTGCACGAAAGATATCACGAGCCCTTCATCAAAATTGTGAAAGAAGAAATATGAAGTGTGAAATCAAAAGGATGCGCCTGATGGTTGGGTTGTTAGAAATGCTAATATTCCTATAAGCTGAAAAACACTAAGTGTACTAAATCCTCTCTAATGGGTTGTGCGGATGCATGAGTGCACACACACACACACGAGAGAGAGAGAGAGACCAATTCCTGGTACTTGATCGCTCACTATCTCAAAGTTCTTATAAGTGTAGCCAACAAAGTTTATGTCCTTTGAAGAAAGCATCTGCGCAGCAAACAAAAGAGTCATGCTTGCAAATCGTCTAAGAAAGATTGAATGTTGAATATAGAAATTGTCATTACTAAGCTAAGCACAAGCAAAAGCAGTTCTATTATCAGGGCGGAAAATTCAGAAAGTTGAAATATCATAGACAGGAGCTGCAATGAAACAAGACATAGAGAGGTATGTCAAACGAAATGACGTCTAAATTGCAGAAAGTAACAAGCCTACCTTTCTCCAAGGCCCTGCTTTTGATGGAGCCTGTACCTGGTCACCACTCTACAAAACAACCATAAAAAATATGATGACAGCGGAACAATAAACAACACGCCATGCTAGGTCATTTCTACTTCATCAAGAAACGCATTCATTACCTCTTCAAATTTCTCAAAATTCTGTGTGTCCAATTCATCATTGACCTTAGGAACAAATGCAGCTTCCATCTGATACAGTTTGTCCCACTGGATTCCTTCAAACCATGGGTGGGCCTGAATTTAACCGCAATCTGTTAATATTTTGTCTCTTTGAAATTGGACGGACGTTTAACATGATACCTTTATTTCATGAGCCCCTTTTGTTCCAAGCCTTTGTTCAACATTGCATAATAGTTTGCTTATCAGATCTTTAGCTTCCCGTGACAGCTTAGCTTCTTCAGGAAACTTTAAATGATTCCTCCAGTTCACTATCTGTATAGAAGAATAGATGGGTCACAACACGAGACATAAGTAAAAGAAAAAGTTATCGTAGTGCAAACTTTATGCTTATGGCAGACACCTGCAATTTGAGATAACTACAAATCATCTTGAACATAACAAGAAATTTCCAGCACAAGTCTTCTGTATACAATTATAAAAATTGAACATACTTGACTGTTTCCATCTTTTTCCTTAAATTCTTGTACTTTTGTCCTGGAAGTCCATATTCACGGTCATGTAAAGAAAGCCACTTCACTTTTCAAACGTGTTCCTATCAATCTTATTTCCTATTTAGAAGTCATTTACGGTCATACTCCACCAACTCATGCAATAATAGTCATTACTTTTTTGCTAACATTGGAAACAATAGCTCGTATGGAGAATAAAATTTTGAAGAATCAATACAAACATGAATCTAAAACAAAGAATCCATGTAGCCAACCCCATCTAGTATGGGAAAAGTCTTAGTTGTTGTAATACAAACATGAATCTCAAGCATCCACATTTCTTTGGTGTGTGGACATAGCTTTAGAGTTTCTTCAATGCCTTACATGATTGATTATCTCTAAGAGCTGATGTCTAAAGAATTTTTGTTACATTAAAGAATATGTACATCAAAAGGAAACACAATCAACGACATAATTGCCGAGAACTTAAAGTGAAGGCAAAGAGTCTGGTGATATATCATATAATTTTGACAATTCAAAAAACCATATTCCAAACAATGATAATATGTTTACCTTCCTACAAGTTGACATGGGTTCATCAGAGTAGAAAGGGGGGTAGCCAACGATCATTTCATACATGATAGCTCCAAGTGACCACCTGCAGGGTGTCGAAGAAATAATGCCCTAGGTGAAGTAATAGAAGTTTCAAAGGAACTATGCCCCTAAACAAGTCTCACCAATCACACTCCATTCCATATCCCTTCTTCAAGAGTACTTCCGGAGCAATATAGTCAGGTGTACCAACAGTTGAATATGCCTGAAAGTTATAGAACCAACCAGCATGCACCGTGAACATGCATGATGCACACATACGCCAAAACAGTGAAATAACATACGCATATACATGAAATATAACACATTGAACAGGATGGCAATAAGAAAATTTACCAGCATCCTCCTATTCCTTTGCCAATGTAACAGCTGCTCTTGCTGTGTGCGTTTTGATGCCATGATCAGTCGAGCATCCCCCAGAAGAGTGCCAGACGAGCTCTTTTGCATTCCATATTCATGCTCATGTAAGTTTGGAAGGATACTGCAATCTAAGGGCTTACATAGACCAAAATCTGAGAGCTTCATATGTCCATGTCTGTCCAAAAGCAAATTGTCAGGTTTGATGTCTCTGAAACCAAAAACCAAAAACCTCGAGTTATTCTTTTCTGCTTTGGTGAAATAAGATAAATACTTTCAAATTGGTGAGCATAGAACTTGGAAGACCATATTTACAAACCTGTGAATATAACTATGCTTGTGGATAGATTCAATAGCTAGAACTGTTTGAGCAATATAAAATCTTGCCTCATTCTCCGTCAAGATTTCTTTTCGTATAAGTAAAGTCATCATATCTCCTCCAGGCAAGTACTCCATTATAAGATACAGATATCCATCATCTTGAAAAGAACAGTAGAGTTTTACAATGCAATTGCTGTCAACCTCAGCAAGAAGATTTCTTTCTGCTTTAACATGTTCAACCTATCGCGACATAATAATGTGCATGATGAAGTCAGGATAAAGGAAGTCCAGGAAATTTTACCGTTTACACGTCAAATAAAGCATACCTGGCCCCTACGAAGCATCTCAGACTTCTTGAGCTTCTTCATTGCATAAACATGTCCAGTTGACTTCTCTCTGCAAATCCTGACCTGCACTACAAGATGAAATTTTTAACCAAGTAAAATTGAATAGGGTGAAGATAATTATGTTGATCTGCTCCATCATTCATAACTTACCGCAGTAGAATGAATGAATCAATTCTTGACAAAAATGACGTTTATGCAATAGAAGGTCATTGATAGATTAAACAGAAAACCATGAAACAATATTACTTAAACAGTACAATGAAACCTGATTTTAAAAAAATGCTGAAGGGAAGTACCTCCCCAAAAGCACCCCTTCCTATGATCGTTAGGGGCTCAAAGTCATCAGCATCCATTTTATGCCTCTGAAGACGCATATACTCCGTCTCCTTTTTCTCCAAAGATCTTAAAATATTGTTTTGCTCTTCCGCCGAGACATCAGCATCAGCCAATTTTTTTTCCAAGGTCCACCGCCTGATTCATACACCAAGAAGAGCAAAAGGTTGCAGTATCAAAAGTCGTATTCTGAAAAAGCCCAATACAACGTTACATAACAGATCGAATTAGCGGGACCACCTATAACAACATCTTCATCAAGGGATCCGCAGTTTCAAATCCAACCAGGGGCTTCACAATAACATTTGGAGGCATCTTTGGGTAGTCCACAACTCCCAAAACATGCCACTTAAAGGAAGTCGACTGATAATAAGTTCGAATATAGCCATTAACAACATATAATTTAACCAAATTTGTTTACTGGCTTCTACAAGAAGAAGAAAAGGTAAGCATGAAGAGTCCAGATATGAATAGCGTCTTGAAATGTGAAGCAAAATCCACCCCCAACAGGCAAAGGAGTCCACTTATCCCTACTGGCATCGTTTTACGGTCCAAAGAGGCATGAATGCAAACCGCAAGGGAGTTGAAAACCTTAGAAGTTAAATATAGAGAAAAAGGAAATACAAGTTGTGCATTCCCGTGGACATCTAAAAGATGAATGAGGTAACTAGGACTGTTAGTTACTCTTCTAAGTTCTAATCAATTTGACATCAATAGGCATGTATCACCAAAACTAATAAGGAAAAAAGAACATAATTATTCACATCAATTTAAATAACACGCATGAATTCAGAACTTATACCGTTCCTTCCGCTCTTGCAAGTTTTTCATCTGAGCTTTGTAGTGATTCTCGATATACTGTTTTGCAGCTGTAACCCTCTGCTTTGTGGCATTGGAGAGAGCCTCTTCATTTAAGGGCTTCATCGCTTCCTTCATGTTTCCCGCTTCTTTCTTAATTGCACACCGCAGCTTATCTCTTGGTTGAAACTTGCTACACCAGCTCCTCATCGAATCCATTTTTCGACAGAGAAACGATGAACACCATCAAATCCTAGTGCAAAATCTCATGATTCGTCGATAAATTACAGAAACGGAAACCACATTCATAAGTTCCAAACATAGAAGAAGAAAAGAACACCTCCAATCTACCAAGATAAAACCCTTGTGCTCCCTAAACCAGGAACTTCTTGCCGAAAATAGGATAACAATCCCAACTGTTACTCCATACGCCGGAGAGATTTGTCCGTGAAATTACGCATAAGTTCTATAAAAAAGAAAATTCATCGAAAGGGTTGCCTAAAATGCTAGGGTTCGACTTCAATTTCTACTAAGCCTAATGAATCGTAAATCATAGAAAATAAAGTCATACTTAGGGCAATATTCCGAGACCACCAGGAAGAATCTTCGCATCCAAGCAAAATAACGAAATTCGCTTAAAACAAATCAGACCAAATCGCGAACCGAACAATTCAACTGACAGATTCGCCTAATTTGCTAACAAAATGCTATCTAAGGCAACTTTTCCGAATCCCACCAGGGTAATCCCGCACACCGATTCATCATACACCCGGTACGCCGATCAGTGAAAAAAGAAAATCCCGAACACCACCGAAGAATCCGATCCCAGAATGATTCCCGGAAATCGTAATTCCCACGACCGATCGAATCTAACCGGGAGAAAAATCAGCATGATCGGGAAAATTGTAGGCGCGGGAAGAAATTCGCGGGTTACCATTCGGAGGAAACGCGGGAGACCGAACGAATTGAAACGACCGACGACCGTAATCTCTGATTCCGTCCTCTTCGCCACCGAATTTGCACACAGAGGAAGGGAGAGAGATCTTCCCGCACGATCTGAATTTTTAAATACCCGTTTCTCGTTTTAACAATTCTTCCTCGGATTTTAGAAGGTTGAGAAAGGGAAGGGATAACTTGAAAAGGAAAAAGTAGAGAGTGACGATGACGCGCGCACCAAGCTCATATAACCGTGTAATCCAATGGTCAACGGATGGGGTCCGGTTCGGATGTAACAACGCAAAAATATACGCACATACTTAGTGGTATTGGCAACTGATTACACCAACAGTAATCTTCAGTAAAACTTGAAAAGAAAGAAATGCTTTAACATGACGATAAGCAAAACAACTCCTCCAGTTAGCAAGCTGTCAAATGTTATCTTCATCACTCCATACACTAAAAAACAAGAGTTGGCACCGCCCAAAGTTCGCCCATCCTCGACAAAGAACAGAGATTTGATTCAAGAAGCAAAATATAAGTACATACATGAGTGCGTGTGGGTTGGAATGAAGTGAACTTGATGAAAGGGAATTCAAGTGCATACAAACTCAAACTCCCCGTCTGGTTATCAATTGCCATTCAAGTTCTCGGTCCTTTTAACTGCTCTGTTAATATCTCCTGCCTCATTTCCAAGTTCCGATTCTCCCATGGGTACGCAAAGCACTAAAGCAAGCAGCAACTAAGCATCTGCACTATTACTTGCGAGAATCTGAGACATGAAATTCTGAACGTGTTGGCACTAATGAAACTGAATTCCTGAGAATCCTTACCAGTAAATTCTCGAGAATTTATCGGTCAATACATGGGATCCAGGAAAGGCATCTTTTGTATGCACTTATGATTTTGGGGTTCGTCTGAGCAGGCAATGCTTGTGGCTTCACCAATGCGTGGCTTATCCAGTAGCGTCCTCTCTCTCTCTCTCTCTCTCTCTCTCTCTCTCTCTCAGAGTGACCAATTTGCAGCAAGCATGTTCATCTTCTTTGCATGCAACAGCTTCAATTAAATGACACTCATAAGGTTAGTCGTATGATAGACTTACCAACCAAATTGTTGGTGAAATATATCGCTGCGTTACCCGGTTTTCTAATTCTATGAGCTCACCATCCAGTTTTTGCAAGTCTGCCATCAAGCAAGCTGCCAAGACAAGGGAGCAGCAGAGCGATGCCATAAGAAGAGAAGAGACACCTTGAATTACATGCGTCATCATAGAACTTATACACAGAACGAAGTATCATATTTGGATTGGATTAAACAACAACAAGAGTACATTTCTAACGGAAGAGTGAGTTTGCAAGTCTTTTGGTAAGGGAATAGATACACCGTTGACGAATAAAACTTTTATTAACAAGTCATTGAAAAGGGTTTAACCTATCTCCAGTGTCAAGCAACATTTGTGTAATTGAGAGAGAGAGCTTTGTTTTCCTCTGCTGTTCCTTTTCTCTCTTCATCTTGATCTAGTGTGTGTGTAACACTCCTAAAAGGCTGCCCATCCAGATGCAGTGCCATTCATTGATCCTGAGCCACTCATCTGAGGAAGGCTTCTCTGCAATCCCAAATTAATTACAATGAATCCCATTATTAATTTCAAAACACTAAAAACAAAGGTTAGTGATCTATCTATGTGTGCACGAGAGAGAGAGAGAGAACCTCAATCTTGGAGAAATCTGACAAAGGTTCGGCTCTACGCGTTGTATTTTCTTTTGTAACAGAAGATGTCCAGCAATGTGAGCCATGCGAGCAGCGGCAGGATCATTTGGTGGTGGTGGAAGAGGTGTTCTTATCTTAGGGGAATCACTTGGTGGGGGTGCAAGGCATCCTCCAGCTTTCCCTGAGCCCAACATGGCACTAGCTTTCCTTGTGCCAGACAACCCTCCATGTAATCCAGCAGACGATAGCATGCCAGTTCCAGTGGATGACTTATTCTTCACATTGACCCTGATTGTTTCTCCCTCCTAATAAACGAACAGTTTACAATGCAATGAAAAGTAAGGTTTGCTAAACGAACAGAAAGACTAGAAGCCAAGATTTTTGTTTTTTGAGGTAAAGCATACAGACATAGAAAATCAAGTTACATCGTGTTACACTTTGCAAACCCCTAACGTCTTGATCTACAAGTTCCTTCACTTGTGGAGGCAAGTTCTCCTTCCAGCTACTTTTTGGGAATTCACGTCCCATGGATGCAAGTAGCTGCGCAACTCCATTAGCTTTCCTGCTTGCGTGCTGCCATGTGCAAGAGGAAAAATCTGCAGCAATGATATTACTGTCTGCTGCAACCATACCTGGAACAATGTATTGGTAGCCAATGGGGCTTTAAGTTCCAAGACATCTTACTTGAAATCTGTCTAAGCGATGATCTTTGCAATGTGAGCCTCAATTCCAAAAGCAAAAGCCGTCTGATAGCCAGCAGTTCTACCAACCTACTGTCTTTTAACTTCTTCAATCTGCCACACTGCAGCCATAATTACAGTCCCTTTGAATCTATTACAGGCGCCTGCCTCTGTTTTTCTCCATAAACTTAGCTGAGAAATCAGGGTTTATTTTAAATAGTATCCACTGAAATCTTTGCATTTCGTTACGTACTTCACTTGGTCGACACAACTGTTCAGTGGGCTGTTTAATGTGATTGTTTGCCGTCTTGAACTGTAGCAATGCCGCATCTGCCAAATACATGACCTGTTGGACACTGGAGCTGCATTATTAAAACATATTCTATTCCACGCATCCCACAATCCTTGTGTGTACAAGATAAAGCATATTCTATTCCACGCACTGGAGCCGCATCTACCCACTGCCTTCAGCAATCAACTTTCTCATCCGTTCGGCCATAGACATCTTCTCCAGACTATATAGGCCAAGATCGGTTACTTGCGATCGAAAATTATGCAACTAGTCTCTTGCAAGCGACCGTCAGTCATTAATTATATATGCTATTACTCTGTACTATTCGTATGAAGACTCTTTATTCCAACAGATTAATCCAACCTTAAGATTCTCACGAGAAAAATGCAAATGGGGTATTTCAAATGAGTGGTGGGATCAAATATGTGAAACACACTTTCCTGTGTCCCCCCTTAGGCAACCTTATTCTCAAGCAACAATAGATGGATGTCTATCTTGAAAAACTTTAAGACTTGTGGTTAGTAGTCTATATTCATGGATCAGATCTCACGTTCCTCTTTTTTCGGAAATTTTGCAGATTGAAGAAGTTGAGGAGTGAGAATTCCATTATGGAGAGCACTATAAATTATTTTAAACTCCATCAGAAAGATTTGCAATTTTTCACTTCCATTAGATTGTTATATACTGTAGAAATTAGATATCCTAAGCTCCACTCTTAACTATAAGGCCGTAAGCCTCCTCCCTTCTAAATGCTTCACATGCTCACTAGTGACAACAGAACCCCATCGAGGGCATCAACCCTCTCTCATGATTACAAATGTCGCAAAAAGCATTGCTACACGTCCAGAAGATGATGTTTGATAGCACTTGGGGCCTATGATAGGTGTTGCACTTCACAGAAACAAACCACGGCTAGGGCGGGTGGCACTAGGCTTTCTCCATATACGAAAATGTTATTTTTGGCAAATCGAGGATTTGGGTGCACTACTGATGCACTTGGGCATAAGCTGATTAAAGAGTGGTGCTCCACTCTTATCCCCATCGACTTACTCAAATAAGAGAAGTTTCTCTTACTGAAAATGCTACTCCCCTGTTCCAGTTTTCTCAAGCAGAAGCTAAATGTTATCCACAGCCCAAAGAAGCAGAGACACCGACGGTTTCATATTCCTCATCTACCATGACCATGATTCGGTAATGAAACGCAGTTACTACTGACAGCTCATAAAGGAAAACAAGCAAAGGGAAATGAAAGGTGTTAAGCTTCAAGATAGGAATGCATCTTGGACGTGTTCAGAAAGATAAAAGATGCTTAAGCTATAAGAAGCATTATATGAAGCTAAAAACCACTGTAAGTTCACCATCTTCTGCAAGATCCTTGCATCAGTTGCATGGTGCTTGAATCCATTAAGAAACAGATCCTGATATTTCTTATTTCTTGCTCTAAACGATGAAGCTACAGTTGCTACCTAAAGTGGGTCAGTCCAGTCTGGGCCAACCCATTGCCTTCTTCAAGGATGCACTTTATTATATCAAAGCTTTCATATGGCTTATGAATGACAAAAGAATAACTCATCCAGGTTATCTTGGCTCTTTCAGTAAGTATCGCCAGAGAAGAGCAGTTTCTTTTATCAAATGGTAACAGCCTAACAGGAAAAATAGAAATTTAACGAGGATATCTAAAGATGTGCTTTTTCAACCTCTCAAGCATTTCATAGCACCATTCTCTTCGTCTCTAAGAAGTTATTTACAACAGGACAAAATCCATATAGTGTTTGATAACATGTGATTCATCGATAACCTGACTCAATTTTTCTGAAAATGCATGTTCCCCGAAATAGAGCCTGTTAAATCAGTTTATCACAATTCGTCTGACTTCCTTCCACTAGTTTATCTAGCTAATGAACTCCATAACCTCAAAATACCGTTGCTCGTCACTCACTTTACTTTATGTTTCTTAACCGCTTCAAGCTTAACGCATCCTCAATTTATGGTTTCTCTCGTTAATTATCACCCGAACTTCCGAACATCAAATAACTACGGAGAAGATAAAGGCCAATAAGTGTACCCTATCTAGCTTCGTACTAACAGTGCTGGTGCACAAGTAAATCAATTATCAAACGTAAATATGTACAAGAAAACATGATTCCCGGCGAATAACATTCTAAGCAAGCCCCGGGAAAAGCGATATCATCAATAATCTACTATTGTAATTCACTGCAAGATGGATGTCAGTTATATCAGGAAAGAAAGAAATCGTATCACCATCACCTGGTTACCTTCAATCTGTGATTCACAGAAATATGGATGTCAAATAGCGAGGTTGACATTGAAGATTCTTTCCAAGGAGCACGAAATATGCCTCTGGGAATCGAATTTTCGGGAGAAATTCGAATCCACGACTCATACTTTCCGCGTTTCGGCAGATGGGTGATGACGAATCAAATAGCGAGGTTGACATTGAAGTTTCTTTCCAAGGAGCACAGTAATAAACAAAACGAAGTGGGAAGGCGGAGTAAGAGGGCCTTTATGGAACTTTTCAATGTAAGAATATGACAAATAGTGAAGAAAGAGACGAAGATTTAGGGGCTCGACGATGAATGAAAATGCATAAAAGAACAGGACTTTCGCATATAAAAAGAGGGAAAGCCAGGGGGACACGATAATGCCGTACATTTCTCTGTTTTTCTGATTAATTAATATGTGGAACTTAATTGTAAAGAACCCTTATCGAGTTCAACGATGGTTTGCTATGAGGCTCCCAATTTGGTCTTGGATTGAACTGAGCTAAGTCAACTGCTCTTCGTTGAGGTAAATTAACATGGTTGAATTCTTTGATATTTTCTGCACACGATCTCCATATACATAAGTAACCGAACTGAACCGAACAATTGGATTTGGTGTCCATGACTGTTAGGCTCACAAACTCTCTCAACCACGTGATATCTTTCTCTAATTTAAACTCTATCTACTAGAAAATCTACTACATAATCTATTTCACTTAAGAAACCTGTCTCTTCCAGTAAATCTACTACGACTTTATCATTTCATGAAAAAATTAATCCTATAACTCTTGCAATAGAACTCCATCCTTGGTGTCGAACTCCGTCCCTAAGACACCTGACTCAAATAAGGCGGCTCTACATCACTGATGGTGCTCATGGTTGCATACAAATTGCATCCAGTGTCGTCGTGTGCATGCGCGGAAGCTCTGTTCTGTTATAAGATGTGGTCATTCTCGGCTAAGGTAATGGCTGGACTGGTCATCCAGTCCGTTACCTCAGGATAGGCCCAGATCTAGTAACGGACAAACGTTACCGAAAAATCCGATAATGATCGTCCATTACAACTCCCAAACGAGGGAAGCCACAGGTGGATAAGCACGACGAATGGGGGAGCGCCTTCCCATAAAGGCAGGCACATACATATACTGAAAGATATACAAAACACTGGAAAAACTCATACTGTATTCGTTTGTGCAAGCTCCTGTGTGGGAACCTCGTGTCCATCACCCACACTCTCCATTATCCGATACATTTTCATCTCTGCAAGTCTTTACATCAGCAACAGAGGATTCACCGAATTAGGTGGCCATCATTGGAACCTTCAACAAAGAAAGAAGGTACGCAACGAGTCAACGTTGGTATCAGGGCCTAGTTCCCTACAAAAGAGAAAGGGAGGATAAAAAAAAAAGGAGGAAACAAGAAAAAAAAATGGATGAGAGAAGGCGGCAGTCGGCAGAGGTGGCGAAAGGAAAACCCCTAGGCAGGCCTGGCCAAAAAGTCGAAGGAAACACCCTGAGGCAAGCCGAAACAACCGAAGGAAACACCCTGAGGTAGGCCGAAAAAGCCCAAAGCCAAAAGGCAAGCCGGAAAGGCCCGAAGCCAAAAGGCAAGCTAGAAATAACCAAAGCAAAAGGCAGGCCGAAAAAGCTCAAAGCAAAAGGCAAGCCGAAAAAGCTCAAAGCAAAAGGCAAGCCGAAAAAGTCCAAAGCAAAAGAAAAGCCGAAAAAGCCCAAAACCAAAAGGCAGGTCGGAAAATCCCGAAGCCAAAACACAGGCCAGCAAAAAGCTCAAAACTCAGGCCAGCAAAAAGCCTAAAGCAAAGGCAAGAGCCGAAGTAAGGAAGGTTAACAAAAGAAGAAGTCAAGAACCCGCCAATAGCTAACAACCGACGAGCGGCCAGAGCAGCCCCTCTGGCCCTCTTCCTCTCTCTCTCTCTCTCTCTCTCTCTCTCTCTCTCTCTCTCTCTCTCTCTCTCAGAACTATCCAGAGAGGCACATTTTCTATAAAACACTTTTAAGCGTTTCTGTATGAAAAGAAAAAAAATCGAAAACAGTGGTTTTGGAAAAGCACGGTGAGAAAACCAGCTGTTTTCCAAAACTGCTCACGGTTTTCAAAAAACCGCTAGTGGTTCCTGAAAATCGCTTCGGGGATTGTGTCAAAAAGACAAAACTACCCCTGATCCTTTTCAGATATTACGTAGTTGCCACGATAAAAAGACAGTTTTATAGCTCGGCTATTTTTGAAATTTACAGAAAAATCGAGGGCTGTCATTTTACTATTTTATCCAACCCAGTTTGAATAATTTCAGTTCTATAACTTAGCCAAAAGACAGGTTTACTCCTGTTCTTTTGGAAAAATTATTGATTTGCCCTAAGGGTTAAAATTATGATTTTAATTCCGATCAGTTGCGAATATTATGAGGATACCAAAAGTGATTTTACAACTTTGTCCTCGAGATTTCACAAAATTACAAAAGACGACAAATATATAAAATTATAGATTTATCCCTTGGTATCCTTTTTAGGGATTTATAGGCAGAAAAACCCCTTAATTTTTTCAAAAGATTATCTGCTTCATATTTTGCATCACTTTAACATGTCTCTTGTTATGTGTGCCTTTGTTTTTTATTTCTTTTTAGACCACTCGATTGTTATTTTTGCCAAACACTTAAAAATGAGTTCTAGGATATGAGTGTTCGAACGGACAAAAATAAAAAAATTAAATGGTCTAAACTTTCAGACATGGAAGAGAAGAATATTAGTAACTCTAACACTAGAAGGTGTAGAGTATATCTTAAAAGAAACAGTACGTCCTCCACCGTCAAACGCAAGTCACCAACAATTAGAAATGTATAAAACATTTCTAAAGGACGATATCATAGCAAGAACAATCATGTTAACCTACATGGAGGATGATCTGATTAGGGTCTTTGAAGAATATGAGACCACGAAAGAGTTGTTTAACTCATTAATAAGTAAGTATGATACAATTGCAAAATTACATGTGTACTTGATACTACATAAATACAACTCATTCAGATGGAAAGAATGAGAAATTGTAGTAGAGCATGTAAATCACATGCTAGTGATGGCTAGAGACCTAGCTGTAGTAAAATCACTTATCTCCAAACCGATACAGATATCAACCATACTGAACAGTCTACCTCCATTATGGAATATGTTCACCACTGCCTTAAGATTAGGGCTTGGAATCAATATTTTTGAGTTGCCCTTAAAACTAGCAATTGAGCAAAAACATATGCTCAAAAACAAAAAGGATAAATTGCTAATGGTCCATGATGAGTTAGCATCTAGCTCCAAATCAAACCAAAAAAAGAAATCAAATAAAAGGTTTGGCAAGAATAACAGGTAAGACAGTCAAAGTTTTAAGAAATCACAGGAAGCTGTTTCTCGAATTAAGTGTTTCAACTGTGAAAAGATGGGACACTACAAAAGGGACTGTCGTAACAAGAAAGGTGGAGGAAACAACCCAGAGCGCGGACAGTCGGAGAAGCAAGATATAATCTACATAACTTTATAATGTTTATACTTGGATCGCATAGGTTGGTGGATAGACTCAGGAGTTACAAGACATATCTCGAAGACCAAGGAAAGAGCAATGGATCTAAAGGAATATCAATCTAGAGAACATGAGCAATGGATCTGAAGAAATATCAACCTAGAGAACATCGGGTGTATATAGGAAACAATACTTTCTCAGATATTCTGGATATTGAATCATTCTGAATATTTGTACAAGGCAAACCAATTGTACTGACCGATGCATTAATTATACCATCTATAAGGCGCAATCTAGTCTCGGTCCCTGCCTTAGTTAAGAAGAGTTTTGAAGTTAGATTTATACCTAACAAGGTAACTGTGGGCAAACTTGGGAGAATCTTGTTTTTAGGTGAATTTAATGTAGAAGAAGGATTGTTCAAGTTAACTGATAATGAAAGTCATCCATCTTCTACTTATATTGAGAGTGCATTTTATGTAGATGTGAATATGTGGCATAAACGCCTAGGGCATATAAGTCTGAAAAAGTTAAGGAAATTATCCAACTTTGACTTATTGTCTGGATTTGAGGAAAAGACTTTCAACAAGTGTGAAGCTTGCATACAAGGAAAAATGACAAGGAAAGTCTTTCCCAAAGAGACAACAAGGACAACAACCCTATTAAAAATTATTCACACATATTTATGTGGACCTTTTAGAGTAAAGACACATCGAGGAAAGGGTTATTTTATAACCTTTATCGATAATTACTCTAAATATATGTATATATATCTTTCGGCACATAAATGAGAGGCACTTGATGCTTTCAAATAATATAAGCAAGGAGTAAAAAATCAATTAGGGCATTCGATCAAAGTCTTCAAATCAGACCGAGGAAGTGAGTATACCTCGGCAGAATTTTTATAATTTTGCAATGACTCTAGTATTGCTAAACAAAATACAATACCCAAGACACCTCAACAAAATGGTGTAGCTGAAAGATACAACAGAACCTTGCTGAACATGACAAGGTCTATGTTGATTGATGCCTCTCTTCCAAGGGTATTTTGGGGAGAAGTAGTAAGTACAATTGTTTACGTACTCAACAGAGTATCGTGTAAAGTTGTATTCACTACACCATATGAGATGTGGTTTGGAAGAAAACCAAACCTTAGTCATCTTAGGAGGTGAGGATCAATTGCACATGTTAAGATCCTTGATTAGTCTAGAGATAAGCTAGACAACAGGTCCTTAAGGTATATATTCATTCGATATCCAAAAGGTTCAAGAGGATATCGGTTTTATCATAAGGACCACAGACTCATTGAAAGCAGAGATATTGAATTCTTAGAGGATACTAAGAATGACATCTTGTAAAACAATGAGGAATATGTTGATGATCTGGTAGATTTAGACCAATCATCTTTTGAGCTCATAGAAGATCTTCCTGAAACTACCGATACCTTAAGTGGACATAAGAGACCAAGAGCCACTCCATCCTACTTAAAGGATTATCACACTTATCTGGCACAGGAAGTGTGTAATTCGATATATTTGGATGAGTTAACTGATAACTTGACCTATCATCAAGCAATGAACTCATCGAAAGCAACAGATTGGAAGAAAACCATGGATGAGGAAATTGAATCCATTGATAAAAACTAAGTCTAGGAATTAGATGATTTGCCAAAAGGAAGGAAAGTTATAGGCTGTAAATAGATTTTGAAAAAGAAATACAAGGTCGATGGTACAATCGACAAGTTTAAAGTGATGTTGGTTGCAAAGGGTTTTTCGTAAAAAGAAAAGATAGATTATGTTGAGACATATTCTTTAGTTTCGAAATTTGCATCCATACGGATAGTCCTAACAATATCTGCATACTATGATTTGGATTTACGTCAGTTAGATGTAAAGACAACCTTTCTAAATAGTGATTTAAAATAAATCATATACATGCAGCAACCTGAATGATTTGTGTTTGAAGGCCAAGAAGATAAAGTATATAGGTTTAAAAAATCCCTATATGGCCTGAAACAGTCACCTTGCCAATGATATTTGACTTTTCAAAATGTCATTGTAAAATTTGGGTTTGTGGCTAATAAACTTGATCACTGTATATATGTCTGGAACAGTGGGAGCCACTTTGTCATCTTATCATTGTATGTAGATGACATATTGTTGACTGGAAACGACAATGAGATGATTGTCAAAACCAAGTTATGGTTGAATTCCAAGTTCGAAATGAAGGATATGGGGGAAGCATCCTATATCCTAGGTATAAAGATCTCTCGAGATCGAGGATCTATACTCTTATGCCTGAGTCAGGAGAGATATATTGACTATATCCTCAAGAAGTTCAAAATGGGTGATTGTAAGTTTGTAGATACACCTGTTGCAAAAGAGGTTAAATTAAGTAAGACTGATTGTCCTGGTGAAGGAGACGATAAGCCTAATGTTCCTTATGCACAAACTGTTCATACATGTTATGTTGTGTACAAGGCCTCATATCAACTTCGCTGATGGTTTTGCCAGTAGATATCAAAGTAATCCTGATTGGAAGCATTGAGTAGTTGTGAAAATGATATAAGATATCTTAAAGGAACAAAAGACTTCAAACTTTGTTTTAAAGCGGATTAACTTAAAGTGATCTCAAATAAAGACTAAGCAACAAGTGAACATGTTCGTGCAGTCAGCATCATGTGACCAGTCAGCATCATGTGACAGTGTCTCTGTCCCTGCGGTTAGCATCATACGACAGTACATGATATCCTTAGTTTGTAAAGGAAGCTTAGCATGTATCTCGGTTTCGGTTATCGTTTGGGAATGAGAATGCATCGTAGGCGAGCAGACCGCCTGTCATAGATGCGCACTTCCTTTTCATAGGCGCACACCAGATATCAGTCGGATCGAAGAATCCGAAGCGCAATCTTGGTTCAGAATTGGTCCTACCTGCACATTCAAAAGTTTGAATCGGAACTTCTTTCTCTCAGTTTTGTCTTCGTTGTCCCGCTGGCTTCTTCCTCTCCTGTTTCCTAGTTTCGAGGAACAACTTGATCGATCGGGAGAAGGGGAAGTGGAGGAGAGACGGATGATGGATTCGGAGACACATTCTGATGGAGACGGTCTCAATCTACTTAAGCAATTGGAAGATGTCTTGGATCTCGATCCCTTCATATACGTCTCTCTCTCTCTCATTTGCTACATAATCTTCGTACAGGTAGTGAAAAGTGATTTTACGAATGATTCTGTTGTTAACTGCTTCGGTACGTAGCAGTAGATTGGTGGGTAGGGCGAAAATTCAAAGTAAAGATAGTGTCCACCAAACGAATTCAACCATCGATTTGATTGTTCTTTTATGGATTGCAGTGACGAATATGGGTTTGTGCATCGATCACAGTTTCTGCAACTGAATGAGAACAAAAAAGAACCATCGGAAGATGTTCTTGCCCTCTTTGACGAGAACGTGTTTTGGTTCAGAAACCACAAATTGGCAATCTCTATACTGGCTTTGCATTCACTGTGCAAAGCAGCTATGAAGGAATTCATGGAGGTAAAGACAGTGTATAACGCGGAGAAGAAATTGATGGTGGACGGGAGTTCCTTGTTTCATGAAGCTAATGAAGTTGCTTCAATCAATGGTCCAAACCTAAACCTTCTTGAAGAGAAGATAATGAGGCACAGCAAAGCTCTTCTACTGCTAAGCTGTGACTTTGCAACGGCATGGATTTCGAGGTTAACATTCTTTCTTTGTTTTACTTCTTTATGGTTGCCACCATTTGTTTCCGTTGATGTGTATTTATGGAGCTCCTCGGAATCTTGGAAAAAACACTTAAACTCAGACAAATACTGATTCTGCTATAATCCTTCCAACCAGGATCCATTTGTTTCGCTTCGTGTCAAGTAGTGGACAAAGCTTGGTTCATTTGTTTGTTGGGCAATGCTGATTTGTAATGCCGTTATTGCAATTGGCATCATGCTTTTTTACCATAGGAGTGTGGAAAAATGATATTAGGTTATGCTATTTCAGGTTTTCAAAGAACGACAGGCTCTGATCTAACCAACTTGACTGTTGGTCTTGTGAAAAAATATGCATAAGGATCCTTAGAACTTGCCTTAGGTTGGGAAATTTGAGTTGACACTGACCAAATAGCAAATTCAGACAAGCCTGGACCAGCTCCCAAGTTGGTTTTATTTTGTGTACTAGATGACCGAGTTGGTTCTTATCTCTTATATTTTTTGTGGCCTATTTAAGAGATAGACGACAGCGGGATCATCCACACTATCACAAGAAAAGGATGGTGTATCGAGTCTATGTCACAGAGCTCATTCTTGAGATGAATTACGGAATTGGAAAATACATTCATGTGTATGTGCATGTGTCCATGTGTAATACATAAGAAATGTAAATCTATAACTATAAACAAAGCAACGCAATGAAAAGTATATAGTGTACTGCTATTAAGGTTAAACAGATTGCGGACTGACTATCTTCTGTGTCATTCATGAAGGAAGCAGATACTTCTGGGAAGGCATGACTTTTCACCTTTTCTTGAGGAGCTCCAGTTTTCTGCACTCGTTTTATCACATTCAGCGAAAAGTGACCAGGTGTGGAGCCACCGGTAAGCAAAAATTGTTGTTCATGAAGTGTTGATATGGTAGTGATGTCATGTATAGGCTCTGTCCACTCTTAGAACGGTCGTTTTCTATCAGACGTCCTTGGTGTTAGTGTTTGTACTTGTGTACAACTGCCTAAAATGTTTGCTTCCTGCTAAGAATGAGTATACATGTCATCTTATTTAGCTTCCAGACATTTCCTCTCTCATTGTGTTGTGGAGAAAAATGACGTGATGGCTTCCACCAATGACTACTAGGTTACAGGCTCCTGCATTAACACTCCCACCCCCACCAAAAGGAAAGAGCTACAATAAGTAGAAAACAATTTCTTCAGAAGAACTTCTATATGCCAGTATATATGAGGTTTTGATAGGGAGCAAAATTGCATTAAAAAGCACGAAGAAAGTGGATCCCCAATTTCTTCTCTATGTTGACCTTTTCTATTATTGAGCCAAAATAATTTTTTTTTTTGCAGCTCTTGTGTGCCACAATGATGTAATAGGCCTGCGTGCCTTGAACGAATCTTTGTCCTCATTAGAAGCAATTGGATTACTTTATCTACTTTGCTTTGTCTTTATTCCTTTTCTTTCCTTCTCCTACGTGATTACGATCTTTTTCTTCTTCCTGTCATCAGGCTTCAATGCATTGTATTAAGTGTTTTGCCATCAGAATAATAATGTTTGATTGTTCTTATTTTCTTTAGTTGCAACATATTGATTCTGATGATAATTGCTATTATCTTTTAGTAATATTACAATGTTATTATGTTCAGATGATGGTTGATCAAAATAATTGCTGAAAGGTTTAAAAGAGTTTGCAAGAGATATTGGAAAGGGAATCTGATCTCGTGGAGCATATATGTGAGGTCTATGTTTCAGCAAAAAGTAACTTAGAAATGGAAGTTTCACTGGCATTTCTCCATGTACACAGCTTAACTAGGATCAGTTTTCAGCTGTAACTTATGCTCGGATATTATAGTTACCCGTACTTTGGGTACTTCTGGATTACACAAGGCACACAAAGAATTGATATTGACCTTCTCCTTTTTGAGCTTGAAGACAGTTTCTTTTCTCATTTATCCTTTCTATCCAGTTGATAAGTAACTATTTGTTCTGGTATGCATCTTAAGCCTAACTTATGCTATTTAAACCATCAAAGAACAATGCTAGGTTGACTAGCAATCACATGCTGCTAATACATGTTTGACGTGAGGAATCTTTGTATTGGCACTGAATGATGTTCAAACATCCTGCATTAAGTGTTGTTTGGGTAGTCAAATTATAACAAGAGAGTCATATCACACTAGCAGTGAAATGGGATCAGATGTGCTTATGCAACGTTGACATGATTAAACTCTGGACGCACCACTATACGAGACATCACATCTTCTATCAGAGTTTAAGATTAGTCTCTTGCAACTCCAGGTTTTGTTTTTATCTTTTTAATTTTTTACTTTTTATGTAACAGTCATGCTTGTATAGCATATACTTGGTTTATAATTAATATTGCTGTAACATCCAAGGGTTACTTTCTGCGCTGACTTTTAGATTCTCTTTTGCACTTCTTTAAATCAGCTTTAGTTTTAGAGAGAACCGATTAATAAGTGGCAGTCATCAGTGATGACGAAATAGGATATAACTTTGGCGGTTCATGCCATACCTTTTCGTACTCTAGCAAAAACGAGGACATGAGAGGCAATGGATGAAAGTAAAAGGATCTTGTAGCACGACCATTTGTACCATTGGTTCTGATGGGTGGTTCATATTGGTACTGCTCTGTATGCCTGCAAAAGAGAAGGTTTGAGAGAATATTTGAAAAACTGAAGGTGTTCAGAAACCATGTAGAACTGCATGAGCAATTTATTATAGGTATAGATTTCTCAATAAAACTTACGTTCCAAATCATGCCTTTTCATTGTTTTCTTAATTCACCATGTTAAACGTGTGACTGGATTTCTGCAGCATGCAAATCTTTCACTTGATCATTTCTAGTTTCTGTGATTGGTACTTTCCAGTATTCTCCTGTACAGCTTCTGCTTAAGAACCTGTATTTTATTTCGTGGAACATTATGGTCTCTCTATTAAACATGGTGTTTGGAAATGAAATAAAATCAATATCTTGTGAGAGCAGAGATTATGTTTTGTCCGGGGACTTACTTCTTTTCCTTTGAACGTGTAGAAATACAAAATGAACTACCGCGCATGGTGTCACCGTGGCTGGCTTATTACCTACATGACAAAAGATCAGGTCAGGTTTGGAAAATGCACCTATATTTGGTCAGGCATTTAGTAAAGCACAACCAACCTTGAAATGCATGAACTCGTGCACCATTGCTGTTCTGTATCTGGGAAAGAACATGTAACCATTTTCCTCCTTGAATGTGATTTTAGTTTTTTTTTTCTTTTTATTTTGCAGTTAGCATTCCTCATTAATGAAACATTGTCCTAGAAATTTATCTAATACATGATTCTGCCCATATATGATGCAAAAGAAAGTTGACCTTACCATAAGTTGTTCTAAATATGGGTATGCGCATGTTCGAAGGTATTAAATGAACTGGATCGTACAAGAACGTGGGCTGAGCTACATATTGCAGATAATTCATGCTTCCACTACCGAAGTGTAAGTTTTTTTGCCAGTTTTCCAGCATTTCTTCCTTGTCATTTCTGGGATGCTTCTTAGTCTCATTATGCTCTGTTGCATGGAAATTAAGTGTGTTTTGATTGTTTTTCTTGAGTAATTATTTGCTCAACGTGTGGAGGAATTAATCATCTACATGATACAACCCTTCCCTTTTAATTTATCCTATTTTTTAACTTCATAATCTTCAAAAGTATTTGGCATTTATATTTGTCATGTGGCACGGTGAACAGGTAAAAAAAGCTGATTTATGTGGTGCTTACTCGCTAAGCTAGTAAAGCAAGCTCTCTTTAATTAACTACAAGAGAAAACCGATAGTATAATAAATGTCCAACTTTTTCTTTTCTCATTTCTCTCTCTCTCTCTCTCCATACGAATGATAAGATATCATGGTTCGATCTCTTCTCACAAGGGAATAACAGGTCATCAGACAAGTGTGTTAGTTTTCTCTTTATAATTTCACATCAGGTTATTTATCTGCTATGGCAAGGACATTCAGGTATTTACAAAATAATCAGCATTCCACATCAAACGTGATGGGTCCTTTATAAAGGTGTAATAGCAATAAGTATGTATGCAGTGCTCCTTACAATATCTACAACCCAATTGCATTCAAGAAAGTCAGTAGTCCTACTTGTGTTATCCTAATTCATCTTATGATTATTCTCAACGGTCACTAATTATACTTCTTTTATTTAGTACTTAAGTCATGCAATATATATATGTATGTATATGTATGCTATGCATGTATGTACATGTACATCTGTATGTATGATAAATGAGAATAAGTTCATTTAGAAGCTCTATAATTCTATTATATCAATCTATATCTGAACCCAAAAGAAGTTACGGTCCTGACCGTTGACCCGTGGTTTTTTTGATACATGGTATATGCCTTTTCTTATATATATTTAAGTGATGCCCATGGAGAAGATGTTTTTCTTTGATAAACAGATGCATTTTGTGATGATTCATCTGTCACTCTCTACATACATGCTGCAATCTTGCTGAGGTGGTTCATTGCAAATTTGTACTGATAAAATCTCTCTGTGATGCTCGTGGCTTTATTCTTTGGCTGCAGAGGCTAATGTCGAGCATAATAACTGACTACTCTTACCAGAAGCATTACGTGAAGGGCGAAGGTTATGCCAACCCATATATTTGTGAAAAATGGAAGGTTCAGTAGTAACACTTCCACTTGAAAATAAGTTTTATGCCTCCTACTCTTTTTCTTCTTTATTACAGAATGAATTCTTTGGTTTTTGATGTTCCTTAACAATATAGACTATCATAAGCTGTCAGCAGAGTTAATGCATTAAATCAATTAGAGGAAAACTTGGTTTAGATAAGTTCCTTTGAGACCTTGATGACTGCATTATTTTGACTGTTAACCTACATACTGTGGGCAGGGAGAATTCGAGTGGGATACGATGCTAATAAATCTTTACATTGGAAGAGAGGTACAATTTTAGGTTGTCTTATTTCTGTTTGCGGAAAGACTTACCGTTAATTTCATCTAATGAATTCCTTTGACTATGATTTCTTTTCCTGAGTTTTATGTTCAGATGTTTTCGGTTTTTGTGTTCTCAGACTCTCTGGCTTCATCGACGGTTTCTTTCTCATGGATGGATAAAACTTGTGTGCAGTCATTCAGGACGTTGTTCTACTGCAAACAAAGAGCTACATACCTTTCTAAAAGATGAGTTGCAGCTTGTTCGTTCCTGCTTAAATATCTTGGAGGATAGTTTTGGTGATTCCCGTGTACAAGCTGCGCATGCAACTTCATACATACTATGGATTCTTAAGGTATGTTATAATCACTTCTACACGTAAAGTCTTTTACATGAATCTGGTGGCACTCGTAGGGTCGAAAACTTGATCGATTGTTTCATGCTCTTCAGGGTAAGGTCTTCAACAAGGGAATAGAGAGCATGAGTTAGAGTCACCCAAGCAGTGGAGTCTAACTATTTCCTTTTTCTTTCCGCAACATGTTAAGCAGCAAAGTCAGCTTGATCAGAATGCCCTTCAAGAGAAGCTCGTGGAACTACAAAACTTCACAGCTGTGCTGTGCGAGTTTTGGCCTGAAAGGATTCAGCTTTGGAAGGATTTGTTACTTTCTTAGGTGGATGAATTCACAAGGTCTATATGATAAAAGCTAATCAATATTTCCCCTTGAGAAACATTAAGCTATCTAAAGGCCTGGCAAGCTTGCATTCCTCAAGATGTATGTGTTTTCTGAAAATGGATATTGGGCATTGGCTGCACCATAAATTTAATCACTGAGCTTTCCTCTTTTGGTTGATTCTTGGTCTATATTTTTGTTTTGTTGACTTGCAACTCGAGGAATTGCAACTGGGCCACCACCGAAGCTCGGCTTGTGTTCAACTTGCATTGGTTGGGCTTGATTCATTGATTGGATCAATGTGTTGATATTAGACAGAGGGTCAGGTGCGCAATAGGTGCATAGGTTAAAACCAAAGTTATAGTGCTATTTTTCAGTGAGGAATTGGTCACAATCCCCAAATAACAGAAATTCCCGGTACAAGTGGTCTTATATCATATGGCGATCACACATGAAAGCATGTACCCATTGAAGATGCATTTCCTTATGTGTGTATCATGCATGCATCCAGTGGTGGACCTAGAAAATTTTCTCGAGTTCAAGGCAAGGTTCGATTGGGTGCAATTGAGGTGAGGGGGGGGGGGGGCGCTATAATCTTATCAAGAAATTCAGACAGCTTGTATAGAGCTGGATTTCTTGTAGTGTGGCTGACTCGCCTCACCCATGAGTAGGTCCACTGCTACCTCGATTTCTTGTTGATCTCCAACTGAAGAGCCCTTCATTAGGGTCTATAGAAATGGGAGGTACACAAGCACCATACCCTACTCTGAGAAAACAACCTTCAAGCCGACCTCAAAATGAGAATGCAAACTCTGGTCAACCAGGTGGAGTCTAGACTCTCTGGTAGCATTTTTAAGTCAAGCTCGAGCCAAACCAGACCATGAAACCGATCTAATTTAAACACAAACTCGAATTGAACTGCACTAGTATTTTGCACCAAGCTTGAGACTGATAACTCCCGATGATAGTGGTTTATAAGGTTTTGTCAATGGTTTATGCAATTAGGAAGGTGAACTCCCTTCCTTAATTACATTAACTATTTATTGTTACTGGATAAGATAAAAGATATGTATAAGAATAGAGAATTGAAAACGCAAATGAATTACATATGAACTTTTTGTGAGAATATGTTCCTCTGAAGTGACAGACGCATTTTAGGGTGAGGTGAGGCCCCTGGGTCCTCTACTTCATATAGGAAAATATAATTAAATATAAGTACGCCTCATTAAGAATACAAGCCAACCTAGGGTTTCACACGTAAGTTGGTCGAGCCAAAGTTGGGGGGGGGGGGTCTCTTGGCAGACGAGCAGAATTCGATAGTCAATAGCGTAAAAGAACAAGGGTATAAAAGACATTGATACCTTTTTCACCCACTACCGATCCTTCCTCTACAAAGTCCCACCAATCACGCCGCGAGAAATCGCATCTGACGGTTGATAAGAACCTAGACCCGGATCTGCGCGCAATCTGACGGCCACAATCACGAGCAAGCGTATATAAAAGAAGAAACCCCCGACGATCCAATAGTCATCTTACCGGCGTTTCTTTGATTTGAGTCTCTCCTTTGCAATCTGTGTGAGAAAGGGGGTTGAGAAAGATGTCAGGCCGAGGAAAGGGAGGAAAGGGTCTGGGTAAGGGCGGGGCGAAGAGGCACAGGAAGGTTTTGAGGGATAATATCCAGGGGATCACGAAGCCGGCGATACGGCGACTTGCTCGCCGTGGGGGTGTGAAGCGCATCAGCGGTCTGATCTACGAGGAGACGAGGGGCGTCCTCAAGATCTTCCTTGAAAATGTCATTCGTGATGCCGTCACATACACTGAGCACGCTCGCCGGAAGACAGTCACCGCTATGGACGTCGTCTACGCTCTCAAGAGGCAGGGCAGGACCCTCTATGGCTTCGGCGGTTGAGTCTTCCCTCCTTTTATTTTCTCCATTCTTGATTGTGATACGTTGGGTTTCCCTGTGAATGTTATCAAAATTTGCGGAGCTTTCTTGTTTCATGCTGATAGTGGTGCATGCATTAGAGGACACCTAAAATGGGATCCTGCTTTTGTCAAGGAATTGAAATCACGGGCCAATCTTCGTTCAATTGGTTTACTTTTTATTTTTTTGGTTCTCCATCCTCAAGGAAGACGATGATCAGACGTGGTCGCTTGTCCTAGTTGGATTATATTAATCGGGATATGGAATTGTAAGGCACTGTGCGAATTGTTACCGGGTATTGGGCAAGATGTAACCTAGAGTTGTTCGGACGAGGTTGTTCTCTTTCATCGTTGTCTGAGAGAGATTGTCTTCTTTCTTCTCATGGTGGGAATTGAGATCAATCATATCGTGCAGGTAGTTTCATGCATTTAGTTCTGATGGGCTGTCTTCTGATTCTGAGATGTCACAAACAATTAACTCGAATATGGGACAGATTAGGTAATCTGCTTGTTGGTCAGGTCGTTTCTTGGCTATCTGACACGGAGAGATGGGGTTTTCTCTTAGAAGGTTAGCGAGCCAGGATCCCTTTGTAAAACTATCTGATTCAGAAATCCGTTTGGATTGTGTTGACGAAATTGAATCCACACTTTCGAATGTGATTGTGATTCCTGAAGGCAGGAAGAACCTCATCCGCTGTCACGCCGAAATTCTTTTCCCCCCGTCTGCATGCCTTTTGAGATCTACATTGGAAGTTGGAATGACGTTGATTCGTGGGATCAATGAATTTATGTCCCATGAGAATCCAATGTATGGCTCGCCTACGTAAAAGAGATTCATCTCTTGAGAGAAGAATCAAAATTCAATTCTCAGAGAGAATTGAATTCTCACATCTCATGTTTGCTTGAGCTTGTCAACTGTTAAGAGTGATTAGGTCCTCCAAAATTGAGATTCCAATCCTAATCACATCCCAAGAAAGCCAATTACGTCCTTTCAAATCCGTGTTGTTACAATGTGGATTTCTGTTGATAAATTCTACAAAACCATTTGGACCTCCCTCCCATAAGATCAACCCCGCCGGATGATTCACGAAGATAATTAAAACAGAGATCTTACCTAATATGCAAGATGGAGTATCGTTTCCTACTTGATTTGATTCGCCTTTATATCAAGAGCTTTGGACTAGTATATTTGAACTCTGTTCCAAATTCCTTTTGAATTTGGTTTTCCTTTGCTTTTGGTGGCTGAGGCCTGATGCACTGCCCCGGTATCCAAGTCCCGACGTTCACCTTGCGACCCGACCTCCTAGCCAGGTGAGCTGTTGCCTGTTGCGCTGATTTTGGTTCTTGTTTTAATTCGGATTCTGCGCCAAATCCATTCAGGTCAGATGTGGAACTGTCTACATCCACTTCATTCCACCATGTTGCGACATGTTAAAATGGCTGATTTCGAGTCAGCTGGAACCGGCAGTTGGTTCCAGTTTTCTTGGAACCAAGAACAAGAAACAAACTGGGATTGAACCAGTTATAGTTTTGGATTGAGTCTTAAACTGGTAGAATCCCAAAAACTTATTAAAACGATATTTCAACCTGGTTTTGGCTTGATGGAAGGTGAAACTGAAATTAAAGTTGGTTTGGAGTTCCATTTTCGGTTTGATTGGCTCCAATTCCAATTGGTTCTTGGCCCAGTTGAAACCGCCTCACCAGTTTCATGACTAGCGACACATCTCAATACACGCGCTCCCATCCCGCTTTGTAAAGGCGGTCATATAAGTCGGACGCGACACGACGATACTCGAAGTGTCCCGGTGAAGTGCCTTGAAAGAAAAGGCGAGAGTAGGACTTCTCAAGTAAGATCGAGAAATGTTTCAGGTTCTCCTTCGGTAGAGAACAACGAAGGCACGGCTTCTTTTTTCTCTCTCTCGAAGGGAAATAAGTTCATAAGGCTAGGTCTTCTCCGACAGCTTGGGACACCGTCTGGGTGTGATCGTTGTCGTTCCTTGTCTCCAGAACGTTTCCCGTCGGTCGGCGAAGATGAAGGAGTCAATGATAAGGAAGAAACCAGGGATGGTGAGCGTGAAGGAGATGCCCGTCCTGCAGGACGGCCCCCCACCGGGAGGATTCACTCCGGTGCGATACGCTCGTCGGATTCCGAACAATGGCCCCAGCGCGGTCGTGATCTTCCTCACCGCTGTCGGGGGTTCTCCTGGGGGATGTACCAGATCGGCCAGGGGAACAAGATCCGGAGGTGAAAAATCCTTTGTTTCCTTCTAATGATCGCGTGTTTCGGTTCGTGATTTGGATTTTCTAGTGTCCCGTTGTGACGTCCAACCCCTTATGTTACCGATTCTGATTGCGATATTAACTTTGTCCCCGAAAGCTTTCCTGTGAGTGGTTTCTTCTGCTTTCATATTGTTTCTTGATAATGGATTGCTGTTTTCATTGTAACCAACTTACTGTAGTAGTTTCTTTTGTATTTGTGAAGGTTTGTAACGATAGACACTCAGAGCTGATTCCTTGCTTGGACAGAAATCTTATATACCAGTTGAGGTTGAAGCTTGATCTGGACCTCATGGAGCACTATGAAAGACATTGTCCTCCAGCTGATAGGCGATACAATTGTTTGATCCCACCACCAAAGGGTTACCAGGTAAGATTGGGAACTTTTGGTCGGCGCAGTCTTTACTTTACTGCGCTTCACACTAAATACCTGCAATCTTGCTGATCAATTTCAACCATGATATGTAACATATTTGTTTCTCAGCAACTTTGGCTTTATGTAATGAGAAACAAATTGTCATTTTGGAGTGGATCAGCCTAAGAGCACAATGGTGACTATGAATCCATGTACCCGACCCCTTTTAGTATGAGGCGAGTCCTGGTTTTGGTTGTCTTTCATCAACCTAACTGTAGACCAGTTGAATAAGTGAACTAGCAGCTTAGAGCAGCACTGGGTTATGCCATAAAATGACCATCAACCTATGACATTTATGCTTCTCCTGAAACTTTTGTGCTGATATTGTTTTTTTAATGGCAACACAAAAGTTTCAGTTCATGTTTAAATCTGAAAGTGAGTACTGCCACCTGAATCTGAAAGCAAACATACCTCACACTCACCTTGCCCATGAGAAATCTGATCAGAATTGGATGGTTGTGAAAGGCGATAAGATCATATTGCCAGGTGGCAGGGTGGCGGTACTCACTTTCACTATGGAGCTGACAAGTATATTCTTCAATTGCAAATGTAAGCGCCATAATTTTCAGTTCATGTTTAAATCATCTATCTCTATACGATCCATAAGCTTTCACCTTGAAGTGCAATTGATGTATCCCTTGATCAAATTGGCAGATGCTTAACTTCAGTGATAATATTCTGAATAATGGTGGAGAACTCCGGACAGTTCTTGATGTGGGCTGTGGGGTTGCAAGCTTTGGAGCATACCTTCTTTCATCAGATATAATTGCAATGTCATTGGCACCCAATGATGTGCATTAGAACCAGATTCAGTTTGCACTGGAACGAGGAATACCTGCATTTCTTGGTGTATTGGGGACGAAGAGGCTCCTTTACCCAAGTAGATCATTTGAATTGGCTCATTGTTCTCGATGTCGTATTGATTGGCTTCAGAGGGATGGGATACTTCTCTTGGAGTTACACAGATTACTGAGGCCTGGTGGCTATTTTGCATACTCATCTCCTGAAGCATATGCACAAGATGAAGAGGATGTCCAGATATGGAAAGAAATGAGTGATCTTGTTGAACGCATGTTGGAAAATTGCTGTTAAAAGAGATCAGACTGTTATCTGGGTGAAACCTCTTACGAATGATTGTTATATGAAAAGAGCACCTGGTACTCACCTATGTGCAAATCTGCTGATGATCCAGATGCTGTGTGGGGTGTGCCTATGGAAACTTGCATTACTCCATACTCTGAGCGTAAGTTCAATACTTTTTGCTTCCTTCTATTACCAGTTAGAAAATGATCAAAATTTGTAATGCACAACATTTCAAATTTTATAAATCTTGACAAGGACATGGATACATTAGGTAATTACACCGTTGAGCTGTAATTTTGTTACTTTTGTTAACAATATGGACCCTGTCATGCATAAAGTTGCTTTTCAGATTTGTATTTAGTTTCTTACACTATGTGCTGAAACATTAAGAGCTTTCTTTGCATTCATTGTTTATTGAAGAAACGCAAACAAAATGTACTGCAGTTTTTGCATGCACAATGGAGGTGTTTCTCTTTTCTTGTTCATGGTTGTGCTTGTTTCTTTTTATATTATCAGCAGTCAGCACAAGTCTAACACAGCAATTTGGTTCTACAGAAGGATACAAGCATAGAAACTGAGATTGACTGTCACAATGTTTGATTCTATAGTTGGTGACTTGGTGGCTTGAAATGGGATTAGGTTATCAGAATCCAGATCAGTTCAACTGAATTAATTGACTTAAGTTGCTAGTGCAACACGAATATGTTTAGCTCTAAATACAATTAAATAGGATCCAACATATCCTCATATGGAGTTTGACATTGACGACTGGTCTCCACCCGTACCCTCATGGTCAGAGACCATATTAGATAGATGATGCCAATTTTTAACCCAATTAATGCACTGCATCGACTGGGTCCAACCAAGACAACCCACAATGCGTCCAAAATCTTTTACAACTTTGTTTATGTTTATTTGTAAGTGCTTACAAACACTTCTTTTTTATAGAGCAAGTAAATTTAAACAGGGTTTTGGGCATTAACTACATTTTTACTTTCAAAATTTAATGAAGGATTTATTTAATGTGGTAATCCTAAGGAACCAGTGCTGTTCTGTTGCAGTTGATGTCGACAATTTTCCTTTTCAAAGTTATTCTTGTTTGTTTCATGTCCTCTTTGTTTCTTCTCAGAGATGTTTCTTTGCTTCTTTCTTTTGGTGCATAACTGTATATGATAATATCCTACTATTTCCCACAAACTTGCCGAGTGAAAAAAAGAACGTATTTTCAGCAAAAATCCTGTGCTGTGTTGCATGTATGTGTTCTAGGATATGGGTATAGGAGATGATGGCCAACATGCTTGATGCAATTTGTAAATTTTGTAACCGAGAACAGGGAAAATAGGCCTGCATGCATGCAAAAAGCAGTTCATCACCGTCCTGTTCTTTTTTCCTTATTGGTGTCATTTGAGATGTCGTATACAATCTTTTCTATCGAAGTTTCTGTCTGACTAATCAAATGTCTATGCCAAACTATTTTGGAGCTAACTTCTTTCTTTAAATAAAAAAGCTGCAACTCTTTGTATCTTCTCCCGTAGATGTTTTTACTGTTTGTGTTTCTTTTGTTCATGCAGTTTAAATCTTGGTTCTCATTCTTCACATGATTTAGAGGATCTCTTTTTTCAAATCTTAGCTATCCTGTGAATGTTGGTAAGACATAGAAGGATGGTGATTAGATAGATTTCAGAACATCTTGCATGTTACGATTATCTTACATTTGTCAAAATTTGTTGATTAATTTACATGCATATGGCACCGACACTTGCAGATGATCACAGTGAGAAGGGAAGTGGACTGGCTCCTTGGCCAGCCCGATTGATTGCTCCTCCTCCTCGACTTGCTGATCTTCATATCATGCCTAGTACGTTTGAGAAGGACACGGTGACTACTTAACACCACAACTTTGAGAAATTTTGCATTTTAACTCATACGTATTCACTGATTGATCGAGTTTTGAAAATGTGCAGGAGCTTTGGCACCAGCGAGTTGAGCATTACTGGAACTTGTTAAGGCCGAAGATTTAAAGATGATGCTCTAAGAAACTTGATGGACATGAAGGCGCACATGGGCTCTTTTGCAGCGGCTCTCAGAGAAAAGCCTGTTTGGGTCATGAATGTGGTGCCTGAAGGTGCACCGAGCACACTAAGGATAATGTATGACCGAGGATTGATTGGAACTACTCATAACTGGTAAGAGTTTGGTGCTAAACTGACATAAAAGACGTGACATGTAGATTTTCCTTATAAAATTTGAGTACAATATCCTCCATACATAGACATCATAACCTATATATTAGTTTATAGTTCTTCCAGAGGCATATATATTACATGCAAAATTGCATCTGTACTTTCAGTTTACGTCTGAATGCAGCATGATCTGTATTTCAAGAAATAATGTCAGGACAAGCATCTTGAGATATAACGTTCATACTCTTTTCCTGTTCATTTAATCAACTTTAATCTTCTGGCTCATCCTTAGTGGTCCTCATCAAAGTATGACTTCATTTCTCTTCATCAGGTGTCAAGGATTTTCTACGTATCCACAAACCTACGATCTCTTGGACTGTGTTTTCGGACATTGAGAAGAAAAGATGCAACATGGAGGATCTGCTCCTTGAGATGGACCGTATCCTTCGTCCTCATGGCTTTATCATAGTTGGTGACAAACGATCTGTCATCGATTTCATTAGGAAGTACCTAGTGGCATTGCTCTGGGTATGTGTCTGACCCCCAGCCTGACACAGAATCGGATGAAGTTGAGGCGGTTTTCTTGATCCGGAAGAAACTATGGCAATCAGATGAGACTCAGGGATTCAGCTTAAAAATCTGGCGTTCTCTTAATCTCTGTTTCTTTCTATTTTCTTTGTTTATAAGCCGGGTGATGCATATCCAATTGTAGCCGAAGTGGTTATAAGATTTTACTTCTAGGGTGTATTTCGGGTTCGGTGGAACAGATATGAATGTAAGAAAAGGAGAAATTGATTCTGATTTCAGTTTCTCCCCCTTATGATATCCCAACATTTTTGTTATTCTTTGAGCAGTGCCAGATGCATATTTATGCTCGTACTTACTTTCATGAATGATGATGATACATTCAGCCTGTCGGCCTTCTGAAGATTGGAAGGGACGGCGAAACAGGGTGATGCGACACCGGAGCAGACGAGCAACGTGAGGAAGAGCGACTCTCAGACCTAGTGAGCAGGAAGATGAGAGTTGCCGTTGGATGGATGATGGTTCAGGGAGGCTCAGAATCGTCTAACGTGCTGGGATTAGGATTAACATTTTCTTTGGGAGGCCACACTGGATCTATTACGAAGGGGTGCATGCTCTGTTTAAGAAATGATCAGCTTGAATTCGACCTCAAGCTGTTCCAAGGTTTGATATATGGACTTCTGCACGGTTGGAGCTCATGAAAGGGCTTGATTAAGTTGAACCTGACTAGGCTCGTGAACAAGCTCAATCAAGTGGTGCTCAGCTGAACTCATAAACAAGCCCGGATTAGGTAAACAACTAATTTAAAATAGAAGAAAGACTGACTCGATCAAGATACAACACTTGATCTTAGACAAAAGGGCTTAAATGTCCTGCTTTCTCTGTCATGCCTTCCGCTCTTCAATTCTCTCGTCATCATCAGTACAATGCTAAGTTAAATTACGTGTAAAATGCTTAGGCTTGTGAACAGCTCCAGCTGAGTACTGTCTGCTGTAGCGTGGCTCTTTAACGTATCAAATTTGACTCAAGTCAGGCATGAACCTAACAAAAGCCAGTCGAGTTTCAGTTACCGGCTGGCGGATCTTGGGTCACTCGCACCCTACTTGAGCATCACACAAAGGGTGTCCACAAACACCAAGGAGCCGCCAGCGTTATGCGCAAAATTGTACCTTAAACTCTATTGCTTAAATGTTCTTTAGAGGATTTCTAAACAGCTATATATATGTCATTTCTGAGGCATCCTGAGCCGAACTTAACATTCATAATAGAGTGCAATGTTGTATTACCCAATATATCTATCTATCTATCTATATATATATAAAGAGAGAGAGAGAGACCAGGAGCTGTTAGATTCTCTTTGGTGCATTTGAATCATTCCTGTAATCGCATGAACCATATAGATTAAGTCACTTGTTCGTATCAACATATGAATTGATGATATTTAATGCATGCAATATGAATGGGCAACTTGATTTGTGTCATCCGTGCAATCTCACAAACGTTTCATATCTTTGTCATCTGTGCGATCTCACAAACGATTTAAACCTTTTTAACTGACACCAAAAAGAGTCTAACATCTCCCATTCTCTCTATATTTTTTTGATAACTTATATGCATGTAATGACATATATATTTAAAAAGTATCATACTAATACCTCTTTCAACAGTACCATCGACCAATCATTTGACGCGTTTGAAAGTTAACAAATACTCCTCGTACCGATATTCTGAAACGTGGACGAGCAGAAGCATATCTCTCTCTCTCTCTCATACACACACTCGTCTCTTTTCACATAATTTTGTCAAGGTCCGCGATGATATAAGAACTTGCCGGGCTGAAACTTGCGGTTTCAAATCACAATTAGAACTGGTCAGATCCGATTTGGTTACGACTCATACCAGGCAAACTGGAACCGACCATGTTTAATTTAAGTGGAGGAGACAGGCCTCACCTAAAATATAGACTCCCCAATTAGCATTGGACGTGCATGATGAAGATGATATAGGTTTTTGGGGTTTAGATCATGGTCTCTCAGGGTCACCTATTCCACCGTATTTGGTCAGGCGATTCGTCCACGAAAGAAGGTGAGACGTTATTAAAGCCATGAAAGCGTGGGAGAGTGGAGCCGGCCGCAGTGTCCTAGGGTATCCACGTAAGTTCTGGGGCCAAACGGTAGGATAGGTCGTATCTTTCTCCCAATAGCCACAGATCAAGTTACGGCTCCACTGAGATTCTCTGCACGCATGCATGCACACTCCTAAATGCGAAACGGCAGATCACTGGCCACCCATTGAGAAAGAAGTCTCTTCCAACTTTTACCACATTATAAAGTGAAACATTAAGCGTCTCTCTTGTACTTAATTTCTCTTAACTTTGTGTTTGTGTGTGTGTGAGAGAGAGAGGGGAGGTTTGGGCGTTACAGGTATCTTTGGCCATGCCGGATCTTTTTCCTGCACAAGATTGCAGAGAAAGAGGACTGACCACCCGTGCCATGCATCGCCTTCATGGTTCTTTTCAATTATCAAGACGAGCATTCAAGTTGATTTTTTCTTCTCGGGTGGGCGGGGGTGTCGGACATGAAAGAGCACCCGAGCAGTTTGGCCTTAACACGGACTTTGCAAGTGAAAAGAAAGTGAATCAGGAGAGTGCAGACAGATACCCATCCGCCATTTAATATGTAAACCTACCTACACACGTACATACATTTATATATATGTATTTATCTCTACCACCTGACATTGCATCTTCTGTATGAAGAAAACATTGCTAAACGATACAGAATTATCTCGGGGATGGAGTCTATGATCAAGATCAAACACTTTGCATGCAAGGCATCAAGGCTGACGATTGCTTTAGAGTCCATCTTGAACCCATGCTTTAGAATGCTTTTTATTTATTTATTGATGGATTTATAACTGGGCTAGCACGTAAACTCCGCGGTCAACCCAGGGCATACTGGTTTTACGAGGCTTGTGCTGAAGGGTGAGGCGCGTACGAATTGAGCCCTTGATTACCCCATCTCACTATTCTAATCAACTTGGGGCCACTAAATTAAATGGGTTTTGTTTCAGTGAGCTTTTCAATTCTACGGATGACGATCCTTTCTGTCGTGTCCACCTTATCTTTCTTTTTTCCTTTGAAGGGGCAAATAGCATGAAAGATAATTAGTCTTCTCTTTATGATCTAAAGGCACCCAAGTGTAGTCCATGTCAAAAGAACGTTGGTTCTGGTTATTTGGAGATCATCATGTTGCACCAAAATGCATGTCATTCAGGTATGATGCAAAATCGTGATCTCCAAATTACTAGATCCGTAGCCACCATAAAGCAAAACTACTCCCAGTTCACTAGCGGAATATTGCAGTTTATTAGAGATGGTCATTTTTGTGCTGGAATTGCTGCAAAACCGTAGCAGAAACTGCCGTCTGCACTATACAGTATGTTGTATACAATGATGTGGTAGTGTCCCTCACATATTGTATAAAATGACCTGCTATACCATGGTGCTTTGGTGTGTATAAAATGGTGTCTGGTAAACAAAAACAGCCACCAATAACAACTCTGCAGTGGTTTCACTGAAGTGTTATAGGCTCACTGGTCTTGGGGATTGGTTCAAAAGCCGTACGAAGTTTAAAGAGATCACAAGTTCGATTCCCTATATGTGCATTTAGTCAGAGTCGACCTAACCCTTGTTTTCCAAGTAAAAGTGAAAGAATGTGGTGCTATATATATATATGTGTGTGTGTGTGTGTGTGTGGTCGCGTGGTTGAGTGTCACTCGCGTTTAGCATGTCTGGAGGCTTGGATCAAGACGGAGTGATCCAGGGATTCCGTAGGTGATACAGGATTCTGGTTTGTCCCTGCAATTGGTTCGTAGTTATAGTAAAAACTTCCTCTGCTTTAAGAAACAGCAATGGTGATTTCATTTATAAAAACTTGGATCAAGATCTGTTGTTTACAATGTTTCATATGCTGCTATACTGGAGGCGGTAATTGTATTATCCATTATGCCAGAAGAGATTGGAGTTCTTGTTGATAACTGAGAGTTTGGTTGGCTAGGCAACTTGTGAAAAGAGGGGGAGAGTGGCATCACAGTTCTAGTGTTTGATTACTTCATATACATGGCAAGGAATGGGCTTTGTTGACCCACCTGTTGAAACCTGTTATACTTGGATCAGATCAGTCTTGCTCCTTCCTTCAATTTATTACAGATCGTTTCCTTTCCCTTTTCTAGTTTTCTGACTTTTGCCTAAATTTTGATGTTCAGTTCATTATAATCAATCTGTCGAATACAAACACAAGATGGGTGGAATAAAAGTAACTGTCTTTTTGCTCATATTGACTAGGTGAATAAAAAATATATAATACAACTGTAACGATAAGGCCATTCTTGGCAACCCACCACAGAAATGGTTGAACTAACCATCCAATCGTTATTTCTGGAAAGACTATAGGAATAGAGCTATAACGGTCATCACAGGCCGAAACCGCCGGTCGGTTAGTGTGCTTATCCGTAATCGACCGGATAAGGGCTCCTGGAAAGAAAAGCCTAGTAGGAAATCCAAGAGATTAAGGAGCAGGCGCTGCTCTATAAATAGAGAGCAACAAAGAGATCATATAAGAACAACATACGAATTGAAAACCTCCTACTATGAGGAAACCTTGAAAATTACACCATTCATACCTGTTCAAACCTAGAGACGATACGCTACTGCGTACCTGGAGCGAGGATACATCGACTTGTTGCAGAGGACACCGAAAAGCCAACCGTAAGCCCCATCACTAGTATCAAAGCTTGGTTTGTTCCTGTAAAATATAAAATAATATACGCTTAATTAAAAAAGAAAAGAAAATAGAGGAGTAAGAAGACTCCCGATTGTAGGTGCAACAAGAGCTCGCCTAAGTTGAGACAAGGCAGAAGGCAACAAGAGCCGACCCTAGTCAAGACACGGTAGAGGCGGCAAGAGTCGGCCCAAGTCGAGATAGGAAAGAAAGCAATAAGAGCCGACCCAAGTCGAGACAGGGCAGAGGCAGGCAAGAGCCGACCCAAGAGAGAAAGCACAGAGAAGAGAAACAAAAAACTTATCAACAGAAACCTGACCAGAATTCTACAAGAAAAGATGAATGAGAGGCAACTGAATGCTAGCTAGAGGTAGTCGTAGGCCAGCCAAGAAGCGGCAAAGGAGAGGCATTCGGTCGCCCCCTTTCTTGCTTCTCTCTCTCTCCTATGCTATTAAAGGGTATGGAAAACCGTGGGCAGAAACTGCCTCAGGCAATGGACTAAAAAGTCCATTATACCCCTGTTAGTTTTTAAAAATTTCAATCTGCCACTAGATAAAATTACCAAAGTATAAAGATATTTTTAGAAAAAAGAATTGTTTTATCCTTATTCGAGTGAAAAGTCTGTTTTGCCCTCTAACAATTTATTAAATTTACAAAAAATTAGGAGATTGAATTACTTTCCTATCCTTACCGGTTAAACATATTACCACTGTATCAAAAGACAAATCTGGACTGAGGGACAAAATTATGCATTTACCCCCGACCAGTAACGAATTTTAAAAAATACAAAACACCTATTTTACTGTTCTGTCCTTGGTCCTTTTGCAAAATTACAAAACTGAACAAAACAAATAAAGTTACTATTTTACCCCCAATGTTTTGAGAAATTATCGGAGGCAGAATTTTTTTGAGAAAATTATAGATTTATCCCAGCTTGATTTTATATTATAAATGAGTTATTTTCAACTCATTATTGGGATATTGTGCATCGTGTTAATTAGAATTTTGCTATTTGTGGTTCGTTGCTTGGTGAATGTTTTCTTTTTAAATTGTCTATTTGTTAAAATTGTCAAACACATAAAACTGAACTGAAGAATATGTGTGTCGAAACTGGAAAAGACGAAAAAATTAAATGGTCTAAACTTCCAAATATGAAAGAAACGAATACTCCTTGCTCTAACACTTGAAGGTGTAGAGTATGTTTTAAAAGAAACAATGCGTCTGCTACCACCAGATGCAATAGAGCAACAAATAGAAATGTATAAGACATTTCTTACAGATGACATAATAGCAAGAACCGTCATATTGACGTATATGAAGGATGACCCAATTAGGGTCTTTAAGGAATTTGAGACCGCAAAAGAGTTGTTCAAGTTTATAACAACTAAATATGATACAACTGTCAAACTACATGTTCAGTTGTTAGTACAAAAATATAACTCCTATAAAATGAAAGAAGGGGATAATATAGTATATCATGTAAACCACATGTTGGTAATGACAAAAAACCTACCTGTGGAAAAATCAATCATGCTAGAACTGATGTAGATATCCACCATATTGGAGTCTTCCATCATAATGGAACACGGTCATCACTGCCCTTAGATTAGGGCCCGAAATCAACCTTTCTGAATTGCTCCTGAAAATAGCAATTGAGTAACAACACATGAGTAAAAACAAAAAAGAAAAATTGCTATTAGCATAAGATGAGATAGGGTCTAGCTCCAAACTCAACAAAAGAAGAAATAATTCAAACAAAAAGTTTGGCAAAAATAACAAGAAAAGTGGTCAATCTTTTAAGAAAATGTAGAAAATCGCTTCTCGGGTCCAGTGTTTAAGTTGTAGAAAGATGAGACACTATAAGAGGGATTACCGCAATAAGAAGAGTAGAGGAAACAACCCACAACACGTGGATTGACTAAGTAACGACTAAATATGGACTGCCTGGTGACTAGTTGGTGGATTGACTGAGGAGCGACCAGACATATCTCAAATACTAAGGAAGGGCAATGGATCTAAAGGAGTACAAATCAGGAGAACATCTGATGTACATGAAAAATAATACTTTATCGGATGTTTTGGGTACTGGGTCTTTTAGAATTTTTGTACAAGGCATAACAGTTGTATTAACTAATGTATTGATTATGTTCTCTATAAGGCACAATCTGGTTTTGGTCCCTGCCTTACTAAAGAAAGGTTTTAAAGTGAGGTTTGTTCCTCGCAAGGTGATTGTAGGAAAACATGAGAGAATATTTTTCTCTTGAAAATTTGATATAGAACATGGACTGTTCAAATTGAGAATCAATGAAAATGAAAGTTCTTCTGCTTGTATTGATTATGACTTTAATGTTGATGTCAATGTATGGTATAAATGTCTTGGGCATATAAGTCTAAAAAAAATAAAAAAATTATCCAACTTTAACTTAATGCAAAGATTTGAGGAAAACACTTTCAACAAGTGTGAAGCTTGTATACAAGAAAAAATGATGAGAATTTTTTTGTTGGAAAAGGCAACAAGGACAACAACCCTGAAGTCATTCACACTGATTTATGTATACCCTTCACAGTAAAGTCACATCGAGAAAATGTTTATTTTGTAACCTTTATCGATGATTACTCGAGATATGCGTATATATATCTCTTAGCATATAAATCTGAGATACTTGAAGCATTTAAAGAATATAAGGGCGAAGTTTAAAATCAATTGGGGTATTTAATTAAAGTTAAATAGAGGTGGAGAATACACCTCTGCAGATTTTTTGGAATTTTATAAAGACTTTGGTTTTTTAAAGCAAAATACAATACAGAGGACACCTCAATAAAATGGTGTAGCTGAAAGATATAAAGGACCTTACTGAACATGACAAGGTCAATGTTAATAAATGCATCTCTACTAATGATATTTTGGAGAGAAGCAATATGACAGTGTACATACTCACTACACTATATGAGATGTGGTTTGGAAGAAAACTCAACCCAGGTAATTTCAGAAGGTGAGGATATATTGCTTACGTAAAGATCCTTGATCAGTGTAGAGATAAGCTAGATAGTAGGTCCTTGAGATGTATATTCAACATATATCATAAAGGCTAAAAGGGATATCAATTTTATCATAAGGACCACAGACTGATATAGAGTAGAGATGTTGAATTCTTAGAAGATACTAAGAATGACATATTAGAAAATAATGACGATCCATTAGACTTAGATCAATCATCATTTGAACCCATAAAGAGCTTTTTGAAACAACCGAAACTTTAAGTTGACATAAAAGGCCTAGGGTCATACCGTTTTACTTAAAGGATTATCACACTTATCTTATAGAAGAAGTGTGTAATTCTAGGAATTTGGATAAGTTGACTAATAACTTGATTTATGACGAAGCTATAAACTTAACGGAAGCAACAGATTGGGAAAAAGCTATGGATGAGAAAATCGAATCCATTATGGAAAATCAAGTCTAAGAACTAGCTGATTTGCTAAAAAAAGGAAAGCCATAGACTGTAAATGGGTTCTGAAAGAGAAATATAAAGTTGATGGTTCAATCGACAAGTTTAAAGCAAGGTTGATTGCAAAGGGTTTCTCGCAAAAGAAGGGGATTGATTATGTTGAGATATATTTCTCTGTTACAAAATTTATATCAATAAGGATAATCTTGACAATATATGCATATTATGATTTAGACTTACATGAGTTAGATGTAAACACAAATTTTTTAAACAGAGATTTGGTTGAAATCACATATATGCAGCAACTTGAAGAATATATAGTTGAAGGTCAATAAGATAAAGTATATAGGTTGAGAAAATCCCTATATGGCCTCAAACAGTCACCTCATGAATGATATTTGGCTTTTGAAAATGCTATTATTGAACTTGGGTTTGTGGCTAATGAGCTTGATCACTGTGTATATGTTTGGAATAGTGAAAGTCACTTTATATCACCTTATCATTATATATAGATGACATATTGTTGACCGTGAATGATAATGAGATGATTGTCAAAACTAAGTCATGGTTAAACTCAAGGTTCGAAATAAAGGATATGGGAGAAGCATCCTATATCCTAGGTATAAAGATTTCTCGAGATAGAGAATTTAAACTCTTATGCCTAAGTCAGGAGAGATATATTGATTATATCATTAACAAGTTCAAAATGAGTGAATGTAAGTCTGCTATAACACCCATTGCAAAAGGAATCAAACTTGGTAAGGCTGATTGTCTTGGTGAAGGAGATAATAAGCCTAACATTCCTTATACACAAGTTGTGGGTAGTTTGATGTATGTTATATTGTGTACAAGACCTGATATCAGCTTCGTTGTTGGTCTTGTAAGTAGATATCAAAGTAAACCTGGATGACGACATTGGATAATTATAAAAAGGATTCTAAGATATTTGAAAGAAATGAAAGTGGTAGGATACTCATATGTTAACTTTGCTGGAAGCAAAGATGATAGCAAATCAACCTCGGGACAAATATTTATATTTAGAGGTGGTGTTATTTTTTGGGCATGTAAGAAACAAGGTTGTGTAATATTGCATACACAGAAAGCTGAGTCTGTGGCTTGTTGTATAGCTACAACGTATATTATCTAGATAAACCGCTTCATACGAGATTTGAAGCTGGAGATAGCCAACGAGCCTGTTGTCATTTACTATGACAACAACGCAACAATTACTTTAATCAAGAGTAGAGCTTACAATTCCAAAAGCAAGCATATAATGGTTAAATACCACTGTGCTCATGATATAGTTATGAGAAAGAAAATATTTATCTCATACATGCGAACTCATGATATGTTGGTAGACCCCTTGACTAAAGGCATAATAGAGGATATTTTCTCAAAATATGTTGCAAACATGGGTTTGAAATATGTTTGATTATTGTGTAGGTAAAAAACCACACAATGAGTAATGATTGCAATAACAATCATGACATGACATTACTAAGAAAACCCCGCAAAAGTGGGAGGAAAACCAGTATGTCAGTTTACTTGACTCGAATGACCAAGTGGGAGATGTAAGGATGAGGTGATCATTCTCGGCAATGCAACATAAAAACGGCTAAACTGGCCATCTAACCGTTATCTGTGGAAAGGCGGAATAGGGTCATAACGGCCATCACGGACTGGAATCGCCGGTCGGTTATTGTGCTTATCCGTAACCGATCAAATAAGGACTCAAGAAAAGGAAAGCTCAATAGGGAATCCAAGAGGTTAAAGAGCAGGCATTGCTCTATAAATAGAGAGCATCACAGAGATCATATAAGAACAATATACAAATTTAAAACCTCTCGGACAAATCCTACTGTGAGGAAACCTTAAAAATCACACCATTCATACTTGTTCAAACCCAGAGACAATCCACTGCAGCATACCTGGAGCGAAGATACATCGAGCTGTTTTAGAGGATGCCGGAAAGCCAATCATAAACGCCGTCAATAACAACAACTAAGCGTTTTTCCTATTAGATAGGATCGGCTATATGAATTCTTTGTTTCCACACAGCCCTATTAGGTGCCATAGTAATAGTTAACTTAATATAAACTAGATCACTCTTTATAGTTTCTTTCCAACACTTTTGTGGTTATCTTCTTTCTCTTTTAACATTTTCACTTTTCATACCTTCTTAAAAAAATATATAATCAACATAAAAAAGAACAGGGGTGTGAAATCTAATATGGTGAATATCTAATTCTGATCCTATATTAAAGCATCCACTTGATCCTTTTGTCTAATGCGATTGAACATGACTATCATCAATTCAAATCAAGGTTAGCACCAAACTAATTTCAAGTTTAAATCCGATACGAAGTGCTGCTAATTAAGCATGTTGAAGTTACTTTTCTGTTATTTGTTCGATCGTAGTTTTAGGTTTCCACGGGCGCAGTTTGTAGTGCTTATAGTGTGTGTTTGTCTTAATGTTCCTCTTAACTTTTCATTACTAGATACCACGTACTGATCAGTGCAGCCACCGTTAATAGACAGAAAAATGGAAACAAAGAGTAACCTTATACACTTATAAATCATCGTCACTAATCTTGCTTGTAACAAGCAATATCATTTCTGTTTTGCCACTGTAAATTTGAGTTTTCTAATGTTTCTGATTGACTGAACATGAAACATCTCTCTCTCTCTCTCTCTCCATGGAGGCCACACCAAATCACACAGTGCACCTATTTTTTTCCAAAAGAAAACATGTAGTGGGATTCTGCGACATCATTACTGAAGGATTGACTACGCATTGGAAAGTCCCAATCTTTATCCTCTTTTTTATTTTCCCCTTACACAGCACATAATTGGAGAAAGACAGACTTCTACGAAAAATAGATAACTATGCATGTTCTAACACGAATATCAAGAGGTGCTAGCTATTACCTCGATATACGCCAGTCAAACGTGCCTGTGCACTGACAAACAAGTTGCAGGAACAATCAGGCCTTCAATTCTGACTCAGATTTTGCCGCGGAACAGATCCTTGGCAAAAAAATGTGTCGCTGAATAGAATTAACCAAATTAAGCATCGACACCCAATATCGTATATATAATCCTCAATTTTATGTGAAATAAACTCTTTGTTGGTGATCAAACCAATAATGAAAAAGACAAGCAATTAGTTCATGAAAACTCTCACTAAAGTCATGTCAAGAAAGAACATGCCTCGAACATATCTGCAAAAACAAAAAGTTAAATGTTTTCCACCGTCATGCTAATAAAATATGAGGCGGTTTGCAAAGAAATGGGTGGGCATCTTTCTGTGATAAACTGTCGGCCACAAGGAATAATGGCAAAAGCTCCACCTTCTTTTCACTTTGAGTTCCTCGATAGTATGTATAACGTTATGACAAATAAGGTATAGTATTTACATCTGTACGATATTTGAATCCTTTAATATTTAAACATTCTCAGTAGAATCTCGAGTGGTCTGCTACATTTTTCTAAGTTTACTGCATGAAATCGAATGCCCACTATTCGCCTACAGGTGACATGAAACTTGACCAAGGACATTAATGGTATTCCTTTCTCTTCTTACTTTCTGTTTTGTCATACTTTATGGTTATTCGCTTAAGCAACCTTGGGATTCATAGTTTTAAGTCAAGTTTGTTCAGGTTACAACATAATTAGTATTGATGGTCTTGCTTGAACGCTTCTCAGTTACCATTTAAATCAAGAAGAAAATAATCAACCAAGAAGAAGATGATGGAGAAGAAAAGGAGAAGAACAATAACAACAGCAGCAGCAACAACAACGATGATGCCGGCAGTAAAAGGATCCTGTATGCATGAGAAAACCAAATGTTGTATCACTATCAAGTAGACGAGGAAATAGAACACTAAGCATTACAGGATTGCGTTTGAGGCTTGAGTTAAAACTTAATTTGTAGGTGTCAATAACTTGAACAAATTGTGAAAAAACAGCACCACGCTTAAAAGAGCACCTTTCATCCATCGTAGAAATCAACAGCGAATGACCTGCTTTGAATGACCAAATAATCTGCTACAATAATTAGAGAAAGACGGGGATAGTAAATTTATCCACAATCTGCAGGCAATCCTATTTACCTTCCATATTTGCATACAAGATAGACGGATCACAACAAAGCGGTTTGCTGACATCCAGTAAAGGTGGAGAAAAAGCCCTAGAAAACAAGAAATAAGAGTTTACTTCTTTCCCATCATGCCCTCTACCATCATCATCCTCTTCTTCTATATATATATATATATACGTCTAGTACATGACCACCATCAATGCCGATACTATATATGGCCACTAGAGCTACCGCAGCTAGCACTATCCCGTAACACAACTCATTAGGCCGCCTGGAAAAAGTAAAAAACTAGAAGCAAGTAAGAAAAAACAGAAAAAGCACTAAAAACAGCGTAGGTGATATTCGGATCATCAGCCCAATTTAGTAAAATAGGGGGTGCAACTTGAAGGTTGCCTACTCATATTAGATGATCTTCTGAACGATGAAGCTGTGGTGAGAATTTATTCCATTTATTAGGCCGGCCCCATTTTCAATAAATGAGATAGTCCGGCAGCGCTGGTTCGAGCATGTTCAGGCACCGCTGATTTGTAATCTTCTACTGTCAAGTTGGTGGAGGCTGCTACTGCTGTTGTTTCGGGCGGCTGCTGGGTTGATGGAGGATGCTTTCTCTTCTTCTTCTTCTTCTCATAAGCAATTCCCCTCGCCATGACCTGCAATTCCTTGACCTCCCTCAGGTACAGACGGACTGCCCGAGCGGCAAAGGGGTTGGACTCCGGCTTACCGCCATTCTCTTCATAAGCAGCTCGCAGCCGGCCGATGAGCGCATCGAGGCTGCCCCATGCCTGGCGCAGCGGGCATGGACATGGGCACGGTGGGTTCGGGTCGCCAAAGAAGGGGCAGATCTGGGTGTGCACCTTGGTCTTGCCAAACTGGTCTAGGTAGCGCAGGAACTCCAGAACATGGGAGCCACTGCATTTTGATAGCGATAGTGGTGGCTTGTGATTCGTTAGATACTGCCCAAAGGTGTTCCAATCTCTTCTTTTCTGTGATTGATATCTGCTTAGCGTTGAAGGAGTTGTGTTTGTAATGTTGGGAGTGGTGTTGGTGATTGTGCTGCTATTTGTGGTGGATGATTGAGATTCATCTGCAGTATTCATGGTAGACCGAGAAAATCAGATCTTTCAGAAGCTTATCTTTCTTTTCGCTCTCTTACCTGTTTATCAGATTCTCCATTGGATTTCTTCTTGCTCGTTTCTGATGCTCTTCTTGCTTCATCTGTTCCTCCTCCTTTCCTTTTCTTTGGGTTGTTTATTCAATTATTAGTTGCTCTTATTTGTATTTATGTCTGTAGTCACTTGTTAGTGAGATTGACAGGCGTTGTTATTGGATATTATATTGTTCTTTTCTTTCTGGATGAATGGTACATGGTGCCTACTTTTCTTTTTATTTTTAACTTTTGGAGTAAACGAACAGTGAGTTGTCATTGTTGTTGGTAAACTTATTACCAGGAGCTTGATATAAACTTAGTTTTCACCTTTAAAGCCATGGTGGTGATTTTTATCTTTCTTTAGTTGGATATCATATTCGTACAAACAAGTGGAGAAGTTCAATATATGGATTTTCTAATCTCTTTTACCACGTTTTACTAAAGGATGAGAGGTACTGATGTTTTTTGACTTTTGGTGGAAAGACTATTCAAATTGAAGCAGTCATGTAGGCGTGACTAAATCCTATATATGCACGCACACATAGTCATGCTTGGTATCTCCACTTCAGTCAATATCATATATTCAATTTAAATTTTAAAATCACATATCGGTATCTATTATCAAACCTATTTTATCTTAAAATAATTCACTTCTCTCACAAATTAGTCTCACATGTTTCTAACCTATACATGTAATATAACTTGACATTAAATACTCAACACAAACTACAAGTGGAACTAGCATGACCAATAAAGTAGCCAACTCAATCCATCCACCCTCTAATGATGTCCTATCCCATCACGAAGAACCCACAAGCACACCCATATGGTGCATTACTCACCCACAAGCACACCCATATGGTGCATCCATGCAAGTAATAAAGCATTTTCAATTGTACCCAATAAGAAAATACATGTATACAAATATTTATAATCTTATACAGCATTTAATTACAAGTAAAACAGTCTCTAGCATACATCTTGAGAATGAACACATTCACCTATATATTGCTTCTATACTGATCCAAATTTTGCAATGGTAATATCTTTAAATCACCTTGAGTTAGTCCTTAAATCACAATATTATTATTCTACATTTGATTAGAGACTCAACACATAAAACCACATTGAAATCAAACTTTAAACAACCCTAAAAATGCCTAAATACACATTTTTGATCTATTTTGGATTTGTCAAGATCCTGTTAAAAGACCCAGATCCATTTTGTTCAGTAAAATGAATCTTGACTGGCAGTATGCAGACCTTATTCGAACTCAGAATCGTGTCTCTTTAAAGACACTAGTTAAGTGTCCAGCTTGGTGTTACTACCGATCGACACAACATGATGAGAGGACTCGACACGACACCGCTAATCGAGTCCTTTGGTTTCAAACACCGAAAACAACATTTTCCAGTATTCACCAAGCAAGCCACCAACTCATTTCGATCCGCCGTCATCAGGCGGACCGATTGTCTCCTTCAGCTGCATCGGACTGCGGCGGTTTCGCCCAATAACGGATCTAGATTGAACTAATGTGGGGTGTTCATTCTACCCGAAATTTCAAAAGTTAGAGTCTATGGCCCGTGGCTCATGAACTATAACACATGGTTCCCCTCATTCGAAACCATTCGAGGGACTACTGATTCCACCCAAAAGAGTTCTAGGTCCGCCAATGGATTTGCCAGAACAAAAAAGGGGACGTGCCCTTGTTTCTGAAAACCACGCGGTTGTCTGTGTTAGGCTTCGGCTTCCCGTTGCAAAAAAGAGAGAGGCCAAAAGGAAAAATGAAGGGTTCATGACTGGCCCAGCATTACACCAATCCGGGGACCTCCAGCCATCTGGAGACTCTGCTATCCACCAACTTGACTTCAATTTCACCTAGTTTAATTTCTTGCCGTTGACTGCCTCAATCTTTCTGCTTTAGTTTCTCTTCTGCACCAAACTTTAATTTCTTTCTATTTTATATTCTGATTTCGTACGCATAGCATTAAATCATGTTTCCTTCTTCTTTACTTTTTCACGGGAAAATGTGGCCGATGTGACGAAGGTGTCATATAGTGGAATAAACCATTCCTGTCTCGAGTCATTCAAACTTTTATCCTCTTTTCCTTCTTCATTTTATTTTTATGGATAAGATAGCTTTTGTAGAAAAACAGACCCATGAGCGTAATATGACGGATTCATTAAAAAGGAATAAACAACACCCAGCTCTATTACCGTTGCTGCTGGTGGAGAGTTCCACTTCTAGAGGGTGAATGTATGGGTATGTATTAGTAGACATGGCTGGTTCGGAATCGGTCCGGCAGTTCAAACCAGACTCTAGCCATCGGAACCTTGAACCAGCAGTTTCGGGTTGAAAACATAAACCGGGGACCTCTCAGTTCTATAACAGTTCATGAATTTTAAAAACCGGTTCGGAGCCGGAATTTGAACCGGAGGTTTTAAACAATTATTTATTAAATATGTATATATATTATTTTTAACATTTACATTTACAAAATATTAACAGCTTAATGGTAAGATGTACTTTGTGTGTGGAAGTAAGTAGAGAGTTAGACTTTTGTGGTTTGCATTTTGTGATTTGAAACACTTATATATTAGATATATATAGACATTATGATGTTTTCAGTCACGAGAGCTGTCTTGGACCAACGGTATAAGGCTATCATTTTCAATTAAGCATGGAGGGTTCGAGTTGTATTCACGGTCTTTCAAAAGAATATTTTTAAATCGGTTTTGAGACGATTGTGATTCTAGGTTTCGGGTAACCCTGAAGAGCCAGTTCCAGCTTACCTTAAACCGAACATGTCTATGTGTTAGGCTTTGGTGTCGTCTTGTAACCCAAAAAGAAGGAGAAGAAAGGTATAAACCGAATGAAAAACGGGACAAAAGATGATGGGTTGGCATGAGATCATATACAACATTTACGCACATGTAAGCATTCCCTCAGCTTCCCTTGTTCTCAAACTTAATCAGTGGCGGATTTAGAATTTTTTGTGAGGTGGGACGAGCTGTTTGTTTGATCATTTGAGGTTGGGCGAACTATGTATAATCGTCATGAATTCAATTGTTTCCTATAACTTTTTCATTGGTTTTCGGAATTTTAGGTGAGGTAGCCACCCACCGACCCTAAATGTAGATCCACCAATAGCAACAGCGAGCTGAACACCTACTACATTTTGGAGTCAAACAAAGTCAAAGAATAGTTTGATCATTAACATAAAAAAGATGTTTATGTATATCGTTGTGTGCATAAAATAGATAAACATCAAGAACATTTTATATATGACAATACATTTTAGGTGTTAATGTTATCTTATCCAAACAAATTTCAACCTCTAATCTTAAGGATAGATGGTTGAGATTTGAATTCTAAAATCAAAATTATAACAATACTTTGAAGGTGTACTTTTTATTTCTTGAATTCAAATCTCAATAATTTATCTTCAAGATTAAATTGTTGAAATTTATTTAAATATGTTATCACCAAGGTGTAGTAGCACATACCATGTTCTTGATAGATACATATAAATATGCATGTATAAATATGGATGAATAGGGTTTAAAGCACCTACAAAAGCCAAGCTAGGACTTGGCTCACTGAGCGAAACAAGGTTATATTGCACTTGCATACGGATGCTTAGGAGCAGTAAGAACTTTTTTGAGGTGAGGTGCACTTGTATTTTAGATGTACTTAGTGTTTCAGGTCCAAAAAACACTTATTTTTCTATGACAAACACTTTTGTTTTCGTTTATATGTAGTGCTAAATGATAACTCGAAGTTATCATAGTTATAAGGCTCATGCATAACGGTCGTGTAATAGGAAGGAGTCCCCTTCCATATTGCATGATCCATTTTTTTTACAATAATTTTTTAAAATAAAACCTTTTTTATTTACAAATTAAACGTAATAGGTAATGCAGTAAAAGAGTTCTTTCTTTCGGTTAAAATGCACATCCGAAAAAAGAAAAGAAAGCAAGGATAAAATACGAAAGAAAGAGAGAAAAATTCTATAGAAATGTCTCTGCTCTCTCTCTCTCTCTCTCTCTCTCTCTCTCTCTCTTTCAGTTATCTTGTGAAACTTCCTCGAAAAAAGCATGCCAAGTGATCCAAAAGCCTCACGGCGCGGTCCACTGCGAAACAAAACAACAGTGGACAATTCTTCAGATTTCGAGTGAAGAGCATGCCTTATCTCACCCTCAAGTGGGTTCGCCACTGCTTAGGAACGTACCACCTCTGTGTAGAATACATTCAAAAGGGAAAATATACATGGGATGACCCCGCACCATAACCAATTTCTCAGGAGTAGCCGGTAGTGGATTCAACTCATTGAGGAATTCTTAGTCGTTACTCGATCTGGCTGCCTATATCGATACGAAATATAGCCATTCATTAAGAAAATTAAGTTTTATTGTGATTATACTTAACTTTTCCAAATCTGATGAAAGTTTTCACCTATATATTGCCTAAGAAATAAATAACTCTGGTTTGCACAATTTTGGTGGATAATATATTTTCAGGTATGATCTATCAGTTGTAATGTATTCTATTCATTCAGGAATCCAAAGTTAAGCCTGCATCCTTGTCCGAGACAGTACTAGGACGATTGATTTCCTTAAAAGGTCAACGGACACACTAGTAGGATTCATTCAGCTACATAAATTATTATAATTTGTCAACAGTGAAGCCAGAATTCATTTGGACCCACTTACAGGATCAATATTGAATAAGATTTTCCGATTTGTGGTGAGCATTATATGGAAGACAGTATCAGACTGTCAGCTTTCTAAAGAGTTATTGCAGGCATACTTGCTAACACAAGTTAACAAGGAATCAACGGCAAGAAAAGAATGGAATCACTACAAGATCTAGAATGGGGAGCAAGAAATTTGAAGTCAGTTATCTCGATCGGAGTCTATAATGCGGAATTTGTGCAAACTAACCTTTCCTCTCAATCTCAAACATGTATGGGAGATATAGTTAAAGCTTTTAAAACAAATAATCGACGTGTTCTTGTCCCTGTGGGGACTGTAAGAATGCACAAGGAGCCACAACTTCCCTGCTTCAACTTGAAAGTCTGCTTAACCCCAGCTCCCAAACAAAAGAAAAATCTGTAAGAGCGGATATTTGGACTGATTTCTCAAATAATTAAACTATGTCAATCACATACGTGTATCTCTGTGTGTCTGTGTCTCTATTGTGTGATGGAATTTTTCATTCATGTGATTGGTATGAGAACACTTTACGCCAAGACATTAATAAGAGCCCAAAAAATGTCGTTATCTAATTGGTAAGGGGTTGGTTCGCCATATTCATGTCATAGTTGGAAGGTTAGGAGCAAACTCTCCACACTTTTAAGACATTCAGCTCCAAACAATGTTTGTGCTTACTCAATTTGAACACTTTTGCTTTCTTCACAAGACGGATTCTAGGTGAATGCATGGCCTTTGCAATTGTACATGGATTCACACTTGAATACGTGGTCCTGACCGAGCGTTTGCATGCCTCAAAAAATTACAAAATTGATCGCTACTCTTTTATGCGTGCTATGTACCGAACATCACTTCTTGATTAGACAACAACTATGTTTTTATTCATTTGTATATACCAGGAAATGTATATATCAGCTCCGGAATCCTATGAGTGGCATTAGAATGTGAGTTTGCTGTGTGTGTGAGAGAGAGAATTTCTTCTTTTCTTTCTTGAGCTAGTTTTTCCGACCTTCTCTTCCCTCTGAGACAGGTTGTGCTCTTGTAATCGATAAAGATGAACGAGTCTTGCAAAAGATTGTTGATATTGCAAGTGGAGTTGACAGGGGACCACTCAAAAATTGGACTTAGTTTTTACTGGTCTTTTTGATAATTACAGATGGATAAAATTACTGAATTACCCTTCTAATATTAGTGTCCTTTGGGGTTAGGGATTGGTGAAATGAGTGTTCGTTCTTCGTGAGATCTTGTGCTTGTGGCCATTGGGATGGAATGAGGTTCGCACCCTGCATTGGTGAGTCTGCTTTTGTCTTTCCCTGTTGTGATTTCTTAGTCCTTAATTCTGGTTGATATTTTCTTTTTGATAGTCCAAACTTTGGTGATGCATCTCTCTCTCTCTCTCTCCCTCCATCCTTCCTCATGACCAAGTTTTCGAATTTGGTATCCATGTTTGCCCTTTAAGTTCATTTATGGATATGTAACTTGTGATCTTTCTTTCCTTTTTCCCTTTTGTTGTTCCTTAGATTTATTTAATCAACTTGTGGAGTAATTTGCATGATGAATCATTTTAAGGTTTATTTCGAAATGGTACCCAGGCTCTATTTAAAATTGCTTTTTGGTACTTGAAATTATGTACAGTTTAGTATATAGATATTTAGCAAATTACCTTTTAATAGTTGGCTATTAGACATCTTATTTGTTATATGTTTCATATTGCATGTTTTCCTTTTAGACTGTCTTACTGCTATTTTTGCCAAACAACTAAAACTAACTTCCAAAATTTGCATATATGAATTGAAAAAAATTGAGAAATTAAACGGTCTAAACTTTTAAACGTGAAAAAGACATATTATGTTTGCTCCCACATCAGAGGGTGTAGATTATGTACTTAGGAAAATGATTTTGCCCCCAACTCTCAATGCAACTGAATAAGAAAAGGAAATGTGTAAAACATTCCTTAGAAATTACACAATAGCCAGAACCATAATATTGACATATATGAAGGATAACCTAATTAGGGTCTTCGATGGATTTGAGACTACTAAGGAGTTGTTTGACTCAATAACAACTAAATATGATACTATAACAAACTTCCATGTCCAACTATTTTTTCAGAAATACAACTCCTACAAAGTGAAAGGAGGAGATAATATAGTGTAACATGTGAACCAAATGTTGATAATGATAAGAGACTTAACTATAACAAAATTAATCATATCAGAAGCTATGCAAATACCTACTATCCTAAATAGTCATCCCCCATCAAGGAATATGGTCGAAGGAAACCACTTCTTTATTCAAGTGTTTCAACTGTAAAAAATGGGACACTATAAGAGAGATCGTCGTAACAAAAAGACTAACGGTGGAAACACTTAACAACGCGATCAAACAGAGAAGCAAAACATAATATGCGTGGTTTTAGAATGTCTCGATATGGACCGCCTTCTAACTCGCTGGTTGATTGATTTAGAAACAAAGATATATATCTTTAAAAACAAAGAAAAAACTATGAATTTAAAGAAATATAAACCAAAAGAACACCACTGGGAAATAACATTTTTTCAAATATCTTTGGGGTCGGGTCCTTTAGGATATATGTACAAGGCATACCAATAGTATTAATTGATGTACTAATTATGCCCTCAATTAGGCGTAATTTAGTTTTGGTCCCTATCTTGGTTAAAAAAGGTTTTGAAGTTAGGTTTATTCCTAAGGTAACAGTGGGAAAGCATTGAAGGATAGTCTTATTTGAAATGTTTGATGTTGAATATGGATTGTTCAAATTAAGTATTAATGAGAATTATGATTATTCTGCTTATATAGATTGTGCCTTTAATATTGATGTGAATGTAGGACATAAATGCCTAAGGCATATAAGTCTCAAAAGGTTTAAGAAATTATCCAACTTTTATTTACAACCTGGATTTCAAGAAAACACTTTTATTAAGTGTGAAACATGTATGCAAGTAAAAATGACAAAAAAATCATGTCCTAAAACAAAACTAGGGCAACAACCCTATTAGAGATCATTGACACTGATTTATGTGGACCATTTAGAGTGACATCACATCAAGGTAAGGCATATTTTATAACTTTTATCAATTATTATTCGAGATATACATATATATCTCTTACTACATAAATCTGAGGTACTTAACATATTTAAATAATATAAGCAGGAAGTTGAGAACCAACTAGGGCATACAATCAAAGTCTTAAGGTTTGATCAAAGTGGAAAATACACCTCCAAAAGAATTTTAGAATATTGTAAAGATATTAGTATTTCAAAACAAAATACAATGCCTAGAACACCTCAATAAAATAGTATTACAGAAAGATATAATAAGACCTTACTAAATATGACAAGGTCTATGTTAATGATGTTTCCCGACCGAATGTATTTTGAAGAGAATTGGTAAGTACAACCATATATATATACTAAATAAGTACCTTATAAGATTGTATTATCTATACCATACGAGATGTGGTACGGAAGAAAACCAAATCTAAATCTATCGCACGTGTGAAGATCATTGACAAGTATAGGGATAAGTTGGACAACATATCCTTTAAATGTGTTTTTATTTGATATCCTAAAGGTTCTAAAATATATCAGTTTTATCACAAGGACTATGCATTAATATAAAGTATGAATGCTAAATTCTTAAAAGAAACTAAGAATGATATATTTGAAAATGATTATAAATGTGTTGATGATCTAATGGATTTAGATACATCATCATTTGAACCATGAATAATGATGATGTTCCTCAATAAACTAAAACTTTAAGTGGACATTAAAGACCTAAGGTCATATTGTCTTACTTAAATGATTATTACACTTACCTTATAGATGAAGTATGCAATTCAGTTCATTTAGATGTGTTAATTGATAACTTAACATATCAGCAGGGTATTGACTCATCTGAATCATCATACTGAGAAAAAGTTATGGATGATGAAATTGAATCCATCAAGAAAAACCAAGTATGAGAATTGACTAATTTACCAAAAGAAAGAAAAGTCATAGATTGTAAATGAGTTTTGAAAAAGAAATATAAAGTTGATGGATCTATCCATAAATTTAAGAGAATATTAGTTACATAAAGATTCTCGTAAAATGAGAGGATGTGTTATGTTGAGATATATTCTCTTGTTACGAAATTTACATGCAAAATAATAATTCTGGTAATTTCAGTATATTATGATTTGGATTTAAATCAGTTAGACCTTGAAACTTATTTTCTAAATGAAGATTTAGATAAATCATATATATGTAACAATTAGAAGATTACATTGTTAAAGGCCAAGAAGATAAAATATATAGGCTGAAAAAATCACTATATGGCCTTAAACAATCACCTCATCAATGATATTTGACTTTTCAAAATGCTATAATCGATGAGCTTGACCACTGTTTATATGTTTGAAACAGTGAGAACCACTTTGTCATTCTATCACTATATGTAGATGACATATTGTTGTTTGATAATACAATGAGATGATTATCAAAACCAAATCATGGTTAAACTCAAGGTTCAAAATGAAGGATATGGAAGAGGGATCCTATATTCTCATAATAAAAATTTCTCATGAAAGAGAATCTAAACTCTTATGCTCAAGTCAAGAGAGATATATAGACTATATCCTCAAGAATTTTAAAATGAGTGAGTCAAAGCCTGTATCTACATTCGTTGTAAAAGAGGTTAAATTGAGTAAGGTTGATTGTCTCAGTGAGGGAGAAAATAAGCCTAATGTTTCTTATGCACAAACTATGGATAACTATAATATGTTATGTATAAAACCTGATATTAGCTTTATTGTTGGTATTGTAAATAGATATCAAAGTAATCCTTAATAGTAGCATTGGATAGCTATAGGATTCTAAGATATCTTAAAGTAACAAAAGACTTAAAACTGTATTTTCAGGCAGATGAACTAAAAATGGTAGGATACTAAGATGATAACTTTGTTAGAAAAAATATGACAACAAATCAACCTCTTAACAAATATTTTTATTTGGAGTTGGTGTTGTTTTTTGAGGTTAAAAGAAATAGGGTTGTATAACATTATATACATAAGAAGCTTAATATATTGTTTGTTGTATGGCAACAACAAGTGTAATTTGGATAAGCCGCTTCATACATGATTTGAAGTTAGATAGAGCTAACAAGTTGATTGTCATTTATTGTGACAACAATACAATAATTACTCTGATTAAGAGTGGAGCTGATAACTCTAGAAACAAACATATAATGGTTAAGTATCACAATGTTCATCATATGGTTAAAAGAAATTAGATATCTATATCATATATACCAACTAATGAGATGTTGGCTGACTCCTTGATCAAAGGTATAACAGAGGATCTTTTCTTAAAGCATATTGCAAACATGGGTTTGAGATTTATTTAAAGTATATTAAATTACTCGATCATGATTATTGTATATGAAAGAATGTGTTGTATACGAAAAACTACACATGTATAAATTGCAATTACACTTGAAATCATACCATGCACAAATTGAGAAAACCGATAAAAGTGAGAGGTAAAACCAATGTTTCATAATAGTTTAACTCAAATGACTAAGTGGGAGATATAACACAATATTTGGCTATATTTCAGCAAGATATCTATGAAATATGGGAAGACATACCATCTTCTCATATTCCATAGATAACGATTTCAATAAAATTTGTTAACTGTTTTGTTAATGCATATGGTACACCTCTCATCGATAATGATACGACTTATAACAGAAAATACAAAACCGTAAGACAAGAAAGATAAAGCCCGACTGTAATGAAGTTTTTACGTTCTAAATATGACACTGACAAAAAAAAAATATGCGAGATCAATAGAAGGGAAATATCTTTCGTGAAAAACCTTAGGTGTGAAACCGTAGGCAGCACTCTCCAATCTTTCTCCTTCTTCAACAACGGTCTAGAGTCGTCCTTACCCGTTCTTCTTCCGCTGTGGATCCTTGACAGAAATCTATCAGCTTTTAAACTTCATAAAACGTGGCGAAAACGAGTTTAGAGAAATAAAAGCGACGACAACTACTCATTCTCTTCTCTACCCTTTTAAAACCCGAAAAACATCCCATGCTTTATGTGGAAATCTTTCTGCTCTTTGTGCCATGCTTCAAAGCATGGAAAGCTTTACTCATGCTTTAAAGGATGAAAAAACTTCCGATGCCTTTTGCCCATGCTTTAGAAAACGTCGAAAACTTCCCGTGATAGGGGGGCCGGGACTCCGCAAGGTTTTTCATAAACATTCAGGATATGTTCATCAGAACCACCTGTGATACAGATGCAGTCTCTCGAGTATAAGTGTGAGAAACATACAAGTGAAATGAACTTTACAGCGCAGTGATAAACATGATATCCATTTTGATAGCCTTGAGAAACTACGATCGTAGCTTCTTGTGAGAATCCAAATTGCTCGACAAGGGGTACAATTTGGTTCAATGTAGAATAGATTTCATTAACAAATGAATCCTTTCACTGGGTTGTGCCCCTAGTGTGCAGATTAAGGTAATGTGTTACAGATAATCTTACTGTGCTATAGATACATGCATGGTTGCAGACTCGCAGCAGTCTATAAAGTTTTGATATATTCGGAAGGAGTTTCCACAAGAAGACCATATGAAATTTGAACCTAGTATCATGCCCTGGTATAATGATTAATTAAAAGAAAAGAATAGTTTGCACTTACAATTTTATATCAAAAGGCATTTTCCATATTAAAAGAAAAGAACCTTTATTAAGCATTGTGATATTCTTTTGAGAGAAAGTGCTTTATTATCATGAGACAATATATATTACTATTTTTTGAAACAAAAAACTTCACAATAGTTCTTATTAACAAGGCTGTGAACAAAGCAATTGTTGGGACAATCACCTTATGGTGCGCTATAACCGAACACGGGAAATCTCATACGGCTTGAACAAAGGGACTGCCCCAACATCAAAATCTAATATTTCTCAATCTTTTTAACACCCTCTGGGAGTCGAAATCCCCACCAGCAGCGACTTCGCTACAGTGCCCAGGTGGCAGCTCAACGGTAGGGCTCTAGCGCCATTCCTGTCCGTCTCAAGAGTTCGACTCTGCGGAGGCCCATATTAGAGGAATGGCAGGTGGTTGTTGTTGGTTGGGTTGTGCTGCCTAGGTCGAAAAACACCTAGACCTAAACCTGGTTGGCAATGGATAATGGGTTGGGTTGGAAACCACCTAAGGGTGTGTGCCAGGTTGGTAAACACTTTGTAGACGCAGAAAATTCCAGCTCCTAGTTCTTAGGCATGAAGCGAACCTTTTCGTGTGCCTAAGTCCTATTTAAACAAACAGGGCGTGCCAGCTAGCTTACTTAAGCTAGCGAAGATATATTTTAAAACCTGACTTCTAACGTGGCGACTGTGAGCAAACAAGCTCTTGTCGTCGCAGACCTTCTTGCACCGATGCGCAAGGGTCAGTCTGTACGCTTTCAAAATCAAGTTTTTGAGTGTAAGAACCTACGAAAGCGGTTTGAGGTGTTTGATTCGGGTATTTTTAATATGATTTTCAGATTTTAGTTCACGTGGATTTGCATGTGCCTAAGTCTTGCTTTTTATCCCTTTTTGGGCCACCTAGGTGTGTGTTATGAACACTCTACTAAAATGTGGCGATTTTGAGCGGGAGTATGGGGTTTGCTTTAATGCAATATGCGTCCTAACTCGTGGTATGGCGTATATGCAATGCAAACTCACGCAACTCCAAAGGAAAAACCCGAATTTAAAAGACAATGCCGAAGGGAAATGACTTGTAATGGAAATTGCCGAAGGGAAATGACTTGTAATATAAATGCCGAAGGGAAATTGCAAAAGGGAAATATGGCTATATCTTAAGAGCGGAAAGGCTCAATAGTGCAAGTGTGTGCCGTGTATATATGGAAAGACTACACACACTGCTGAACCTTAAAACCCAAATTAAAAAGACATAGCCAAAAGGGAAATACGTATATACTATATATGAGCCCTTACTTGGGTCTTACAAATAAGAGCGAAGGCTCAATGTGGGTGCGTGTGAAAATGTAAAGACAACACACACGACTTCAAATGAAACCCAAATATAAATTGCAATATGGCCTTAACTAAGGTCTTGAGAATAAGAGCGAAAGCTCAATGTGTGTGAGTGCTAGAATTGAAGTACTACGCACACAACATGAAATTAAACCCAAATAGAAATTGCAATATGGCCTTAACTAAGGTCTTGGGAATAAGAGCGAAAGCTCAATGTGTGTGAGTGCTAGAATTGAAGTACTACACACACGACATGAAATTAAACCCAAGGATAGTATCACACGACCCTTACTTGGGTCTTGCAAATAAGAGTGGAGGCTCAATGTGTGTGAGTGCGAGAATTTAAAGATAACACACTCAACTCAAGCAAAACCCTACGCAACTTAAAGTATATACGTAAACTTATATATAAAGGGCTGATTAGGCCCGTGTGTGTTCAAAATCGTGCACAACTAAGAGCGAGGTAGGCTCAAGTGCACGTGTGTGTGGGTGTGCCAAGCCACATTATTACAAGCGGGGGGAGACAATGCTCCGTTATTACAACCCCGTATCAAATTTAATTTAATTTAAGCAAGTCTATAACTAAGGACCGAGTTAGGCACTTACTTATAGCTGGTCTGGAGGTGACTTGCTTGAGCGTGAGCTTGGCTTCGCCTTGGGCTGCAAGAGGGAGCTCCTCGGAGTGGAACGGCAAGGATGTGTGGCCGGGTGACAAAGAAGCGCGAATGTGGCGCCTTGGTGCTTGCCGGCTGCTAGGGGGAGGCTGCCGTGGCACTTTGGGCTAAGGTGATTAAAGAGGGTCACTAAGGGATAGGGTGGTGCTATGGAAGGTGGCGCTAAGGGGGAGCCTAAAGGGAATGCCTAAGGGAAAAAGTATGGCTGTCGGGTGACTTGGGTGCAGTCAGCTGGGGTGGTCGACTAAGGAGTGGTTTAAATGGTGGCCGGGTAGGATAGCTAGGGAATGTCAAGAATGGGAAGGGAGCTAGCTAGGGTGCTGTGGAAGGTAGGATTAATGGGTGACTAAGAGTGTAGGGGGGCAGGTCCTAGGGGATAAGGTAGGGTGGCCGGGTATCACTAGGGGAAGAGATAAAGGATCGGGTGGTGGAAGGGGTTAGGTCTGGTCGAATGGATAAGGGTGGCGGGTGGCTGTGATGGAGAGGTGGAGTGGTGGTATGGGCGGTTGAGAGTGGAGGGGGAGTGAAGAGGAGATGAAGTTGGGTTGAGATACTAACCGGATGGATGAAGGGCGTTGGTGTCCAAGGAGGGCAGCCGGGTGATTGAGTGGATGGAGTTCGGCCGGATGGAAGTGGTGGCAGCGTGGAATGGAGCAGGCCGGATGGAAGTGGTGGCGCGAGGTGGAGCTTGGCTGGGAATAATGGTGGTGCAGGTGGAAGGAGGGCAGCCGGGTAGAAGGTTCGGCTGGGAGGTGGTTGGTCAAGATCGGCTGGCCCAAGATGGAAGAAGCTGAAAAATCAACCCACTAGGGGGGGTTTATATAGCTTTTTGAAGGGCGGTTGGGGCTGGTATTTGGAGGGTGGTAAGGTGGTTTAGGTGGTGGTGGTGTGGTGATAAGGTGGGCTGGTTTTGAGGAGGGGCCAGATATTTTGCTTAAAGGGGTTTTAGGGATATGGTGTGCTAGGTTTAGGTGGGGTGGTTTAGGGGTTTAGGGCTTAGCTAGGTGGGTTGGTTTTGGGGTGAGGTTTAGTGAGGTGGGTTAGGTGATTAGGTTAGGTTTAAGAAAATTAGGCTAGGTTTAGGGAAGGATTAGAGAGGTGGGTTAGGTGATTAGGTTAGGTTTAGGCTGGGATTAGAGAAGTGGGTTAGGTGATTAGGCTAGGTTTAGGACGGGATTAGGGTAAAAGGCTAGGATTAGGGGTTTTGGCTTAGGATTGGGTTAGGTTTAAGGAAATTAGGCTAGGTTTACAGAAGGATTAGGGAGGTGGGTTAGGTGATTAGGTTAGGTTTAGGCCGGGATAAAGGAAGTGGGTTAGGTGATTAGGCTAGGTTTAGGATGGGATTAGGGTAAAAGGCTAGGATTAGGGGTTTTGGCTTAGGATTGGGTTAGGGAGCTCCCTTTGCATAACCCATAGACCTTAATTGCATCATGTTGGTGCAACCCTAGGTTAGGTTTTGGCTAATACAAGCTTAAACCCATACTAATTAGGCTAACCCACATGATTAACCCTAAACTTGACACACAAGTCAAGCTTAATTACAATTACCCTCAAATCTTATCCTCTCCATTCTCTCTCATGCCCATAATCCCACGTGAATTTCAAGTGGGCCCCACCTCCATTTATGAGAAGGTGATGTGGGCCATGGATGTGGATATTGGATTGGATCTCTAGATCCAAATCCAAATCCACATATAGGTTTGGATTGGGATTTGGATATATATGGTCCAGATCCAATCCAAATTGAATTCTGACTCCTTCAGGCTGTGTTCGAAACGAACGGTTTGTGCGGGGTCTGACAGCATCAGTACTCCGTCTGCGTTGGGTCTTTGCCAACATGGTCGTCCGCTTCTGTTTTCACCTTCCGAAGATGATTTCATATGATTTCTCGGCGTTCGAGATCCTGGGGGTGGATTCAACACGAGAGTTGCTGTGCCGGGCTCGACTTGTGCTCCGGTTCCGGGCTCTCTTTGGCTCTTCTGGTCCTGCTTTCATCAGGCCAAGCTGCTTCGTGGGGTTTCAAAATATATTTTAAAAGCGTATTATACATATTTAAAACATATAACGTTTAAAACATATGTACAGGGTTGTCTGGAAGGCTCCTGGGTTTCCAGACTCAAAATAGTCCTTTGGGACTGTTTTTACAAAACCAGGTTGATTCGAGAAATTCGTGGGATTTCGGGGTGTTTACACACTTACAGCCTTTTGAGATAACCCTTTGCGGGTAACCTAGAAACATTACACACCCTACTTTGTTCCTTCTTCATTCTGCATTACAAGAGTTACATAAAGCAAGAAAAAAACAAAAACATAAGTAAGGGATAGTCGGCTTCTCCTACGCTATAATCGAAAACATTTGGTTAACATGTTCAACTACGTTGTTACTTTTTTTCATTTTGCAAGAATTGTACTTTTGAAAGAGTAGTTGTACCTTTTAACTTTGTAAAACAAAGACAAAATATATGGAATGTAAGTTTGATCATTTGGTTACTTCAGAAGACATAGAAATTAAAATTGGTACACATTACATCTCCCAAAATGAAAGTTTTAAATACCTAGGGTCAATTTTTAAGAGTGATGAAGAATTGATGGAGATGTTACGCATAGAATTAATGTTGGTTAGTTAAAATGGAGAGGAGCATCAGGTATTCTTTGTAATGAGAAGATACTATTACAGTTAAAAGGTAAATATTATACAATAGCAATTAGGCCTGTCATGTTTTATGGTTATGAGTGTTGGGCAGTTAATCATCAACATGTACAAAAGATGTCTGTGACAGAAATGAAGATGTTGAGATGGATGAGTGGTCATACAAGAAAAGACCGTATATATAATGAGATTATTAGAAACAAATTAGGAGTAACACCAATAGAGGATAAAATGAGAGAATATCGTTTAAGATGGTTTGGACATATAGAAAGAAGATCAAAAGAAGAACCTATAAGAAGGTATGAAAAACTAAATTTGGAAAGTATTAAAAGAGGTAGAGGACAACCACAGAAGTGTTGGAAAGAAACAATAAAGAATGATCTAGCTTATTGTGGGTTAACTGCTAACATGGCACACGATAGGGATCTGTGGAAACAAAGAATCCATGTAGTCGACCCTATCTAGTATGGGAAAAGGCTTGATTGTTGTTGTTGTATCATATTTAGTGGTCAGGGAATCAAATACCTCTTTAACAGTTTCAAATTCCCCAAATACCCTAATCAAGTTGTCTTTCATGTAATTCAACATTATGGTCCTAACTATTGTGTCATCATTTAGAAATGTCTTATATATCTTTTTTTCTTCATCTGTTGCAACTGGTATAGGAGGTAAAATTGTTTCCTTCAGTACATAGTCAACTCCTTCTAAAGTTAAGGCAAGTGGAATTCTTTTTTTCCTGATTTTGAAAGTTAGGCAATTTAACTTTTGAGTCTTTGCAAATTCAAACACGCAAATTCTAGAAGTCATTTTTTAAACTTTTGACAGAGACAACAAGTAGAGTGTCTATACATTTTAAAATAGAAAATATAAAACATGAATCGATGGATTTACATAAGATATTTCATAAAGGACCGAAAAAATAGCTAGACAACTAAATGCAATATTCATAAGTTCTAAGTACTAAACAGTAAATATTTAAGAGTATGCACTGCAGTTTATTTTACCTGTTGGTACTATTTTGAAAAAAAAGTAAAAATTGGGGAGTAAATATTTTCCGCTTGCAGGTATTATTTTGGAAAAAGAAAAAAAACCAGGATTGTATTTGGAAAACACTATTTTGGGCATTTCTCAGAAAGTACAAGGATATTCCTTTACTTTTCCAAGGCCGTATAACGGATATTTTGTAAAATTAACGGGGTGATATTCATAAAAACACTCAAAATCCAGGTTTTGTAATTTCTTTAAATGATTAGGGATAAATAAAAAATTATACCCTGGTATTTTGTAGTTTCATGGACTGTCAGAGGGTAGAAAAAACTTTTTACATGGACAAGGGTACAAATGTCTTTTCACCTCAAAATATCTGGATATTTCAATAATTTTGTCCATTGGTATTCTATAATTTTCATTTTCATGAACGACAAAACTGATATTTCATAGGCTAAATCGTTGCCCTAGAAGGTTTTTCGCCCATGGTTTTGCAAAATCACGGTTCTCGTGAGTTTAAATACAGGAGAGGGAAGCTGAAAAATCTTTTTTCTGACGTGATTAGATTTTTATAAATACAAGAAAAGAGGAAAGATACGAAAAGAGAAAAAGGGAGTCTATACAGGTGGAAGCCACCCGTTGAAGGTGGCCTTAGGCTAGTCGAAGTCTTGGAAATCAAAGGCATATCTTGAACACAACAGAGATTAGGCAAAGAGAAAGAGGAAAAAAAAGAAGGTCAGTCAAGCAAAAAAGAACCGCTGGCAGCCTCCTCTTTGTTTCCTCTTCTTGTTTTCTCTTATTCAGAAATAAAACCAAAGAGGAAGAGAGGCAAATCCAAGATGGTCAGAGGCTAACCGAGGCGATCTAAGGTTAAAGCTCAAGACAGACTGAGGTGAAAGCCCAAGATAGCCTGAGGCAGAGCCGAGATGACTTGGGGTAAAAGCCCAAGACAACTTATAGGAGAAGGACCTAAAGGGTAGTTGAAGGTACAAAAAAGAGTTGCACCAAACACTCAAAGATATTATCAACCATAAACAACGTTTGTGATGATCAACAAGTGTGGTATAATTTTATCCAACCACTTTATGTGAAGGCAACAACGCGCATGAAGCAATCAACATACTGAAAGTGGTGCGATGACCTAGTCATTAAGCAACGAGCAACCCTGGTTTAGAATGATGACAATCCTTTACCAATTATATTTATGGTGAGAGATCAGGTGTTTCAACTAGATCCTATTTATAACAAATTATAAATTGTCTTTCATGCAAGCAAACGTAAGACTTATTATACATATATGAAATGTGTAGGTCTTAGCTATTACGAGAACCTATACCATAAAGTACAACAAGAGTTGCACAAGAAGAAGTTAAGTGGGTTGATAAGCAACCACTGTACCAAGGCTTCGAAAGAGATGCAAGAGCACCACCAGGAAAGTAGTCGAGGTCATCAAACACTTAAGCAAGGGCGAATGTGACCCGAAGATCCTACATAGTGAATTTTTTGTATCATAGTTGTGTAACCAAGTCCTTGCATGTGAACTAATTAGCAACTCTAGAACTTAGTCTCTTGTAGTCATGAACACCCATTACTTTGGTACTCAATAAGAGTCTCGTATCTAAGTTATATGTATATCGCGAGCAATATACCTTTCTTTGCTATGAATAAATCTTACATTGCTTTCTTACTTATGCTCAAGTTTCCTTACTATTACTCCTAGTACCCTTCTAGTCATTCGTCTTAAACCACTTTATCTTTTTTGAAAGGCTTATTAGATTATGCGCAACCTAACACCATTCACGAGTTTTGAGTCGTTGAGTGATTCCAAATAAAATAACACTCCCTACAAATTCTACGTACCAATTGGGCCAGTCCACGATCCCAATTTTCTTGTGACATGGATGCGGATGTGATGAGGTAGCAGGACATCTCTGGTTTGGAAATGGAGCAATGATTTCATCCGAAACCAAATCGAGCTAAAAACAGGTCGAAATCGGAATGGAACCGAAGACCCACCATCGAACCGGAACCAGTAGCGGCTTCAAACCTCTTTTTAATTAAAATTTTCATTTTTAAAACGTTTTTAGACTCGAACCGAAACCGGCATGGTTCCGATTTGGTTCATGCCGACTCTGTTTTGGTTCCTGGGTCCCGGAACAAACCAAGCTCGTTTACTTTGCTCAGTCTCGTCTCTGTTTTGTATTTTGAACACCCAGCCCCTTTCTTCCCCAAACCCTCTCTCTCTCTCTCTCACACACACACACACACACATACACACATACACACACACACAAACACATTTGATGGGTAGCAGGCAACTGGTTCGTGCTTTCTTCCTTGCTAAGCAGACATCTTTCATACGCAACCATGCTAACCAGGTAACTAGAGCTCTCTCTGTCTGTCTGCAAAGAGAAATTTTGAATGTGGTCCGCATTAGGGTACGGATTTTTGGGTTGTTAATGAATTTTTAGTGCTGTTGTTTAGGCACCCAATCGTTTTATAGAGGGTCATCGCTGGTTCAGTGTCTTCAATGAGTTCTCCAAGCAGGTGAAAGGAGAAGCCAAAAGGTATCTATTCTCTCCTCTCTCGTAACATTATTCCTTTCTTTATTCTCCAAATAGATGGGGTAGGGTTCGTATTGTGTTGTGACCTTTTCTATTCCTCGGCTTATATATGGGCATTCATTGTTTCTATTGTTTGGTAGGTTACCGGAGGAGAGTCAGTGTTTATAACATTGTTGACCAATGTATTTTATCCTTGTGCATTCCTATTTGGCGGTCTATCGTGTAAAAAACTTCCTTAGGGTTGCATGTGTTTCTTGTGAAGTAATTTCCATCCTTGCGTTTATTTTTTGGCATTTCTGTCGATAACCGAGTATCATACCATTAAGGAGGCACGGCTGTATTGCTATAGTTGATGCCACATATGATTTCAGCATGAACATAATGTATCATCACCATCATGTCTTCACATCATTAAGTTATTATTAAGTCTATCCACGTGAATCTAGTGTAACTGGAAACTGATCTGATTAAGCCCTATTGGTTAATACAGTATAATTGGATGATCGCCTCACATCAATGCAAGTGAGAAGTAGAATAAGAACTAACACCATAGTTGCAGTGCAACTCTATGCCCTCTAGCAGTTTAGCTTTTTCCATGACAAGCATGCTGGCATGAGAATCTGGTAAGCAAGCTAAGCTATCACCAAAAGCACGAAGTGAAGTACACAACGGTCAATCAATACAATTCAACCAGTGTTATCGTATTGTATCATGGGACGATACACAAAGGTGTATCACAATTAACACAATATCAGCATGTATCGTGCGATACGGGCTGTATCCCACACATCGAATGATATTTTATAAAAAATTCATCCCTTCTTTGAAATGGATAAAAATTGAAATGATTTACTTTCTTTTTTTAGAGACATCTTACCTTAAAGAGTGACCTCTCAAGAATAACAATAAGGACAATAAAAATAATTGGTTTCTAAAGTTCTCGAGAATGGAAAAGGCAATTTCCTTCAATAATTTACGAATTATGATCACGTCCAACATTGATAACTTATCAATTATGACCACATCCAACATTAGCAGGTTGTACAAGCACAACTATCTTACCTTAAAAGGTGACCTCTCAAGAATAACAGTAAGAAGTTTGGACCCTCTTTTTTACAACTTCCTTTGCAAATTCAATGATTGAACTGGATTCTTCTTTCCTTTCAAAGCTGACATAGGAATTAGGAACAAAAATTTAGTGTAACTTAGGTAAAAAATTATGAAAAGCAAACAGTATAACGAACAGCATATCAATCCCTACAACCTTGTTTAGTTTAATCACATGAAGAATTAGCTGAAATCAACATGTACATTAAAGAATGGCAACAACATATACATTAAAAAATTGCAGAAAGCTAATGTAGTAAAAAAAAGACCTTTTGTAATCCTACGAAGATAACATGTAAAATTAAGACATAATGCTCCTATATTGTTGGAACTTGGAAGTATTTAGTTGATCCTGATTACAATATATTAATTCATTTTTTTTAATTATGAAAGTTGTAATTTTGCTATGTATTTCTTAAATGCTTTATACATTGAAAATTGAATGGTGATTGATGGATGAATATTTACTCAACTTATGAATTATATGAATTGTTTAGAATTATCATGATTTTTTTTCTGATTTTTTTTTGATTTTTTAAATTTTAGTATTATAAAATGATACAGTGTGATACGATTCATACCGTGGGCCAAAACGATACACGATACACGATACAATATGATATGATACAAACAACATTGATTTCAACTACTAAGGAAGTTCTTACCATTATCAAGTAGAACTTGCATGTTGATATAAAATAACATAAAGAAACATCATAGTTGACATCTTTGCTTACAAATAATAACTTGATTTTTCTGAAGTGTTTTGATAGTTTCAGTTTTCATATATTATGCCTTGTGTAATGGTTTAAAATATGCACCTTGTAGACTATGTTCTTTAAACTATTTAAGTGTATTTATGAAGTTATGTACTGTGTATCATATACCTAGAAAGCTCGTAGCAATATTATGGAAATTCTTTTCACCAAAACTAGAAACTATTATGATGCATGTTTAAAGTAAAAAGATACACTAGAAACTCTTTCCAGCTCTTTCTGTGTGCCAAGTTCCATAGCTGCACTCGTAACTGCACCCATTTCCAGTAACAATGATTAACTGTAAATAATTATTGATAATCGAAGATTGATATTTCCCGAAATCAAATCCACCAAATCGCCAAGAGTCAAGTGGCATTCAATCATGAATGTCAATCTTCAAGAATAACCAATACGATAGCGGAAGCATATACAAAATAAGTCAAAAGTAGTGCCAAGACGAGAGCGGAAGCATACTTTATTAATGGGATGAAGTGGTATTTATAGAGAACATTGTACATCAAAAGAAGAAAAAAGAATACATTACAAGAGCCAACATGACTAGTGCTGGCCTGCCAGCACTAGCCGTTGGGGTCCCCAACCATCTGGCCCTGGCCCCTCCTTTGTGAACCATGTGGCACGGGCCCTTAGGGCCCGTGCTGCCTATTACAATAACACCCCCCCTCAAACTTACGGGATATACACTGAAAGTTTGTCTAACAAGAATTGAAACCGAGTCATCGAAAGAGATTTGGTGAAGAAATCAACTAGCTGCATTTCGGATGTGACATAACATAAGGAGATCTTATTCAGACATTCTTCGCGAACAAAGTGGCAATCCATCTCGATATGCTTCGTCCTCTCATGGAAAGTATTGTTGGAGGCAATATACATGACACTTTTATTATCACAATACATAATGGCAGGGCGTTGCAAAGTTACTGCCATATCTGCTAGAATGGCTGTGATCCACGAGATCTCCATTGCGGCTGTAGCCATGACTCGATATTCGGCTTCTGTGGATGAGAGGGACACCTTCTGTTATTTTTTGCACTTCCAGGAAATAAGAGATTCACCTAAAAACACACAAAAACCAGTCGTAGAGTGTCTGTCATTGACATCTCCACCCCAATCAGCATCCATATATACAGATAAATCAAAAGAAGAAGAGGAAGTTAAGAGGACCCCCTTGTGGGTAGTATTTCTAATGTATCGAATAATGCACAAAACAACACTCATATAAACAAAAGTGGGTGCCAGTTGAAATTGACTTGTTGTGTGTACTGCATGAGAAATATTTGGTCTAGTGATGGTGAGGTAAGTGAGTGCACCTATGAGCTGTCTGTATGGGGTGGGATCATCTAATTTCTCACCATCAGTGGATCTCAATTTGGTGCCTAGAACTTCCGGTGTGTCAACAATCTTTGTATTATCTTGATCTTACATTTATAATTGTTGCTAATCTCTATTTCAAATTAAAATCATCTTGTATGAATTTAAATTTGAATATTCAATTAATTGTTGACTTTTGGTCGAGACTCCATGTTTCTTTCTTTAAAAAATTTCCAAGTGTAACTACTTCTTGAGTTTTGGGCTTGAAACCAATTCGAAGCTTATCATTTTTCAAACATAGAAATCAAAATTACTGTTTCTAATTGTAAATCAAAATTATCATTTTTGATAATTTGAAATCTTTACCATAATTTTGACTCTAATAAAGGATTAGAATATGTGTATGTTTAAAACTTAATGAACTTCATTTTATACTAAGTTAGAATATGTGTATGTTTAAAACTTTATCACCCATCCCATCGAAATTATCTTGGATTAAAGAGTAGTTATTTTTATACCAACATGCTAATACATTCAGTGATTAATTTGAGGAAAAGAATAGATGTTGATATACACAGTCAACGTTTACTACAATATTGTTTAATTTCTTGATATACGTAGTTTTTTAGAAAGACCTACTCCAACGTGAAGAGAGCAAATAGCAAAGGCCAAAGGGTTAGGCAAGAATCATTTTATGTTAATTAACTGTGTTGTCTTCAGGCATGTGACTGTAGGAAAGAGACAAAAACACGGTATACTTGCACCTCAATTCGTCTTCATTATTTATAATTATTTGTTTTCCTTTCTCAAACCAAATATATTCTCTTTTGCGAAAAGAAAGTCCCACACACCCAGGCTGAGATTGGAAAATGATCTCTTTTAAAAAAATATGATCCCCTAAGACATATGACAATTTAATATATTATAGACATGACGTGGGATCCCATGATCAAAGTACATTGTATAAATTCAAGTCCCACACACCTAGGCTGATTGGAAAATGATCTCTTTTTTAAAAATATGATCCCCAGACATATGACAATTTAATATATTATAGACATGAGTGGGATCCCATGATCCAAAGTACATTATTATAAATTCAGAAGTGATCGAACGTTCAATGATGAGTAGCTTGATTGTTTTAAATTTTTGTCACCACAATATCGTGTGTTAATAACACAGTACTCACAGCAATTCAAAGTCTCTTTCTACTCATCGTGCGGTTGTGGTGAAGAAAAGCTTGAACTGATAGGCTTTTAGATTATTTGATATCCACATGTTACTAAAATCATATCAGTAAACCGGTGAGATTTTTTATTTTTTATTAGGTTTAACTGGTTCAACATCTTTAATTAGCTGATAAAAAATAATGTATATGGAATAATATAAGATAAATTAAAATATTTATAAAATGTGAAAAAGATATTAAGTACTTTTTTTTAAAGAAAAAACAAATTAATACATGGTTGGTTGACTCAATGCGCCATGAACTGATTCAACTGAATTTTTATCTAATTTAAAGTGATCTAACCATAAATATTCCAGTTATGAGATTGTTGAAACCGACTAAATGTTCAGTTTAGGTTTTATCTTAATTTAAAGTGATCTAATTTTTTATGAACACTGTTTGATATAAATTTAAATTTGCCAGTGAAACTTGAAAAAATACATAAAACTCTTGGGGGTTTTCGAATTCAAGTTTGTCGGCAGAGAACAGATAAGTAGGAAGAAGAATGGCATCATGGCATGGAGTGTTTGGTTGAAGATGACAATTTTTGACTTGGAAACTAGCCTTCCTTGTGGAAAATGCATGGTACAGATACTTGACCTTTTCAAATTTTTAATTATTATTTTAAGTGGATAGCTCCAAAACTTCAAATTTAACCTCTCCCTTTGTCTTTTTCTTTTTTGGTCGTTAAAAAATTTATATGAGGTTGATTCCGCGATGCATGGTGAGCAATATAAATGTAACAACACAAGGGGGTCAATATATTTGAAGAAAATGATACATATAATAAAGGTGAATGATAAAAGAGATATTTTTTGTAAGTATACAAATTTATTATGTTAAATTTATGATAAGAGAAAAAAAAATTATAATAAAGTGTGAATGATAAAAGAATATTTTTGTAAGTATAAAATAATTTTTTATGATGAGTAAGTTTAATAAGAGTAAGTTTATTTTATTTTTTTCTCTCTAATTTTTTTTTGTGTAAATATGATATGGTAGATATGTATACATATAATAATATCTCATGCTTATGCTTAAGACAATAAAAATATTTGACCACAAGGCACGACGCTTAAGCTTTTTTATTTATTTATTTTTTAATGCAGAGATATAGGTAAGTTAGGACAATAAGACAACATCTTAAATATGTGAACTCTGCGTGTTTTAACTTTTAAGTCAAGTGCTTGAAAATCTTAACTAACTGAAACAATCAAACAACCTCAAAAAATCAATTGATATGCTGATGGTTCGTTTTTGTAAAAACATAGAGATTAATTATATGGTTGCTAGGCACTGTATTTTGAAGACTTGAAAATAATAACTTCATACATATATTTATATATACATTATTTTATATTTATATATTTTTTATTATTTAATTACAACTAATCTTGAATAATACTTCATTTTTTAATATATTTATATTCTAATTTTTTTATTTTTAATATATTTTATATTCTAATTTTGTCATACTTTTAACGTAAGTAGATGTACAAACATCAAATGTACAAAAAACTTTATCCTTTAAGGACAACACATCTTAAACTAGTTGTATTTGTATATAATTAGAGTTTTTTTTTTTTTTGCAGTGATAATAAATGTTCAAACATTGCTCACACAAAACCCTCACACATATTAAAATGAGTGGTGAAATTTTTTTCATTCATACCGACATAAACCAAGAATTTTCTGCTATCCATTTCATATTTGTGAGACTTAACTTCTCCCCTTTGTTTTATTAGTTTATGTATAGTTTCTCTCTTATTTAGAGCTATTTATCTTTCTCATCCAAATATAAAGATGAAACTTTTCTACTTTTTACATCAATGCAACTATATATATATATATATATAATTAGACCCTTAAACATTGATTATAAACTTTTTTGAACTTATCTTCCAGCCAAAGAGACTTCGTTCTTATCAAATTTTGAACCTCAAGGCTTGAGTTTGGGTACTAAAGGAACCAAAGAGACTTCGTTCTTATCGGAAATATTGATTTTCCCTTCGGGAAGCTCACATAGCTTTTGACCTTTTATTATCTAGATTCCTCGGACCGAAATTTTTTTGGATAGGAACGTCCTATCATACATACTTAAATTAGCATTTAATATGTGTAAACGTATTTTTTTAGAGACATAAGAATTTTTACAATGCGTTTAAACGTATTAAATGTTGGTTTGTGTGTCAATATATGAAGTTTCTACCAAGAATCACTCACTGGGACGTGCGTTCTATTACAACTGCTTGAATATGAATCTATGATATACGCAATTAAAAGTCAGACAAATTCATAGAGGAAGCTGATAAGAGAATAAGAATTCCCAATAAACGTTTTAGTGTCATTTGATTTTTTTCTTTTTTTTTCATTTGTAAATTGATATGTTTTCCACTCATAATTATAAAAATACTACATTAATTATATCTTCATTATTTTATATTTTTAAATTTTTGTGAAAAAAAGAAGATTTTGTACTAACCTCAAGTTTGATGTAATTCTTCAACTTTCGCACTTTCGGCACGCTTCCTAATGCACTCGATTTCTTCAATCCGAGGCTCTGATACCATGTAAATAATTGTCGACAATCGAAGATTGATATTTCCCGAATCAAATCCACCAAATCGCCAAGAGTCAAGTGGCATTCAATCACGAATGACAATCTTCAAGAATAACCAATACGAGAGCGGAAGCATATACAAAACAAGTCAAAAGCAGTGCCAAGACTGCATACTTTATTAATGAGACGAAGTGGTATTTATAGAGGTATTTATAGAGAACATTGTACATCAAAAGAAGAAAAAAGAATACATTACAAGAGCCAACATGACTAGTGCTGGCCTGCCAGCACTAGCCGTTGGGGAACTCCGAACGGCTATTAGCCATTGGGGTCCCCAACCATTGTGGCCAGGGCCAGTATGGCCCTGGCCCCTCCTTTGTGAACCATGTGGCACGGGCCCTAAGGGCCCGTGCTGCCTATTACAATAACATTAACACCTTTCTTAGCAATTGATGACCATTTCTTAATGAGGAAATGGGTAAATCTTATAAGACCACATCTTTGCATTCAATATGTGGATCTCAGGCTTCTGTGATGAACATGTAATTGGGACTTTCCTGCTTTTAGGTGTACGGAAACATTATATGCCTCTACCTGATAGATATCAACTCAAACGTTATGAATCTTGAACATTGATACTTTTGTAAATTGGTAATCATCATTATCTCTAAAATCTTTAAATTCTATGTCCTATAAGTTAATGAAAACAAAGAAGTAAATAAAATGTTCAAAGTCTTTTTATTTTAGGATGAACAACTTTGGTTAAGATATATGTGGTCTGCTGTGTGTGTATCGTTAGTGTCTATACTCCATTTATGTCAGAGTACCCATACCGGCTACTTAGCCTGGTACACGTATTGGTACTTGGGTACATGTTTTAAAAAAAAAATTGGAATTTGGATTCATACGGTTACATGTAGATGTACCTGTGTATTATGAATATTTCAAATTTTTATTACGAAAGATCAAGTCAGACTAATATCCATATGGGTCAACTTGATTATGAAACCCAAAAGTGTTATTTTTTTATGTTGAACTTGAAACTATATGTTATAGACCATTATGTGATGTAATTTTCGGTTTGAGACACTACATCTCTTGGAGTTATATGTTATGTCAACATTTATATGTTTTAACTTTTAATAAGTTTTATATTAGTCAAATGTGCAATTTTAATTATAGATACAATTCTTATTTTTATGTAATGTTGGCATGCCCATACCTTATATTTGAAAAAATATTGTACCTTGTGCCATACCTGTACCCGTATCCTTGCAACATAGTTTAGCGTCCATAGTGGGTCCAGACACTTAAGTTAACTATTTTAGCAGTACAACAGCAACTAAGCCTTTTCCCATACTAGATGGGGTCGGCTACATGAATTATTTGTTTCCATAGAGTATAATCATGTGCCATGGTTAACTCAACATAAATCATTCTTTATTGTTTATTTCTTAACTATTTTAGCAGTATGCCCAAAAATAGTTTGCATGATAATTCATGTATGTTTGGCACTTAAATGGTCTGATTTAGCCTTAGGCATGTTATGCGACCATGGTGGGTCATACAATGCTTCCTTCATTGCACGCGTTTCTTCTCTCTCCCTGCCCCCCTCTCAATATCTCCCAATTACCCCTCACCTTTTTCTTCTTTTACCATTTGTCTTTGTATGTACTGGCTTATTGAGTCAGTTCATAACCATGTCGGATAGACACTTCTACGAAGGTGTCTCACCTTTGTCTAACACACCGACATTCAGAACCTATTCTTCTCCCATGTTCGGCTCATCACTCCTTTCTTAAGTTTTGAGGGTTATATGACTAAAAGGTTTCATTAATATTGACTGAATATAATTTCATTAGTCAGTTAACTTATGTCGGACAACCAACGTAAAACTTTGTTGGACTTGATGCACATATTGGCATTTTCTAATCGTTAATAATTTTATGAGATATTATCAATTTCTATAATAATAAGTATATACTTATATATAATCGCATAGCTGCGCCCATGAGTTTTTCAAAATTGCCGTGTCCTGCAACTTAGATGGTTTGGACATATAGAAAGAAGATCAAAAGAAGAACCTTTAAGAAGGGATGAAAAACTAGATTTTAAAAGTATTAAAAGAGGTAGAGGACGACCACAAAAGTGGTGGAAAGAAACAATATAGAATGATCTAGCTTATTGTGAGTTAACTGCTAACATGGCACGTGATAGAGCTCTGTGGAAACAAAAAATCCATGTAGCCGACCCTGTCTAGTATGGGAAAAGGCTTAGTTGTTGTTGTTGTTGCCTTGTCCGACAACTTCGGCTAATTTAAAAAGTAATTCTCTTCTTGATTTGTCACTGTATACTTATCTCTATTTTGTGTTCATTGTATGCAAGTCCATCTATGCATACCGCGTTGATTGATTGATGTTTAGATCAACATATTAAACTTTAGTGCATATTGACTTATATGGTAAGGTTAAGTTAATATAGAGTGTAATTCTGTTCTTGATTTGTCATTGTTGTTTACTTATATTATGTGTATCATTATGCCTATTCTTTGTGTCTTGGTTTCTATGCAAGTATTTATGCTATTTTAAGGAACGGATATTTGTATCTATGTATGTTTCAACACATTTTGACCTATTGAGTTAGATTTTAAGATAATTTAAAATGGTTGCATTCTGATTTGTCGTCAGTATTGTAACATATGGTATGTACCAATACAATCAATATTGTACAACAATCTCGTATGACAAATGGCTCTGTATTGGGTATATCATAGGATACATCGTATTGTAGGTGTAACATACATTGTTTTTATTTTTTTTCCATTTAAAAACATACTGATACTTATTGTTACATGTCATATCGATAGAAAGGATGACACACCTTGCATACCAATACAACATTGTTTGTCATTGTCGTAAACATTTCAACTGTTCTATGGGAATTTTTTTTAAATGAGTTACCAAATTTTACCTTTCCATTTAAGTTTACAACCTAGTCCTTCTAAGCGCATAACCACTTAGAGGGTCCATTGCATATGCGTGCTAGATGACATAGGTTAAGATATGGGACCCTAAAGTTCCAGTTATTGCTACAGTGAATAGTACAACTTCACAAATCCAACTCTTATATTCTATTGAACGATGAATGTCTTGTCTTTCCAACTTTAGAGCGAAAATGTTGGAACCAAAGTTGCCATGTTACTGAGACGCGGAGGGACATGGGCCACACTTATGCCTATAATGGAAATGTATATTGTTTGGATGACATTTACCTTTTAAGTTGGTGTCTGGATTGGTTCAAATTTCAAGGCAGGTTTCTATCCGGGGCAAGCGCTACATCATGTGGGTCAACATTGCTTGGGGCCAGCATCCTGCGGCATGAATACTAATGCGTAACTCTAAGAAAGAAATATAGGGTAAGAGAGGGCTAGTTAAGAAGGATCGGTGATGAGGTGGTAGTTGAGGGCTGTAAAGAAAACGTGTAAGTTCCTTAATCGAATATCAAATCTATATACAAACAGCCACACAGGGCTTCAATTACTGCACTTTATTGGGCTTCTTTATTGATGTATAGGAGAGCTCTATTTATAGATCAAGAAAGAAGGATTTACAGCTTTGGAGAGAAGAAGGAAAGGTGGGGATGCAACGGCTAGTTGGTACCAGCAACACTAACTGGCCCTAGTCCTAATGGTAAGGCCAATTAGTCCAAGTTTGATGGGCTTTAGTGTTCCATCTCCTGTTCCATCTCTTTTTAACACCCTCCCTCAAACTTACGGTGTATATACCAAAAGTTTGTCTAACAAAATAATAAATCTCAATTCTTGTTTTGCTTGTGACAAGAGTTTCTATAATAATATCCAAGTTGCCACAACTTCCTTCAAAGCATCTCTGGATCATCTTTCCAATCAATCCTTTTTTCATCTTGCATGAAGATCAATGAAGTATCCATGCAAACATTAGCTTAATCTCTGAAACCAACAAAACAATTTATGATATCTAAGGCAAACGAAAAACAAATTAAAGAAGTTCATGAAGTTGATTTGCTGAAATTCAAAAAGTCATTTGATAGAAAACATTGATATCATCCAAATAGGATTGTGTGTTACTACAAACTTATAATATTATAAGGGGACCTTGGTATGTTAAACAAGCTTTTTAAGACAAAACTCAAAACCTTCTAAGTCAAACGAGCTTTTTAAGACTAAGCTCAAAACCCGTCAAGTCAAATATGCTTTAAGGCTAAGCTAAAGTCTGAGTTAGGACAAACTCGAACCCAAATAAGCTTTTTAAGGCAAAACTCAAAACCCTCATACATACAATTCCCAAGACTCTTAAATATCTTTTAAAGTCAAAAGTGATTCTATGGTTTCAAAAATAAGATAATCCATTAAGATATCAAAGAAAGTCAAAGAGATCAACTTCATGTTTTTTAAAAAGTCTCACAGAGTTTATCTCACAATTATGTTAAAATAATTTTATCAAATACAAGCTCATCAAGATGACTATAAGTGCTTTTTCAATATTGATTACTCTCCAACCAAAAGGCCAACAATATGAAGCATCTTAATTACAAAGATCTCCAATAAAAGGCCAACAAATGGAGATCATAATCTCATGAATTATCAAGATCATAAATCCTCAAATAACAATAAGTGCATCTTCACATATCAATTAATTTTCATCAAAAGGTCACCAACATGAAGCACCTTAATAACAAAGGTCTTCAACAAAAGGACAACAACATGGATCTTAGTCATCCAAGTAGATGCAACTTATTGTCAACAAACATTTTTCGAATTCAGTTAACAACAAGTTTTAATTCTCAAATAACAATAAGTGTATCTTCAAACATTAGTAGCCAACCCTGTCTAATATAGGAAAATGCTTAGTTGTTATTGTATCTTCAAATATTAATGATTTCCAATAAAAGGCTAACAACATGAAGTACCTTAATCACAAAAGTCTTCAACAAAAGGCCAATAACTGGATCTCAATAAGATACAACTTATTATTTTGCAACAAATATATTTTTGATCTAATCAATAGTAAAGTTTGAAATCATTCAAATGTTGCAACACATTTTTGCTCTAAACATGCCAACAAACAATTGATATAATCAATATTAAAAACAAAAAAGTTGGAAAAAGCACTTGGATGAACTCAAATCTAAATATCAAGCAAGGTTAAATAAGATCAAACGGTCGAATCTGGATCTGAGTCCAACAAGAATCTCATGTTTAATACAGATCGGGTTATGGATTTGGGACCAAATCCACGATCTGACTCCATATAAACGCTTATCCCGTCTCTATGATTGTCACGCCCTCTCTCTCATTCTCATTCATCTCTCTCTTTGCGTCGTGCGCGTGTTGCACCAGCCAGTGTTGTCTGACGCGTATTGTATCGCGTATCGTTGGGCTTCATGATACGGGCGTATCGTATGATCATCAGCAACACCTTTTGCTTGGAAATCAAATTCTTCATCTTCTTGATACTGTTGTTGCGCTCCTTCCAAATTAATCCATGCAATATCTTCTTTAGTTAGGAGGGCATTTCTTCACTGTCTTCTATAATCCAGTCTTGGATCAAATTGGCTTTCTTCTTGTCTATTTATTTTTTTTAATTGCCTACAACAAAGGAAGATAAGCAATTAGTAAATAATATTAACAATTGAAGTCAAACAATTTATTGAATTAAATATTTAAGTATTAACTACTAAGTAATACAACATTACCTTTCACGAAGACGCATGTTACAACGAATAAAAACTAAATCATTCAGTTGCTTATGTTCCAATCTGTTGTGCTTTTTTATATGGATGTGTTCAAAAACACTCCAATTTCTTTCACAACCAGTTGCATTGCAGGTTTGACTAAAAACTTTGACTGCAAAATACTTAAGGTTTGGGCAATCAGTTCCAAACCTATTTCACCAAACATCTGTAGAAAAAGACAAACATTAGAGACATAATCCACCATAATATAAGATGTATTGATTTAAGAAACTTAAATACGAAGATAAACAATTTATCTGGACGCATAGTAGTGTGGTTGCGAATTGCTACAAGCAAATACATCAAGTGAAGAGCATTATCATAGATCTCTATCAATCAATGATGCCTCGATTAATCTCACCGTCCCTTTTAAAGCTTGCTGAGTGCCTGAATGATGGGTTTAGATAATATGTTGCTGCATGAATAGTCTGATGCAATAGTTTATTCCATCTGTTATCAATAATTTTTCACACGGGCACATAAGCTCTTTTTTTTCCATTAAAATTATTTCTAATGACATCTTTTGCCCTATCCATGGCTTCATAAAGGTAGCCCATAGATGGTTTCTCCTCGCTATTAGTCAATCTCAAAACCTTCACTAATGAACATGTAATCCTCAACAGTCTAACACATGCATTCCAAAATGTACTCCTGAAGTCTGTCTCAGAAATCTCAATCAACCTTCGGTTTCTTTTGTTGTGAGGCAACTCTGCAAATTATTGTCACTCATCTGAGGAGAGGAGAACATTATCTTCAATGCTTCTTCTGTCTCACAATACTCTGGACAGATAAGAAGTTTGTTGCAAACCGAGTTGCAGTTGTTCGAAGAAGCTCTGCACTTTCTGTATATCTCCTCATCATACACAAAACAAATGCATGATTGTAAATGAATTTTGTGATATCTTGGCAACACTCAGTTGCTGCCTTTATTTCATCCATCTCACCAATATCCTCAAGGATGAAATCTAAACAATGGGCTGCACATGGTGTCCAGTAGAAAGTCCCATAATTATCAGCTAACTCCTTCACAGTTGTTTTATAGTTAGCTGCATTATCTGTAATCAACTAGACTACATTCTCTAGCCCAACCTTGCATATCACCTTATCAAATTCTTGTCGTAGGATCTCCGCTGTGTGTCTCTCTTCTGACATGTCTAAAGATCTAAAAAATATAAGTCATTTAGGATAGTAGACAAGAAAATTTAGCAAGGTCCTCCCTCGCCTATCTGTCCATCCACCTGCCATGATAGTGCAACCTGTCTCCTTTCATGACTCTCAAAGTCGAACATTATTCTTATACTTCAATGACGGTCTTATCTAAGATCTTTCCTCTTAACTTCTGATAGGAGGGCATCTTGTATCCTGGACCAATGTTAGCAATTGCATTTCTATTGCTTGAAAATAAAAACTGGTTGCTGTATTAAATATAATGCATGCATCATAAAACCATCTGCCCACTGCAAGGTCTGCCTGATCATGCAGTTGTTCTGAAGCCATAACAACATGAATTCAAGGTTGATCACCAGATGTAGTGGTAGGAGGAAAAAATGAATGTATGCTAGAAGCAACTCTTCCTCTACTCCTTCTTGAACTTCCTCTTCTACCACCTCTAAAGTCTTCAGCAACCCCCTTTCCTCTGCTAGGTGCTCATGAACTGCTACTACCAATCTCTGTTCTGGCATCTCAAGACAAACTATCAGTGAATCCAAATCCAATAGCATCATCATCTTCTTGAAACATCTCCAAATCATCCTTTTGTTGTCTTCTCTCTTGTATACTCTCAATCATCTGAAGAAATTGCCATTTAATGCCTTCTGGCAAACTTTTAACTCTTACTGTGCAAGAAGTAACTTCTTTTCTAGTTCGTGCTAGGTGGCGTTTCAACCGTGAAATTCCACCACTAACCACTCTATCACAAAATAAATATCTGATCTTTAATCTGGAACCCTCAATTGGTGTACCCCACTGCCATGCCGAATCATGAGAACGAGAATGGGAGTCTCTACCACCCCTTCCTGCCATCTTGAGCACTTTAATTCAATAAAAAACCTGAAAATAAAAGCACTTCGTAAATCCCCAATCTTCAAATAACACTCAAATAGAGTGTCTCCCACTTTATGAATGCAATAAAAATCATATCCACACTCTTAATAACTTCATATTTTGTTATTCAAAAAAAGAAAAAATACAAATAACACAAAAAACAACAAATACAAAGGAAAAATGAAGAAAAACACTAAAAATATACCAAAATCCGAGTTAAGAGGCTTGCACGGACACCGTAGAGCACGTTTTTGGAGCCTTGAACACCAAGGAGGCCAAAAACCACTCTAGGGGAGCTCTGAACAAACCAAGAAAACCCGCAAAAACGCAGGTTTCCTATGAGCCAGGGTCCCTGAGTGTACGATACAAGCGATACGACAAGTTCGAAATTACGATACACTATGGTATATCGTATCGTGGCGTATCACACCGTATAACACGTGAATCTCGCCCATCCACTTGTTGTATCCTTCCTTCGCCGCCATCCACAACGACCACCATCGCCATCACTCGCCAACCACCATTGCCCAACTTCATTTCGTTGCCATTAAACCGCCTAGTCATGAATCATGTCACAAGGTTGATGAAAGTTCTTCACTCGAATGCCCACTGATTCTCCCTCTGCACTTCTTCCTCTTCTTCGGAAGTGAAGTCATTCTTGATGTTGAATGTCTTTCTTCCTTCCTCAGGCATCTTACCCTTGATCATGTCGGTCATAGTTTGGCATGTCAAATCAAGGAGGTTCTTTATGTTGAGATAATGAGCAGCCAGAATGAGATCAAACAGTATGGCCTGATTGACCTTGACGAACTCGATATCCCAGGCCTTGGGCTCCTCTTGGGTCTTATCATCGGGGTTCTTCTGAGCGTCGACATGTTTCCTGCATTATTCAATCACCTTGGAGAGGATCTTGTTGGCAGGAATGGAGTGCCGAAATCGGCACACCCATCCTCGATCATGTGGTTGATTGTCTAAGACTCTTTGGCCACTGCCTCTTCCACATTGAACACCTCGTCGTTGGAGCTCGCGTCACAATCTTTCTGTCCTCCTTCGCCATTGCTCTTCGAAGAAGCTCTAAAAATCTAACTCTCCCTCCCCCTTGTGGCAAATCAACTTCTTCCTTTATTCTTCTTCTTCTCCTCTTTGTTGAAGAATATGAATATCTGTTGTTTTTAGTGTCAGTTTTAGTAATTTTGATGTTTTAGGTATTATTGTAATTGCCCATAGTATTAAGGGCATTTTGGTCATTTTTGTATTTAACAACTCATTATATAAGGGTTAGACTTCTTGTATTAGGATTAAGAGACTAAGATTAAGAAAGAGAGAGAGGGCCTGCCCCCTCCTTCGACCTCAACATTTTTCTCTTCACTATTTTTCTCGTGTTTGTGATATTCGGTCGTTCGCTGTGTTACCCACGATTTCCAACATGGTATCAGAGCCTTATATCGATGGGAGCAGTGGCTACGAGAGTTTTGCTGGAGAAGGTTCATGATGCCGATGCAATATCTCTTGAAGAGGATGATATAATGTGGCTGGAGGGGCACCGCCCTGTTTCAGTGTCAGTTGCCATCAATGAGTGTGGAGGATACTCTTGATAATGATGTCCACAATGACAGTCGTGATAGTGGAGTATGTAATGTCATTAGTGTGAAAGGTCACGATTTCGGGGAAAAGTTGCGTGCTGATGGTACAAGTGTTGATTATTTAAACAAGAGGTTGATTCTCATGACGATGTAATTAGTTCAGTTGCGTATTTGGCAGATGTGGTTGGTAAAGATGCTCAAAAGAGTTCTGCTGGTTTGATGCTTGAATCGGCGGAGACTAAAAATACTTTGCTTGCAAATGATTATGATTTAGCATCTCACCTTATTCTAGTAGATGATATTTGGGATGCTTTGGGTCGTGATGCTGCTCAGTCAGGATGCGATTTTTCTCCTGATGAAGTTATCGGCATGGATTGAAGGTTCTCAACTCATATTGGGTGAACCAGGACTCCATGTATAAATACTATGAGATCATCCTGGTTGATGTTGCATATAGTGCCATCCGCAATGACCCCTAGATCAACTGGATTTGCAAGCCATTCCACAAGCGCAGAGACCTCCAAGGATTGACATTTTCTAGAAAGAAATACTGAGTTCAAATGCGATGCCATGGATTTGAAGCTCCAACACGTTTTTGGAGTTGCAGATTGTTGGTGAGGAAGATGGTGTTTCACTACTGGAGCAGTTTGCTAAGAATGTTGCAGTTTTTTGTTGATTCAGCCATAAAGGATGCGCAAAATGTTTTACAAGACTGATATGGCAAGAGAGTGAAGCTCTAAAGACCAAAAAAGAGATATTAACTCCGCAGGACAACTGTTTGATGAAATGTTGAAGAAAAGATATTAATTTGCGCACCTAATGTTTGATGAAATTCCTGATAGAAATGTTATTAGAATTTTTGTAAGAGAATTGCTGAATTTATGCAGCTAAGAGAGTTGCTGTTTTTGATAAAATGAAGATTGCAGTCATGAGGACTGCTGAAATGTGTTTTGCAGCCATGAGGTTGTTGGAATTTGCAACCAAGAAGCTGCTGAAAAATGATCAGCCATGAAGGTTAAATTAAAGATGTCGCAACCGCCAGCCAGAGATGCTGATGAAAATGTTGCAGCCAAGAAACTGTTGAAAATGACCAGTCATGAAGGCTAAGTTGAAGATGTTGAAGCCAAAGAAGCTGCTGAAATGTTACAGTCAAGAAGCTACTAAAAATGATCAGTCATTAAGGCTGAGTTGAAGTTGTTGCAGCTAAAAAGCTGGTGAAGATTGGTGCAGCCATGAAGTTGATGAAGAATAACCATGAAGGTTGACGAAGAGTGTTGTAGTAAGGAAGGTTGCTGAAAAGTGGATAGCCAAGAGGATTGAAAAATCGGAAAAGAAAGAAAGAGTGTTGAATAAGCGAACCTTAAAATTACAACAATCTTAGCGAATTTTTGATTGTTCAAAAAAAGAAAGAGTGTTGTAAAAGCTGCCTCACCGTCGCTTGCCGGAGTCCATCCTTAGCGAACCTTAAAAAACCATAACACCAAATCAGTCAATCTGTTATCTTTTTCTAACCATTGTTCATCGAGCCGTGCCATACCGTCACTGGTCGCCAATTGCAGGCTCTGATATCATGTAAAGAAACATGTATGTTCCTTAATCGAATATCAAATCTATATACAAACAGTCGCACAAGGCTTCAATTACTGCACTTTATTGATGTATAAAAGAGCTCTATTTATAGAGCAAGGAAGAAGGATTTACAACATTAGAGAGAAGGAAAGAGTGAAAGAGATATTTTTAGGAAAAGCAAAAGCTAAAATTTGGGAGGATTTATATAAAAAATTCAACTCAAAAGAAGGTGAAAGAGATATATTTAGGAACTAAGGTTAGAGATAAGAAAACTAAAGATCTTAATTATGTTAGATGCATCAAAGATGAGGATGAAAAAATTCTAGTGGTAAATAATGATATAAGAAATAGATGGAAAAACTATTTTTATAAGCTTTTTAATGAAAATAAAGATATTAGTATTAGCTTAGGAGAGTTAGCCAAAACAGAAAAGTATATAAACCACAATTTCTACCGACGTATTGAAAAGAATGAAGTCAAAGAGGCTCTTAAACATATGAAGGGTGGTAAATCGGTAGGACCAGAAAATATTCCTATAGAAGTTTGGAAAATACTAGGAGAAATAGGAATCACCTGGCTCACAAGACTATTTAATGAAACATGGAGAAACCAAAAGATGCTCGAGGAATGGAGAGTGAGTATACTTATACCTATATATAAAAACAAGGGAGACATTTAGAATTGTGCGAATTATCGAGGGCTCAAGTTAATGAGCCATATTATGAAATTGTGGGAAAGAATTATTGAACGTAGGTTAAGACAAGTATCAAGTACAACAGAGAACCGATTTGGATTCATGCCAGGCAGATCTACTGTTGAAGTGATTCACCTTTTGAGATGTCTTACGGAACATTTTAGAGCAAAAAAGGAAGACATTCACATGATATTTATTCATCTAGAAAAAACTTATGATAGGGTACTGAGGGAGGTTCTTTGGAGAACCTTGGAAAAAAAGAGGTATCCCATTGACATACATTAACCTTATAAGAAACATGTACGATGGTGCAAAAACATGTGTGAGGACTCATGAAGGAATAACAAACTGTTTTGAAGTTAATATTGGGTTGCATCAAGGATCAACTTTAAGTCCATACTTATTTATAATAGTGATTGATGAGTTAACAAAACATATTCAAGATGAAATATCTTGGTGTATGTTATTTGCAGATGACATTGTGTTGGTGGATGAGTCAATAGAAAATTGGAACTATGGAGAGAAACATTAGAAAGCAAAGGCCTCCGACTTAGTAGAACAAAGACAAAATATATGAAATGTAAGTTTGATCATTTGGTTACTTCAGAGGTCATAGAAATTAAAATTGGCACATATTGCATCCCATAAAAGGAAAGTTTTAAATACCTAGGGTCAATTTTTCAGAGTGATGGAAGAATTGATAGAGATGTTACACATCGAATTAATGTTGGTTGGTTAAAATGGAGAAGAGCATCAAGTATTCTTTGTGATAAGAAGATACCATTAAAGTTAAAAGGTAAATATTATAGAGTAACAATTAAACCTGCCATGTTTTATGGTTTTGAGTGTTGGGCAGTTAATCATCAACATGTACAAAAGATGTCTGTGATAGAAATGAAGATGTTAAAATGGATGAACGGTCATACAAGAAAAGACCGTATACATAATGAGGTTATAGAAAGAATAAGAGGTAGAGGACGACCACAAAAGTGTTGGAAAGAAACAATAAAGAATGATCTAGCTTATTGTGAGTTAACTGCTAACATGGCACATGATAGGGCTGTGTAAAAACAAAGAATCCATGTAGCCGACCCCGTCTAGTATGGGAAAAGCTTAGTTGTTGTTGTAGAGAGAAGAAGGAAAGGGAATGGGGATGCCAATGACTATTTGAACTAGCCGTTGGGGGCGAGCAGCTGGTCTCCAACGGCTAGTTGGTGCCAGCAATACTAATTGGCCCTGGCCCTAACGGCCATGCCAGTTAGTCCAAGTCTGATGGGCCCTAGTGGCCCGTCTCCTATTACATCTCATTTTAACAAGGGCAACATGGTATCTTGTGGAACTAACATTTAGGTTCATTGTTATTGGTTACTGTTGTGGAACTAACATGAGGTGGTAGTTGAGGGAACATGGTATCTTGGTATTACAAATATCACGTTATATAATCCTATCACTTGTATGGAAAAATATGAGAACCAGGGATATGGAGGCACTAAACCAGGTAGATGTGGTAGAGAAATGCAAAAAAGTAGCTGTCCGAATTGTTGGAGAGTGTAAGAACCACTGGTCCTGTAAGATGGGAGCAGTGCCTGAGAAACTCACATTCCAATTGGGACAGCATTTTAAGCTTATTTGGATTTTAAAAGATGTGTCCTTTGAAACAAGTTTTTGCCACACTTGTAGCATGATAATTTTATGAAACGTTATTTATTATCATTATCAAAAGTGTCAAATGCCTATTTTCTGAAGGGTTTATTTACATCTTTTCCTTCTATTGCTGATATTGTGTGGTTGCTTCTAGTAATCAGGATTTTCAGCAGTCACTAAAGAAATTGAAAGAAAAAGCAGATGAACTCAAAAGCGTGAAAGAAGATCTGAAAGTCAGGTAATTCAAGGATGCATAACTTCCTAGAATCGTGTACTTTTAGTGATAGGCTGAGACATACTGTGTATGTCAAGGCACGCAGAAGCTTCAAAGGAGGCCTGATTTTGAAGAGATGGTGAACTATCAAAATGCAGAACAAAGCAGACAACCGAGCAGCTGTACAAGCGAGTGGATGGTGCTTGGACCGAAGCTGAAGCTACTGCAACAAAGGTGAGATGCTAGAAGTCATTTCATCAAGAGTTTGCTGCTCGGACTGAAGCTAAAGCAAGTGGATGGTGCTTGATGTTGGTTCTTTTTAGTTGCTATTTTTAGGGGAGATATAGATGTGGTTAGCAGCATGCCATAATCATTATCTTATTTGACCTCCTTTGATTTTTATATGTTTGTTTATGTAAGATTAACTACACATAGGGTTATGATATAACGTTCCATTATACTGAGATTTGCTTTTCTTGTTCTATTTTATTCTTTAGGTTTCAGCAAGCGTAAAAGAGAAGATCTCAGCTGCTAAGGAAGAGGTGTCCTTTATAATTTGACTGTGCAGTTGATAGAACGGGGATGTGGAGACATGTTTTGCAAGTTGGCTAATGTGTTGTCATTCATCATGAGATGTAGGTCAAAGAAACATTTGGTTTTGGAAAGGAAGAAGAAAGTTGTACTTCAAGTAAACCAAATTCCACTGCAGATGATAGTAGCAATGCAACATTTGGAAACGAGCTACATTCAAATGCTGAGGCCAACGATAATCAAGGAGCAGCTGGTACCTCAGAGACATTCTTTACTAAGTTAAAGCAGAATGTTTCCTCTGCATCACCCAAGGTTACAGCTGCCATTAGAAAGTTGAGGGAAGCCAAATTCGTGGACTTGGCAAAGAAGGGATACGATGTCATAAAAGATGAGCTGAAGGGTAGCCCAAGCAAAAGAAAACGTATGCAACATGCAGCCGCTTCATCATTGAATGTGGAAAAGAGTGACAGAATGGACATTGTAGTTGTACCCGTGAAACAGTCTCGTTGGAGTAAGAAGTGGGAGGACTTAAAGAATAAGGTGGCTGGATTTGTATTTTTTCTGTCATATTGCTAACTTTTGTGCTTCATCACATTCTTGTTGCACCTGATCAACTGGTTTATTTAAGGGGATACTGATCTGTTTATCTAGGTGCAAAAGCACCCCATTTACAAGCATGTTAGTGGACTGAGTGAACCTGTGGTAACCAAGAGTCAAGAGGTATGTTGCAATGAAGCATCATTTAGTGATATTATCATATATTTATCAGTTACATCTGATTAGTTGTTTCTTGATTGATTTGTTATTTGTAGATCGCTGAGGACGTGAGGGAACGATGGGAGACCAGTGACCATCCTGTAGTTCATAAAATACAAGAGTCCGTTCCTTTATTTTCTGATGCTGATTTCCTTTCCTTATTTACTTTTTACTTACTGCTAATGTTTGATTGGTCAGTCTAAATGAAACCGTATTTGGAGAGAATTCTGCTGCTCTTTCTTTTAAGGAAATCAAGCGTCGTGACCCGTAAGATATCTTTTTGTTGCCTCAACCTAGTGATGTAGTCTAGAAGCTTTTACTGTTCTCTTATTTGTTTTCTCTGGCACTTGGAAAAGGACATTTTCTTTGCCGGATTTTGTTGCCGAAGTTCAGGAGATGATTAGGCCTACCCTTCAGGCTTATCTGAAAGTAAGTGATTCGTGTACTTAGATATGTTTGTTATGTAATTCTGGAGTAGAATGTTACGACATTTGTTGAGGTTCTGAGTGGATATATTTCATTCTGACATTAAAGGGCGACATGGAGGTGTTGAAAAAAAACTGTGCCCCTGAAGTGATTGAACGGTGCAAAGCAGAGCGGATGGCATATGAAAGTCAAGGAATATTCTTTGATAATAAGGTATCGCTGTTGGTCAGGATGAATCACATTCATTTAAATGATCTTTTGCCTTAGGACCTTTTGACATTTCCCTTTTCTGACTCTAAAATACATGATATATTGCTTGCATTTGGCATTTCTTACTTCCAAGCTCTGGTAGGAGTAGGTCAACTTTCTGGGTCAAGTATGATGGTCGAGTTAGGAGTAAAATTTTTAATGAGGTTTTCTTGAGTTTAAAGTTCAGCAAAAAGTATCACTCACCCAGCTTTAGAAAAATGGCCTACTTTTCTGGATTCGTATTTGTGTTGACATGGTGAGCTAAACAAATGTCAAGAAGATTCAACAGAAAAAGGAAGGCAAGAAGATCAAATTAATTGATTTATAGGAAGGGCTTTGTGATGTCTTTGACTTTCTGCAGATTCTGCACATTTCTGAAGTGGAAGTTAGGGAAACCAAGCTTATGGGCAGTACGCCACTAATCATATTATCGGTACAATTCAGCTTTTGTTTTCAACCTCTTGTGATAGATTAAATTTATAATATACTATCGGTTTTAGTTTCCATTTTAAATTGCTGTTTACCCTAATATATGCTAGCTTATGTTGTCGATGTAGTTCCAAACGCAGCAGATATATTGTGTTAGGGACAGGCATGGTGCAATTACAGAAGGTGGCAAGGTTGGAAACTCGACCGTTAACATGGTCTTTGATAAGTCTGTTTGCATTCTCGTAATGTGTCTTGGATTCAAATTGGATTTACAGGACACCATCCACACAGTGTTCTATTTATGGGCGATGCAGCAAGTTGATGCCGAGGAACTCGGTGAAGATGTATTTTACCCAATTTGGAGATTAAGAGAAATGCAGCAACTGGGTATGCAGGCCCTCATATAGGATTGCCAGTTAAAAAGGTTCTTTTTGCCTATGCAGCTCGGCAAGAGGTCATTTTGTTTTATTCTTATTTTATGTCGTCTTGTTGAGAGAAGAGGAGGATGTATTCAGTTCCTAGTATATCGATGAGAATGTGAAAGCTTTTTTCTCCTCTTACTTCCATGTCATGATTTATAGATGTTCTCTACAATTTTCTTGTGGGAATTGCTTTTGATCACTTCAAGAAAAATAAAGTGCGTGACTGTACTATATTGGTTTACTGTATAACGTACAATTTCATGATCCTACAATTGCACAAGGGATGATTTGTGTGGGAAATGTAGGGAAGTGGTTATAAAGCTTACTGCTTAGTTTGGTCTACTTGAACAAGCTAGTAGGAGTTTCACAGGGAAACCCTACCCCAAACCTTATGTTTTGTTTGATCTTCAGTCGTTTATTATTTCTTCATTGGTATCTGGAAGTATTTTGAGGGGCACCGGTGTGCAAAGTGTACATTTAGTCGGTTGGTATGCATCATTCTTCATTACGGATTGCTCAACCGTCATTTTAGAAGGAGAGCTCGCTTTCGGCATTCATAAATTGCTGATCATCCATTTGCCCCTTCTTTACTTGCATAGCAGCTTGCGATTGCATTGTTATTCTCTGCCTACAAAAGCTCTGCTTGTGTATTCAACGGATCGATCTGGCACGAAATCTGAAGAAAGGCGTTATTGGCCTTTAGTTGAAGCACTTTTTCAGGAGGCATGGAGTGATTTTCCGAGAAAAAGGAGGCTTGTACATTATGCACATTTATAGGTCACGCTGATAAGAATCTCACGTGTCTGTGCACACACACTAACTCATATATGTACATGTATATAGACTATTTGTGATTAATATTCTTGCGATGTTTCCTTGTATTAGATCATCAAATAGATCATACCGGTATTGATAGATTTAGGGCAAGAAGTCTCATTTATGTTTCTCTAATGTTTGACAATATTCTTTTGTTCTTTTAGTGGGTGGACTCAACGGGTATGTCTTCTTGGCGGTAAGGTCCCACCCTATATATATGGGATCTAGTCTTTAAAGATTAAAGAGACTTCTTTTGGGGGGTTAGGATGGGAAGCCAAAGCCTAACATACTCACACGAGCAGCCACCCGTGAGTCGAACTCCCCACCAGCATCGAAGGCGTCGGAGCATGCCTTACAAGATGAGCTAGCACTCTCAGCAAAGCGATTTTGATCCTGATGATATTTTATGCGTGTGTCATCTTCCTTTGGGGTGTATACCACGGCTATGATAGTTCTTCCCCTTTCACGATATCGAAAGGTATGTTTGGTGTCTTGGATAAAAAATATAATACTGAAAACTTTGGTTTTAAAAAAGCTTATGAGCATGGTATAAAGGAAGTAAAGATGAAGCTTCCTGATAAGTTTATTGTTATGTCTATTATTGAGAAATTTCTTAAGTTTGTTGAGGGTTTTGACCTAGATCTCAAGTATAAGAAGGGTAAGATGGTCTTTGATGATCTAATAGTAGATATAGCAATAAAGTAAAAGCATAGAAGTCATAAACATGTTATGCCTACAGACAAAACCTTAAGGCTAACTTAACAGTTGAATGGAAACAATTTAATGATTCTAAGGAAAAACAAGCAAAGAATAAACCAAATGTCAAAATCTAAAAGAAACCAAGAACAAACCGTGTTAGCTTTGTGGTCAGGTTAGACATTGGATTAGGGATTGTCTCTCAAAGAAAGCCAAAAAAACCTATGGTTGTTGAAGGAGCTATGATCAATATGGTGGTAATGTGCTTGCTAGTGATGATATATGTCCGTTAAACCCCATTTCTTTTCTATTTATGAGCAACAATACTTGATTATAGATACTAAGGGTAATATGCACATTTGTGATGATCAATCTATATTTGTGTCTTACCATGCGTTTGAGACAAAATTGTGACTTTAGGGGATTAATCGACTGTTGAAGTGAAGGACGAAAGGCATGCGAACTTTAAGTTTCTTTATGAGAATGTTCTAATTCTTAAGGGAGTTAGACACATTTCAACGATTCATTTGAATATCCTCAATGGTACTGCTTTAGTTAGGGAAGTATTAAGATTAGATTATAAATATAATAAAGTCGTCATTACACGACTTAGTACATGGTATTTATTTGAGAAGGGCTATTTGTATTATGTAGAGTATCTATTTAAAATACATGTATAACAAATTGTTGATTCTTTTATAAATTTTAATATTAATAAAGCCTATACTTCTGCTTCATCTTCTTCTTTTCTTTATAGTATTGAATCATCTGATATATGGTATGCTAGGTTGTGTCATGTAAATTTTGATTCCATGAAAAGAATAATGAACTTAAATATTTAGCGTAAGACTGTTATATATAAAAAACACAAATGTTGTATATGTGTGTAAGTGAAGCAACTTAGAAAACCTTTTCATACGGTATTTTGGATTTGGTCTACAATGATATTTGTGAATTCAATGAAATGATTAAAAAGGATAATAAAAGATATTTTATCACATTTATTGATAATAATAGTAGATACTCTTATATTTAAGAATAAAGTTTTAGAAAAGTTTCAAATATTTAGAAATGAAAAAAAACTCAAACATGTAAGTACTTAAGCAATTAAGGTCATATAGGAGAAGAGAGTATATCTCAAACCTTTTCCATGTATACTATCAAAACAACGGTATTGTTCATGAGGTTATTGCTTCGTACTTTCCTCAGTCTAGTGGTATAGCTGAACGAAAGAATAAAACTATATGTGATATGATTAATGTTTTACTTTAAAGTTTTAGTTTATCTATTTATATGTGAGAAATTTTTTAATATTGCTTGCTATATTCTGAATAGAGTTTCCCATAAGCAAAAGAAAAGTAGTCCTCTTGAGCTTTTGAAGGGTTGAAAGATCAGTCTCAAATATCTCATTGTGTAAAGTGTCTTACGAAAGTGTTCATCCCTTAGCACAAGAGAAAGAAATTGGGACATAAAGCAATATATGTTATATTTTTCAGTTACGTGAAAATAAGCTATGCGTATAGATTCTTGGTCATTAAATATGATGTTTCTGGTATAAATATCAACATAATAGTTGAATTCAATGATGCTACATTATTTAAGAATGTGTTTCTCATGAATACTAGAGTTTCCTAAGGTGTATCTTCTATATATTCTAACCCTACTACTGGCTCTATTCACGATCATATGGAAAGGATGACAAATGTGGGGTGGCCTTAATTGTGTTATTTTTAAATTAGATGATTATGAGAAAAGAACTAAACCAAGGAGTAGTAAACGACCTAGAATATCAAAGGGCTTTGAAAGTTACTTTGTTACTTTCAATGTCGATTCCTATCTCTTTTTAGTAGACTATGACCTCACCTGATGTTAAATTTTAAAAGAAAGCCATTAACGACAAATCCAATCAATTCTTTCTAATAGTGTTTGTGAATTAGTATATTTGCTTACTAATTGTTCTATTGTGAATTGTAAGTGGATCTTTAATAAGAAAGTGAATGCAAACGAAACAATCAATAAGTACAAGGTTAGGTTAGTTGCCAAAAGACACAAAAGAAAGGAATATATTACTTTGATACTTATTTTTGAGTTTCTCAAATGACCACCATCTGAATGCTTATAGCATTTGCCTCCGTATATGACCTCAAAATCTATCAAATCGATATGAAAATTATTTTTCTTTATAGTAACCTTAATGAGAAAATTTATATCGATCAACCAAAGGAATTTGTCGATTATGAGAATAAATGTAAGGTATGCAAGCTTGTTACATCATTATATTGTTTAAAACAAGCCCCTAAACAATGACATTAAAAGTTTGATTATGTTATATCATATTTTGACTTTGTTTTTAATGATTATGATAAGTGTATCTACTATAAGTCGGTTAATAATGTTTTTATCATTTTTTGCATATACGTAGATGATATATTATTGTTTGGTTTAGATGTGGGGATAGTAAATGAGACTGAGTCATTCTTATGTAGTAAGTTTGAGATAAAGGATATGGGTACGGCTTTTATGATTTTTGAGCTTTAAATCACAAGGTTTACTGATAGTAATCTCTTAGTCTCATTATATTAAGAAAGTTTTAGAGAGATTTTGATATACAGATTATGACCTTGTGAAGATCCCATATAATTAATCTAAAGCTTTGTATTAGAATGAAAGTGGTATACATGTGTCTCAACTACGATATTCTTAAATTATTGGTAATTTGACATATCTAACGAACTGTATACAACCAGATATTGCATTTCTTATGTCTAAGTTGATTAGATATACTAGTTGTCGAGATATAATCCATTGGAAAGCTCTAGATAAAGTATTTCGCTATATGAAGAGAACAATTTCTCTTAGACTGCATTACAGTAAATATCATTATGTTCTTGAATGGTTTGGTATTGCTAATTGGATAGTAAAAGACTCTAGGAGTAATGGAGTCAATTGATATGTGTTTTTTCTAAGTGATGAAATGGTCACTTGGAAATCTAAGAAACAAACTATTTTGAGTCGTTTTACATTTGGGCAAAACTATGTGTTTTGAATTAGACTGGATTGGAAGTTGAATTTCTTAAAAGACTTATGTCATGTTTACCTATGGTAAAGAAGTCACTTTATGTAATTTTAGTATACTGTTATAACATGATTATAATTGCTAAGATCAATAGTTGTAAGTACAACCAAAAGTAACACAGACACATTAAAGTTAGACTAAAGTTTGTGAGGGTTGTTTTGTTTGATAGGGTTATGGTTGTAGATTTTGTTGGATTCAAAGATAATACAACCGATTCTTTGACTAAGGATCTATCAATAGCCTTACTTGGAAAATCTAAGTTGGGAATGAGATTGAAACTTATGATTTATTCACAAGTAGTGGCAACCCAACCTAACTGAGTAAAGATCCCACGAAGTAGGTTCAATGTGGTAGTAACAAGTTGTTGGGTTAATAGGATGACACTTTGTATTATGTGATATTTTTAGTATTTGTGTGTTTGTAAACCTAAAGTATCATGATTGTAAGTTTAGTAAGAGATTATTCTTTGAATGTGATCGAGTCCTACAATAGGATGCTTACAATTCATCCTTTGAGATGTCCAACTAAGTGATTGACATTGTGAAGCTGAAATAGGAGAATTGAGTTATTCCCTAAAGTTCATTATGATACAGGATATGGATGCATTGTTATTAATTATTATGTTGTTAGCAATAAACATCTTTACACCCAAGGTTCGGGTTAAAGACATATGTTCACTTAGTTACTATAAGGATAATATTAGATTACTCATGTAATGGTTCAAATAGCAAGGTAACATTACTAAAAGATAATATGATGATTGGTTTGGGAGATTACTTTTACACTTTAGTACTTTGTAGAGATTGTTGGATTTAATATTAATTAATTGGGTTTATTAAACCCATGGATAACATTTAATTCATGTTCATATCTCAAATATTTAATTGATGTATTATTGATATATATGAAAATTAAGTGTAAAAAGTCCCATGTGAGGGACTTGTGCTTGTGATGACAGATAAAGTTTAGTCTCATATTTAAGAATGAGACAAACCCATGTCATTTTATATAGTTGTTAGCTAATGAACCTTAGTTCAAAGAGCTTTGGGAGGACATTCTCGACCACACATGCACGCATGGGCCGAACCTATGTTTGGGTTTGAGTTTGAGAATTGTTTTCAATTTATCTTTTTGCATGATTTTTTTTTACTCTAACGGTCAATAATGCTTACATGGGAATGAAAAGTTTGGGGAGGACATCCCTGATATGAATACAGTCTATAAATATGTTTAGGACTTTCTAATAACTCATTTACTCGTGAACACTCTCTCTCCTCCTGCCTTTCTTCTATGATCCCCTTTACTCTCGTTATTACTTGCCGTTGACATCGACTCGAAGCCCATTACATACTTTTAGAGTTGTGTGTCCGTTTTAATGTGGGAGGAGAACACATGTACCACATTCATATCGGGGTTAAGATGGGAGCCTCACTAAGACTTCTCGACGGAGAGGTGTCTAGAGGCATCCTTGCACATCATCTTGCATAAGTCCTTAGCTGCCAGTGAAACATCTCATATAGGAACCTCAGGTTTGCCCGAAGGATGGAGTCGAAGATATCCATCTGTGACTACACGTAAAATGGAGGGGTTCCACTGAGAAGCACGTACATTATAACTCCGGCGCTCCTAATGTCCACCTTCTAGTCATACTCCTTCAGCCTCACCACCTCTGGGGCCACATAGTAAGGCATCCCAACGATCTCCTTGAGCTGTTGGCCTTCCTGGAGGAACTCAGCAAGCTTTAGGAGGTTGCTATCGTCGAATAAGACATTCTCTGGCTTCACGTCACGGTGTGCTACCCCACGCGGTGGCAGTGCATGATTGCCTCCATCACCGGTTCCATGGCAGCAGTTGAAGGGATTTGATTGCCTGATACCGACTTTCTTTGAGCTTGAGGTTCATTGCCGTTGAGCTCTTCCAGGTACGCCTGCAGCGGAAGATGAATGTGATCTTCGTTTCTAGTTTAAGGTTTCCTCACAACGGACTTTTTCTAGGAAAAATGTATCTTTTTTTTTTCAGTCTCAGTATATCTGTAACTGTATGCACTCCTCTGTATTTATAGAGCAATACGAGCTCCTCCTTTTCCCGGTTTATCATGCTTGGCTTTCCTCTTCAAGAGCCTTTCTATCCAGATGGTTACCATGATTTTTGGTAACGGTCCGATTGTTACAATTTTGCTGTTATGGCAATATCTCCTATAACCGTAAACATGAGTCAGCCGTTACCTGTGCTGGGTTGCCGAAAATGGCCACAGCCTAACATCTTCCACTTGACCATTCGAGCCAAGTGTACTAACATACTGGTCTTCCTCCTACTTTTGCAGGGTTTACCTAGTAATGTCATTTCATGATTGTTGCTGCAATTACTACCTGTTGTGTGGTTATTTCCCTACACAATAATCAAACATACCTCAAACTCATGTTCGTAACTTGTTTTAAGAAAAGTTCCTCTGTTATGCCTTTAGTCAAGGGTTCTTCCAACATATCATTTGTTGGCATGTATGAGATGGATATTTCCTTTCTGATAACCATATCATGAACATAGTAGTATTTAACCCTTGCTTTTTGAGCAATCAACTCCACTCTTGATAAGAGTAATTGCTGCATTGTTATCACAGTAAATGATAATTGACTCATCGGTTATTTCCAACTTCAAATCACGTATTAAGCGACTTATTCAGACAACACTCGTTGCATCCATACAGTAAGCCACATACTTAACTTCCTTTATACACAACCTTGTTTCTTACATGCCCAAGAAACAACATCACCTCCAGAAAAGAATATTTGAGTTGAGGTAGATTTGTTGTTATCTTTGCTTCCAACAAAGTTAGCATTTGAGTATCATACCACTTTCAGTTTATCTGCTTGAAAACACAGTTTCAAGTCTCTTGTTCTTTTCAGATATCTTAAAATCCTTTTTACAACTATCCAATGTTACCATCTAGGATTACTTTAATGTCTACTTATAAGACCAACAACAAAGTTGATATCATGTCTTGTACAGAACATAGCATACATCAAGTTACCCATAGCTTGTGCATAAGAAACGTTAGGCTTATCGTCTCATTCACTAGGACAATCAACCTTGCTTAGTTTAACCACGCGAGCGTTATATGACAAATAGTGGGATGTGGTTCCTCTTGCAGACATTCATGAGTCTATATTTTGAACAAAATTACACATTAAGAGATTAGAAGGAAAAGGAACTCTTGCGCACACCAATTATTGTTCCACCTGCTTTTGATAATTAACAGAAAGTACATTTTAAAAAGCCATCTAACTAATTAAGTACTTGGAGAAGAATACTGCACAAAGAAGTTTAGGAAACAGGTGCACGTCTTTCTTTCTTTTCCGATTCAAGTTTGGCCCTATCTTTCATGATGTTCCCAGTCCCACCCATGCTGGTTTACTTCGCATGCCCATCCACACGTAGAGTGCATCCTATATACTAGCATCATTACATGCTAACATATCCAAACGAATCTTAGCTATCCAATTTAAAAGATAGATGGTTAAAGTTTGAAGATTTAAAAAGTAAAAAGTTATTTTTTGAATTAATTATACTTACAAAAGTATAAATATACATTTTGTTAGTTTCGAAATTCAAGTATCAATCATCTATCAAATTGGATGGTTGAGATTTATTTGGATATATTAGCACCTAATGTTACTATACGTATATACATACACATGTATATATGTGTATGCATGTACATATATATGTCCGTACCTATGTATGTATAATATAAACTACTCAATAATTTGCTGTAGTTAGTTTTGAAAATGAAAAGGGGCTTCTTATGTCTTAAATAACAATAAGCAAAAAGACTACATTATAGCATACATGGACATAAATCTGCGTGGTCAGAAGCGTGAAACTTTTTGTTGAAGACAGCAATTGTACTGGATTCTTCCTGGTGTGGTGCATCAAACAAATTAATAAAGCCTATGACTGCATCTGTAGGCACCAGCCAGGACCTGCGTGGTCTGTACTCAATGTTGATTCAATAGTAAGATGAAATCAGTAGTTGAAGATCTAGATTCCAGTCAGTAGTTCAATCCCTCGATTTATTCCAACATCATGTCAAGTCTCAATACTTTAATTCATATTAATTACTCGATTGAACCGAGAAACCTTATGATGGCATGAAACAAAATATTCGAACAAGTACTAACCACATGCATTGAAAATCAAGGACAATACCACATGCATATATATGATCACCATGAAGAGCAGGGAGACCTCAGGTAAATGGGACCCAAACCAAGCTTTGACTTCAATACGGAAGTCTGAAACTGGCCGCTTCTATGGCTGTAAAACGAACAAAAGGTTTAGAAAAGGAACATCGTATGTGTTAGATATGAAATCTTTTTGTAGGGTTTTCTCAAAAACGTCTACTACCCATGCACAGATCTCTCTCTTTCAGCATTCTCAAAAACGTCTCTTTCTTTTGCCTACCCTCGACCAATTAGACATATAAAATGACATTCAATTGTGCCTATGTTATGGACAACCACGGGGTTCCACAATTAACATTTCTAAAATCTTTCTCGATGATGTTTTTATCAGCTTCTGGTCACACAGATAAATTTATAACTTTTAGGTCACTCACATATATGATGCATACTAAGAACTTTATACAAGATTTGGAAGCGAATGCATGTATTAAATATATGCTTCAAACATCTTACAGCTGCATTCATGTATTCTTGTTTGATTGACTATATATTCAAGATGGTGGGCTTGGTTTGCTGGAAACTTGAGTTGATAATGGATAATTTGTTCATAAATTAGAAGGATAATCTGAACGTGTTTTGGTATATCTGTTCTGTGAATTTAATCTTAAAAACAGGGAATGTATGTCTGAAAAAGGTAGAGATGCATGCCCTAAAGGAAGAGACGGATATGGGGATCGCTGAGCAAGTAACGATTGAGTTGGAAAGAAAACTCTGCGTATTATCATGGGTGGCGTCCAAAGCTCCTTGTAAAATTTTTGAATATCCATGGTGTGCGTGTTGGCCTGACCCTCTCTCGTTCATGAGTCAGCCAATTCGAGATTGCAGTGCCCCATTACTAAGCAATAGATATTATTAGATGATAATCAGGAAGATCGAGTCAACTTACGTAGGGCATGCTAATTAAGGCTCGTCAAGGCCATTATTTTATCGATTTCCATCGTGGGTGTCGCGACAAGTTACGATGTCAACCAGTAGGGATGTAACCCGATTATCTTCAGCTGCAAAGATCTTCAATCATGAAAACTGGAAACCTGAGGCGTTCCGTTTTTTACACGCATTTCGTCATTCCCCGTTTGGTGATCGTCGGAAATGGTAGATGGTCCGCTCGCTCTGGTTTTCTGCACCGGTATCCCCAACTCGCGCAGTATTTTTCTACTTGTTGGATCGTCCCGAAGGGATTTGATTGCCTGATACCGGCTTTCTCCGAGGTTGAGGTTTGTTGTCGTTGAGCTCGTCTTAGCGAAAGATGAATGTGATCTTGGTTTCGAGTTTGAGGTTTCCTCAAAAGGGGATTTTTTCAATGAAAAATGTGTCTACTGTAACTGTATGCACTCCTATGTATTTATAGAGCAATGCGAGCTCCTCATTTTCCCGGTTTATTATGCTTGGCTTTTCTCTTCAAGAGTCTTTCTATCCATATGGTTACCATGATTTTTGGTAACGGTCCGACTGTTACAATTTTGCTGTTATGGCAATATCTCCTATAACCGTAAACACGAGTCAGCCGTTACCTGTGCTGGGTTGCCGAAAATGGCCACAGCCTAACATCTTCCACTTGACCATTCGAGCTAAGTGTACTGACATACTGGTCTTCCTCCTACTTTTGCAGAGTTTACCTAGTAATGTCATTTCATGATTGTTGCTGCAATCACTACCCGTTGTATGGTTATTTCCCTATACAATAATCAAACATACCTCAAACCTCATGTTCGTAACATGTTTTAAGAAAAGTTTCTCTATTATGCCTTTAGTCAAGGAGTCTTCCAACATATCATTTGTTGGCATGTATGAGATGGATATTTCCTTTCTGATAACCATATCATGAACATAGTAGTATTTAACCCTTGCTTTTTGAGCAATCAACTCCACACTTGATAAAAGTAATTGCTGCATTGTTATCATAGTAAATGACAATTGACTCATCGGTTATTTCCAACTTCAAATCACGTATTAAGCGACTTATTCAGACAACACTCGTTGCATCCATACAGTAAGCCACATACTTAACTTCCTTTATACACAACCTTGTTTCTTACATGCCCAAGAAACAACATCACCTCCAGAAAAGAATATTTGAGATGAGGTAGATTTGTTGTTATCTTTGCTTCCAACAAAGTTAGCATATGAGTATCCTACCACTTTCAGTTTATCTGCTTAAAAACACAGTTTCAAGTCTCTTGTTCTTTTCAGATATCTTAAAATCCTTTTTACAACTATCCAATGTTACCATCTAGGATTACTTTAATATCTACTTATAAGACCAACAACAAAGTTGATATCAGGTCTTGTACACAACATAGCATATGTCAAGTTACCCATAGCTTGTGCATAAGGAACGTTAGGCTTATCGTCTCATTTTACAACAGGAGTAACAACAAACTTGCATTCACCCATTTTAAACTTTTTGAGGATATAGTCGATATATCTCTCCTAACTCAGGCATAAGAGTTTAAATTCTCTATCTCGAGAGATCTTTATACCTAGAATATAGAATTCTCCCCCCATATCCTTCATTTCAAACTTTGAGTTTAACCATGACTTGGTTTGGACAATCATCTCATTGTCATTCCCAATCAACAATATGTCATCTAAATATAATGATAGGATGACAAAGTGGCTCCCACTATTCTAGACATATACACAATGATCAAGTTTATTAGACACAAACCCAAGTTCTATAATGACATTTTAAAAGGTCAAATATCATTTGGCGAGGTGTCTATTTCAGGCCACATAGGGATTTTCTCAACCTATATACTTTATCTTTTTGGCCTTCAACTATAAATCCTTCAGGATGCTGCATGTATATGATTTCATCTAAATCTCCATTTAATTTGACGGATTTAGATGAGTTGACTTATAACTTAACTTATGAGCAAGCTATGAATTCATCAGAAACACCAGACTGGGGGAAAGCCATGGATGAGAAAATTGAATTCATTGAGAAAAACCAAGTCTCGTAATTAGTTGATTTGCCAAAAAAAAGGAAAGCTATAGGATGTAAATGGGTTCTGAAAAAGAAATACAAGGTCGATGGTTCAATCGAAAAGTTTAAAGCGAGGTTGATTGGAAAAGTTTTTTTGCAAAAAGAGGGGATAAATTATACTGATACATATTCTCCAGTTGCGAAATTTGCATTCATAAGAATAATCCTGATAATATCTGCATATTATGATTTGGACTTACATCAGTTCTGCAAGATAAGTGTGATAATACTTTAAGTAGGACAGAGTGACCCTAGGCCTTTTATGTCTACTTAAGGTTTTAGTTGTTTCAAAAAGATCTTTTATGAGTTCTAATGATGATTGATCTACGTCTACTACACCATCAATATACTCATCATTATTTTCTATGATGTCATTTTTAGTGTCTTCTAAAAATTCAACATCTCTATTTTTAATTAGTTTGTGGTCCTTGTGATAAAATCGATATCCCTTTGAACCTTTAGGATATCCAATAAATATACATCTCAAGGACATACTATCTAGTTTGTCTCTACACTGATGAAGGATCTTTACATGTACAATAGATCTCCACCTCCTGAGATGACCTATGTTGAGTTTTCTTTCAAACCACATCTCATATGGTGTAGTGAATACAACTTTACATGATACTTTGTTGAGTATATATACCACGATATTTACTGCTTCTCCCCAAAATATCCTTTGTAGAGGTTATCAATCAACATTAACCTTGTCATATTTAAAGGTTTTGTTATATCTTTCAGCTACACTATTTTATTGAGATGTTCTTGCGTTGAATTTTACTTTAAAATACCAAAGTCTTTACAAAATTCAAGAAATTTTGCAGTGGTACCTCTATCTGATCTTAAGACTTTGATTGAATACCCTAGTTGGTTTTTCACTTCTTGCTTATATTCTTTAAAAGCTTCTAGTGCCTCAAATTTATGTGTGAAAAGATATAAATACGTATATTTCAAGTAATCATCGATAAAGGTTATAAAATAAACTTTTTTAAGATGTGACCTTACTCTAAATGGTCTATATAAATCCGTGTCAATGACCTCTAAAAGGATTGTTTTTCTTGTTAACTCTTTGGAAAAAACTTTTCTTGTCATTTTCCCTTGTATATAAGATTCACACTTGTTGAAAGTGTTTTCCTTAAATCTGGGCAGGAAGTCAAAGTTGGATAATTTCCTCAACTTTTTGAGACTTATATGCCCAAGGCGTTTATGCCATACATTTACATCAACATTAAAGGCACGGTCAATATAAGGGAAAGGTTTTTCATTTTCATTATCATTCACTTTGAACAATTCATGTTCTACATCAAATTCCTCGGAGAATAATATTCTCCCATGTTTTCCCACAGTCACCTTGCAAAGAATAAATCTGACTTCAAAACCTTTTTTTACTAAGGCAGGAACCGAAACCAGATTGCACCTTATAGATGGAATAGTCAATACATCAGTTAGTAAAAGCGTTGTACCTTGTACAAAGATTCTAAATGATACAGTATCCAGAACATCTAAGAAAATATTATTTATCGTGTACACCATATATCATGCACATCATCTTGCATAAGTCCTTAGCTGCCAGTGAAACGTCTCATACAGGAACCTCAGGTTTGCCCGAAGGACGAAGTCAAAGATATCCATCGGTGACGACACGTAAAACAGAGGGGTTCCATTGAGAAGCACGTACATTATAACTCCGGTGCTCCAAACGTCCACTTTCTAGTCATACTTCTTCAGCCTCAGTACCTCTGGGGCCACATAGTAAGGCATCCCAATGATCTCCTTGAACCGCTGGCCTTCCTGGAGGAACTCAGCAAGCTTTAGGAGGTTGCCATCGTCGAACAAGACATTCTTCGTCTTCACGTCACGGTGTGATACCCCACGCAGTGGCAGTGCACGATTGCCTCCATCACCGGTTCCATGGCAACAGCTGAAGGGATTTGATTGCCTGATACCGGCTTTCTTTAAGCTTGAGGTTCATTGTCGTTGAGCTCTTCTAGGTACGCCTACAGTAGAAGATGAATGTGATCTTCGTTTCTAGTTTAAGGTTTCCTCACAACGTACTTTTTCTAGGAAAAATGTATCTTTTTTTTCAGTCTCAGTATATCTGTAACTGTATGCACTGCTCTGTATTTATAAAGCAGTGCAAGCTCTTTATTTTCTCGATTTTTCCTGTTGGGCTTTCCTCTTCTAGAGCTTTTGTATCCGGATGATTGCCGTGATTTTTGGTAACGGTCCGACCGTTACGATTTTGCTATTATGGTAATATCTCCTATAACCCTAAACACATCATTACCTGTGTTGGGTTGTCGAGAATGGCCACAACCTAATATCTCCCACTTGACCATTCGAGCAAAGTGTACTGACATATTGGTTTTCCTCTCATTTTTGCAGGGATTACCTAGTACTATCTTTTCATGATTGCTGCTGCAATTCCTCTTGTAGTGTCCCATCTTTGCACAGCTGAAACACTTGACCTGAGAAGCGGTTTCCTGCGTTTTCTTAAAATTTTAACCATCCTTTTTATTATTCTTGCGAAACCTTTTGTTTAGTTTATTTTTCTTTTGGCTAGATTTGGAGGTAGATCCTATCTCATCTCACTAGAAATTTTTCTTTCTTCTTCTTGTTTATGTGTTCTTACTCTATTGCTAATTTTAAAGGCAACTCAAAAAGGTTAATTTTGGGTCCTAACCTTAGGACAGTGGTGACTATATTCCATGATGGGGGTAGACTGTTCAGGATTGTTGATATTTGTATCGGTTCTGCGATAACTAACTTTACCACAGCTAGGTTTCTAGTCATTACTAACATATGATTTACATGTTCTACTACATTATCTCTTTCTTTCATTTTAAAAGAATTGTATTTCTATAATAACAATTATACATGCAATTTTGTAATTGTCATATTTGGCTGTTATTGAGTCAAACAACTCTTTTGCGGTCTCGTATTGTTCGAAGACCCTAATCAAGTCATCCTCCATGTATGTTAACATGACAGTCCATGCTATTATATCATCTTTTAGAAATGTTTCATACAATTCTATCTGTTGCTCAGTTGCGTCTAGTGGTGGTGGACGCATAGTTTCTTTTAGTATGCACTCAACACCTTTAATTGTTGGAGCAAGTGAGATTCCTCTCTTCCATGTTTGGAAGTTCAAACCGTTTAATTTTTCAGTTTTTGTCAATTCTGACACACATATTCTTGAGTTCATTTTTATGTGTTTGACAATTATAACAATTAAACGGTCTAAAAAAGAAAAAATAAATGAGCAACAAAACACACATAGCAAGAATTTGATTAGAACGATGCATAATATCATAAAAACGAGATGAAAATAACTCATTTGTTAATATATAAATATCTTGGGATAAATTTGTAATTTTTCCCAAAAATTTTTGCTTTTAGTAATTAAAAAAAATATCAAGGGTAAAACTATAATTTTTACTATATGTCCGCTTTTGTAATTTTTTAAAAAGCTCAAGGACAGACACATAAAATTACTTTTGGTATTTCTGTAAAATTCATAACTGATCGAAGGTAATTATGTAATTTTACCACTCAATTCGAATATGAAATTTTCTTAAAAGGACAAGGATAAATTTGTCTTTTGACACAGTGGCAGAATTATAATATCTTGAACTAGAAAGGATAGAGAAGTAAAACAACAACTCGATATTTCATAATTTTTGCAAACTATCACAGGATAAAACCGACTTTTTTCTCAATAAGGGTAAATTAGTCTTTTTATGCTAAAATATTTGGATGTTTTCATAATTTTTTTCATTGAAAATTGGCTGGGGTAGAACAGACTTTTTAGTCCTCTACCCGAGACAATTTCGAAAAACCACTGGTTTCAGCCCACGGTTTTCAAAGGGTATAAAACCCTAAGGAGAGAGAAATAGAGTGTGACTCAAAGGGGGAGAGAGAGAGAGAAACAAATGATTTTTCTCCTCGCCTGCGTTTCTATGTGGCGGGCGACGGCCTTTTGTGGTGCTCTTCAGTCTTTCGGCCTGCGGCCTTTCGCCTTTCAGCTTTTCTATGGCTGTTTCTGGCTTGCAGCCTTTCGGCCTGCGGTGTTTTCCTGACCCTTGGCCGGTCGCGACCCTTGCTATTGTTATTCAATGGGTGTCTTTGTTCACTTGCAACCTTAGTCGTTGACCACTGCGGCCTTCCCTCTTCTCTTTTTTTGTTGTTGTTCTAGTCGATCTCTGCCTTGTCTTGATTGAGACAAGGTTTACCGTCTGTCCTGTCACGGCTTTCTCAGATCATTAGTTCAGATGGTTACGGATCAAAGCTGGGATTTATACTGTGATAAAAGGGTTGAAGATCAAGCAAGGGCCCAAGCAGTGAAGACTATTATTCTTAATTATTTATGATGGGACAATGTATCATATTTTCTTGAATTCACAGAGTCTATTTGGGAGCTGTTGGGAAAAGTTGATAAAGATGAATCAATGCTTCATAAAGTTTATGAAATATAGGATACCATGATTGAAAAAGTTGAGTCAATAATTTTGAAGCACGAGAGAAAAGAACTTCATGAGACATCATCGTTTTATGATCATATTCATTTTATATTAGTTTCAACATGGGACAAAAGCAACACTCCCTTGCATTGTTTAGCACATTCTTTAATTCTAAGATATTATGGGAAGAAATGGTTGTATGAGAGAACTCAGCGTACTCCTCCTAATCATGATCCTGAAATTGCAAAGAATAGGCAAATGTGTTTGGGAAGGATTTATCGTGACTCGTACCTACTTAGGCAAGTAAATTCTGAATATGGAAAATTTTCTTATGCTAGACTTGATTCACTAGAAGCACTAGAAGCAAGGGAAGATCCACTAGATTGATGGGCATGTTATTGATTTGAGATGCCTTTTCTTCAAAAGCTTGCATCAAAATTATTATCTCAACCTACTATTTCATCTTGTTGTGAAAGGAATTGGAGTACATATTCTCAAATTCACAATATAAAAAGGAACAATCTATCAAGTAGTTTCTCTCCTCTTTCATGATTTTTTTTGTTTGTTTTTCACCATATTAATCACGTACCTAATTTTTTTAGGATTAAGAATGGGGCCCTGATACTAGATGAAGAGATTTGATTGTCTGATACCAACTTTCTCCGAGCTTCAGGTTCATTGCCGTTGAGCTCTTCTAGGTACGCCTGCAGCGGAAGATGAATGTGATCTTGGTTTGAGATTTGAGGTTTCCTCACAACGGACTTTTTCTAGAAAAAATCTTCTGACTTTTTTTTTCAGTCTCAATATATTTATAACTGTATGCACTACTATGTATTTATAGAGCAGTGTGAGCTCTTCCTTTTTCCAGTTTATCCAATTGGGTTTTCCTCTTGATGATCCTTTGTATCCGAATGGTTACCGTGATTTTCGATAACGGTTCGATTGTTACGATTTTGCTGATATGGCAATATTTCCTGTAACCGTAAACACGGGTAACGGCTGGACTATGCTGGGTTGCCGAGAATGAAGCCTAACACGTCCTTATAAGAAACCAAAAATTCTAAGAAAACTAGCACAAAGGCTCCTTTTTTTGGTCCATATGCAACTCAAAACTAATGCGAAGTAAGCGAAAGTCATGATCCATATGCAGATACAAAGAACCAGTTAATTAATAGAAGATCAAAGTGGTTAGATGCACATCCACATGGCTAGATTGAAACAGATTAATTCATATGACAAAAGAAATCTACATTACATACACATTTTTGGCAACAAAATAACAAAAAACTTGCAGTAAACTTGAAAGAAATTATAAGCTAGCCAAGAGTTCAATAATTATGATCTAACATATAGGCAGTGGGGAGCCATTCCATCCTTTCAAGCACTCCAACAATGGATCAACGATCTCCCAATGGCTGATGGCCTTGAACACCTTGTCGAATTCTTCTCCTGGCGACCGGGCTTTCTCTCCTGTGAGAATTCCGGTGCCGAGCTCCTCCCTCACGAACCGGTACAAAGGATACGACTGGCAATCCTTGATCCTGTTCGAAACGACCGAGTTCCCCATCTCTAGCAATCTTCTCACGTTCTACACCTCTTTAGGCAACTGAGCCTTGATTTCCAACTCAAATACGGCGATTCTTTGGAAGATGGAAGATCCGATTTCTTTCTCTTTGTCACTGTTCATCAAGGCATGCTCAACGATCACCTGCCGCAACTTCTGCATGAGAGGGTATGTCGCACTGCATGGATCGTCAACGTACGTGAAGACGTGCTCTCTGTCCACCACCTTGAGCAGATCCTTCTCACAGAATCTCGAAGCAAGGAGCTCGCTATTAACGCCGACGGTGAGGGCCCTCTTCGCAGCTTGGGAGACTACCATCTTGACGGCGTGCCTGAAATTCTCCTCTGCGTGCCTCAGATCAATGGCTTGACAGAGAGCCACCTTGTACAACATGAGCTTCAGTATCTCCACAGCCTCGGCCGTCTTCCTCCCGATATCAAGCCCAGGGAGCTATGTTGCACGAGTATGCCTTTTTTGCTCGATACCTGTATCCGGTACGTACCGGGTACGGATATGGATATAGTTGGTAGTACAGAAAATGACGTACCGATACACGTATACATATATTGATATGCGTACTCACCTTTGGGTTCGTGGTTCGTGGTATCAAGTACGTGAATGGATCGGAAGTTCTCACCTTCAGCAGCATTATCTCCATCCGGTTCATATCTTCTCACCTTCAGCAGACGTCTCTTTATCAATTTGCGGCAGAAGGCCGAGCGAGTATCAGCAGAAGGCTGTAGGCTATCTTCATTTCCCTCGCCTTCTTCTCTTTCAAAGTGGCGCTAGAACGCGGAACGCTTCTCCTCTCCTCGTTCCTCGAGCAACAGACGTCGTTCCATTCGCTTTTCCCTTCCGATTCTCTCGCCATCGTGAAGAAGAGAGATCGAGTCTCGGCCGAGCCATAGGCAAAGAATGAGCAGAGATGAAGTGTGTGATGAATCCATTTTTCTCTCTCCAACGTAGAGAATCTTCTAGATAACTAATGAGATTTTGAAAGCCAGTCACCGAGCCTGGTTGATAGTAGATTTTAAGTAGTGTAATTATTGATGTATCTTGCATCTTTCAAGTTCTCAAGTTATTAACTTACTAAATGTTGTGTCAATACCAATTTGGAGTTTGTTATTTGTATTCTGAAAACACAAGAATCTTCTGCTACTTATTTATACTGATAAACAAATCTATTGCACACCACCAGATCAATTTTTGGGCATTTATTTGTGGACAGTAAATTTACTATGGAAGAAAGGTGTATCATACGTGGAACTGAACGTGCAACCTGTATCATTTACTTCTATGATGATCTCCGTTCTTTCCCTTTGTGGTGGCTTTTGATCATCGTTGCTGTCACTGCTTGATTTTTTATTTGTCTGGTTTCTGACAATTGGGTGCTTCACATTCTTTTGCTTCTGAATTGTTAACTTCCACTATCCAGATTGACGTTCACATCTTAGGAAACCTGGTTTTGTGCAGGAGGACCGAGAAAACATCTTAGGAGCTAGAGCATCCGGAAGAGGTGTTCTAACTGCTCCTTTTAGGCTACTTAAGCCCACCAGATTGGGGGTTATTCTTACTTTTGCAGTCTATAATAAGGAAATTCCATCAGATGCAACACCCCAGGACCGTATTCAAGCGACAAATGGGTAATCATACGTTTCCTGTCACCCACAAATAAATATCTGATAGTGGAAGATAATAACATGGATATTGTTTGCAACTTGAGAGCTACAGTACATGTTCTAGAGGGTACTGATTTGCAGGTATATTGGAGTTATATTTGATGTCAAATCCTTGGTTGAGAAACTGCTTCATCAGCTTGCTTGTGAGCAGAGTATTATTGTCAATGTATATGACACAACTAATAATTCTGCTCCAATCAGCATGTATGGTCCAGATGTTTTGAATGATGAGCCTCGCCACGTCAGTCCCCTTAACTTTGTGGATCCCTTTAGAAGGCATGAGATGCAATGCCAGTAAGAGTTTCTGTTCTCCCAGTGGAATGCTTAAACTGTTCTGTTAAGTAGCTAGGATTTCTATGATCTACTGATTAGTCAAGATTTGAACGAAACATAATTGCTTTTCCTGCATCCAACAGATTCCAGGAAAAATGCCCTTTCCCATGGTCTGAGATGAGAATGTCAGTCGTGGCACTGCTTGTTTCCGTGTTGGCAGCACATGTGATCTATGCTGCAAGGGTTCATATACAAAAGGTTGAGGGTGATTGCCGTGAGATGAAGGAACTAAAATCTCGCGCGGAAGCCGCGGATGTTGCAAAATCTCAGGTAATTTTCACTTATATCATGTTGATCCTGATTATTTAAAAAAAAGATAGATCAAAACTTGTGTTGACAATTTGGTTAGTGAGTTTTTCTAGTTGTTGGTAAAACTCTTATCAAATTGTTACTTTTTGCCTTTGCAGTTTCTAGCTACCGTCTCCCATGAAATCAGGACCTCTATGGGTGGTGTTTTAGGTTGGTAATGAAAGATTGAAAGCTCCATGTTTCAGTTTGATGCCATTTAGTTGTTAAGCATGACCCAGTGAATTTCGTGTTCAGAAATGTAATGGGTTCTTTATTATTCAGGTATGTTGCGGATGCTCATGGACACAGATCTTGATGAAACTCAACTGGATTTTGTGAAGACAGCTCAGGCTAGCGGCAGGTCTCTTGTATCATTGATCAATGAAGTTTTGGACCAAGCAAAAATCGAAGCGGGCAGGCTTGACCTTGAGGTTGTTCCATTTGATTTGAGGGCCATTTTGGATGATGTCCAGTCACTATTCTCTGGCAAATCTCAAGACAAAAGAATAGAGGTGAAAATGTTGTCATGCTATCTGGGTGTTTGTGTCTCATTAATGATAGTTCAAATCATAATTTTCTTTCAAACTTTTTTTATTTGTGGCCTTTATTCATTTTTAGTAGGTGAAATCTGATTCGGTTATGGTCGATGGTTTCAAGCATATGACAATAGACGAGAAAGTACTTGCTTGTAAAGCTCGTTGGTGATAAGTCCTCACATCTTGAAACCGAAATAACTTCTACTTACAAATAGGATAAAGCTGGTTAGCATATGTGTTGTTGGGACTTCATTATTCTTATTTATGATATTCTTGAAATGATGTTTCTTGAGGGATTCTTGATTCTTTTATAGTAAGCACTACAATTACAATGATGAGGATAGCCTTTTATGGTGGTTTGAGATCTTTTCTTACAAATTAAATTGACGACGTCGACTTCTTATATGTGTTCGTTGTTTAATTGTTCTTACTTTGAGAATATAAACGACATTCTCATAGTTAAATACTAGAATGCTCTTTAAAAAAATAAAATACTCTATATAATTGTGTATATATATATATATATATTTATGTAAAATTTAAAATATTTTTTAATAGTAACGTACCCGTACTTTAGTTTTTTATAAAATTACGTACCCTACCCGTATCCATGCAACATAGCGTCACCAGGTTTGCAAGGAACTTAAGCTCTGAGCAGTACGAGGCCATGGCGATCTCCGGGCACTTGAACCCGTAGTCCAAGCTTGGATTGGCACCACCACTGAGATTCGAAGGCAAACCATTGTTGTAGAAGTCGTTCACGAGCTCAGAGAATTGAGCAAACATGAGCTTGCCGATGGCAGCGAGGGCCAGCCTAGAGTTGTCCATGGAGACACCGATTGGGGTACCTTGGAAATTACCGCCATGGAGGCACTTGTTTCTGGAAACGTCGATCAGAGGATTATCGTTAACCGAGTTGATCTCCCTTTGAATAGACTGAGTCGCCGCTCTGATGACTTCAATCTGAGGGCCGAGCCATTGTGGCGACGTTCTCAATGCGCATCTGTCTCGCTTTGGGTTCTGCAAAGGATCCATCTCGTGAATTTTTGCTGCCTCCTTCATGTATGAACTTCTATCAAGGATGTATTCCATAATGGCCGCAGCTTCAATCTGGCCTGGATGGTGCTTAAGTTTGTGAGTCAGGTGGTCGGTGAACTCTGGTTTTCCGTCATCACCTCGCAGAAGACGGCAGAGAGAACTTCGGATAGGACTGTGAGTATGTTTGCGTCGAACAGCACTGTAGAAGCCAAGCCGGAGCCGACTGCAGTGCCGTTCACGAGTGCGAGACCCTCCTTAGGCTGCAACTCGAAGAAGTCTCCGGGGATTCCGGCCAGCCGAAAAGCTTCGCCGGCGTTAAGGACTTCGCCTTTGGGCCCGACGGCTTTAGAATTTGGCCGGCCGGTCAATAGTCCGGCGATGTACGACAGGGGTACCAGGTCGCCGGAAGCTGTGATGGTCCCTCGAAGCGGCAGGCAAGGGGTTACGCCGTGGTTCAGGAATCCGGCGATGGCCTCCAGGATCTCGAACCGGATGCCAGAGTATCCTTGCAAGAGCGTGTTGGCGCGGACAAGCATGGCGGCCCGGGAGGTGGAGCGGGGAAGGGTACAATTGGATTCCTTGAACCGGATCCAAATATTCCGGCATTGAGAAACCGGATGAGCTCCCTCTGGAGGGCGCTTCCTTGCTTGGTACGCCGTTGAGACGTGGCTCCGAAGCCCGTGGTGACACCGTAGCTGTTAGTCCCTCTGTTGAGCGATCATTTGCTTGACCTGATCAAGATGGCAGCCCTTAAGAGCCTCAGCGGCAGCACCCCAATTCAAAGGGTCCTCCTTCACGCACTTCCGACCATCATGGTGAATCACTCCGTTGCCGTTCTCATAGATCTTCTCCACACACTCCATTTCCCCTGAAATTATACACAGACCCACTACAACAAACAAAGTTGGAAAAGAAATTCGAAGGCAAGAGAAGAGGAAGAAACGTCTTCTGCTTCTTTCTTGTCTTCTACTGAATTGAATTGATGAAGAGTAGGGTCCGATCGGGGGGAAAAGGGAGTGATGATGGCAGACGCGAAGGAGGAAATTGAAGTGTGCTTGAATTTCCTGATCTTGGCCACTGACCTCACCTGTGCTTAAATAGGCGAGGTGGTGAGTTGGTTGGTTAGCTGGACATCGATGACAACTGTCGGATCTGATCCCAGATTTACCACGAAGGGGCAGACAAGTTTCGAGATGACACTGGAGGAATATTTTGTCAAAGAGAAGCGTCACATGCACGTTTTGAGATTGGTGGTGCATCCCTCAACGGCTGTAATGGATAGCCGCTTATTTGAGTGTCTCCATCGTCTTGATCGTCCGTTCATCCCGCTGAGGGATGCTGTCTTTTTGGGTTTTTGAGAAAATAATGTAATTCCTATCTATTAATATATATAAAATACGGTATATGCTAACAGATTTAGATGGTAGCATATATAAAGCCTAGGATTGATCAAGAATTGAAATTTGAATTTAAAAATTGAATATATATATATATATATGTAAATAAACATATATATTTTTATTTTTGAATTTACAGTTAATGATAAAGAATCCAAAATAAATGATTTAGTTTTGAATATATATAATTGTGTTTTAAATATAAATAAATGATTTATATAAGATTCGTATTGGTTCTTGGAATATCAAAACATTGTTCAATAAACTAATGGAGGTGGTAGATATTATGATTCGAAAAAAGATTTATATCCAATGTTTACAAGAGACAAAGTGGGTTGGAGAAAAAGCAAAGTTATTGAGGATTCATGTTTTAAATTATAGTACTCAGGTAAGAAAAAGGATCGAAACGAAGTTCGTATTATCATAAATAAAGATTTAAAGGATAGTGTAGTAGACATACAACGATATGGTGACCGAATCATGACGTTGAAATTAGTGTTAGTAGCAAAGGTTTTGAATATAATTTGTACTTATGCACCCCAAGTAGGACTAGAAGATAGTATAAAGACGACTTTTTGAGAGGAGTTAGATAAGGTGATTTAAATAATTTCATAAAGAGAGATGATTTGTTTAGGATTAGACTTAAATTGACATGTCAGCAAAGAGGCATTAGAATATCAAGGTATTCATGAAAACTTTGGTTTTGGGGGATATAAATGAAGAAGGTAGGGAGATTTTAAATTTTGCTATGGCATTTGATCTTTTTATAGTCAATACAATCTTCAAAAAATGAGATAAATATTTAATTACTTATAAAAGTGGCTTATCACAAACACAAATTGATTATTTTATTTTTAGAAAAAAGGTAGAGCATGCTGTAAAGATTGCAAGGTAATTCGAGGAGAAAGCTTAACCACCCAACATCGACTTTTAGTTATGGATTTATAGGTAAAAAGGTGGAGAAAGAAGAAAAGAGTACATCAAGCTATTGAGACTAAATGGTGAAACCTCAAAAGCAAGAAACAAGATATATTTAAAAAGAAAGTTTTTCAAGAAGATGCTTGGAATTATGTTGGTACATCTTGTGATATGTAGAACAATATGACTATACATATTAGGAAAGTGACAAAAGATATGTTAAGTGAATATAGGGTAGTTGTACCGGTACCAAAAAAAAGCTTGGTGGTAGAGTGAAGTAGTGCAAAATAAAATCAAGACAAATAGGGCATATTACAAATTACATTATGCTAAGAAAACTAATGCAACTTTAAAGACTTATAAGAAAGCAAAAAAAAAGCAAAAAAGGCCGTGAGTGAAGTAAAAACTAAAATTTGGGAGGATTTATATAAAAAACTCAACTCAAAAGAGGGTAAAAGAGATATTTTTAGGATTGCTAGGGCTAGACATAAAAAAACTAAGAAACTCAATTTTGTTAGATGTATCAAAGACGAGGATGAGAAATTTCTAGTGGTAAATGATGATATAAAAAATAGATAAAAAAATATTTTAGTAAGCTTTTTAATGAAAATAAAGATGTTAGTATTAGCTTAGGAGAGTTAGCCAAATCAAAAAAGTATATAAACTACAATTTTTACCAATGTATTCAAAAGAATAAAGTCAAAAAGGTTCTTAAACATATGAAGGGTGATAAATTGGTAGGATGAGACAATATTCATATATAAGTTTGGAAAATCCTAGGAGAAACAAGAATCACTTAGCTCACAAGACTATTTAATGAAATATTGAGAAACTAAAAGATACACGAGGAATGGAGAGTGAGTACACTTATACCCATATACAGGAACAAGAGAGACATTTAGAATTATGCAAATTATCGGGGCATCATGTTAATGAGTCACACTATGAAAATATGGGAAATAATTATCGAGCGTAGGTTAAGAAAAGTATCGAGTACAATAGAGAACCAATTTAGATTCATGTCAGGCAGATCTACTATTAAAACGATTCACTTTTTGAGACGTCTTATGAAATATTTTATACAAAAAAAGAAAGACCTTCACATGATATTTATTGATCTAGAAAAAGCTTGCGATAGGGTACCGAGGGAGGTTCTTTAGAGAACCTTGAAAAAAAGAAGTATCCCATTTTTATAAATAAATCTTATAAGAGACACGTACAATGGTGTAAAAACATGTGTGAGGACTCATGAAGGAATCACAAACTCGTTTGAAGTTAATATTGGGTTACCTCAAGGATCAACTTTAAGTTTATACTTATTTATAATGGTGATTGATGAGTTAACAAAACATATTCAAGATGAAGTACCTTGGTGTATGTTATTTGCAGACGACATTGTATTAGTGGAGGAGTCTAAGAAAAAAGTTAGTAGAAAATTGGAACTATGGAGAGAAACATTAGAAAGTTAAGGCTTTCAACTTAGTAGAACAAAGACAAAATATATGAAATGTAAGTTTGATCATTTGGGTACTTTAGAGGACATAGAAATTAAGATTCAAACACATTGCATCACTCACAAGGAAATTTTTAAATACCTCAAGTTAATTTTTCAAAGTGATAAAAAATTGGTGGAGATGTTACACATATAATTAATGCCGGTTGATTAAAATGAAGAGGGACATTAGATATTCTATATGATTAGAAGATACCATTAAAGTCGAAAGGTAAATATTATAGAGAAACAATTAGACTTGCTATGTTTTATGGTTCTTAGTATTGGACAACTAATCATCAACATGTGCAAAAGGTGTTTATAACATAAATGAAGATATTGAGATAGATAAGCGGTCACACAAGGAAAGGACATATACATAATGAGGTTATTAGAAACAAATTTGGAGTAAAACCAATAGAGGATAAAATGGGAGAAAATCGTTTAAGATGGTTTGGACATGTAGAAAGATAACCCAAGGATGCTCATGTAAAGAAATTTGAAAAATTAGATTATGAAAATATTAAAAGAGGAAGAGGACGACCACAAAAGTGTTGGAAAGAAACAATAAAGAATGATCTAGCTTATTATGAGTTAACTGCTAACATAACACATGGTAGGGCTATGTGGAAACAAAGAATCCATGTAGCCGACCCCGTCTAGTATGGGAAAAGGCTTAGTTGTTGTTATTGATGTTAGCCATGCTTTTTTAGTAGAAGCAGTCATCATTATAAGTTAAATTCATACTCCATATGTTATATGATGGTGAGTATTGGGCAATTAATCACGTGCCGTGGAAATGAAGATGTTGAGATAGATATAGTCATACATGAAAGTCTATATTCCTATTAAGCTTATAGAAACAAATTGAGAGTGAATGGTATTAATAGAAAATAAAATTTAAAAAATTATTTAAAATAGTTTATGTAGATAGAAACACAACCAAAGGAAGTTGTGGTAAGGTGTGAGAAACTAGACAATGAATATATTAAAAGAGTAAGGCATCAAAATATTGGAAGTTAATAATAAAGAATGATCTAGCTTGTAAAAGTCTATGGAAACAAGGAAATCTTTATGGTCAAGTCTATCTAGTACGAGAAAAAAGTTTACTTGTTCTTGTTGTAATAATTGGCGAATGATATGAAAATCCATATAAGACATAAATGAGGCAAAAACGAATATCCTTCAACTTTGTTTTATCGTGAAAGTCATGTGCACATCGTCTCAAGAATTAATAGCACGCACCTTTTAAGGTGGATATGAAGAAGAGTTAGAGATTTATTGTGAAGAATTCAACAGTCTGTAGCTTCATTCTAGCAAGAGACGATCAGATTACGATACTGCTAAAAGATAGGCCCGATTGGAAATGGACGAGATAAACCTGGGATTCTGAAAGCTTGCTTTTCCGTTTATGTTGCTCATATGGCTTGGATTAACTTTCATACTCTGCCTTTTATGCTGCTATCAATGTTTAGTTGTTCGTGAAGTAAGATAGGAAAATGTGGAACGTCTCTCTGGTTCAATCATTCAAGGTTAAGACAAAGTGAACCTCATACGAAATGGGGCTCTTTTAAGGCGACCTTTTCTTGGGGGTGATTGGACTAAGATACATCAACCGTGAATGAATAAACAACTAGCAGGTAAGCAAAACGTAAAACTTGATAAAGCTGAAAGTTTTCTTCATACTTTGGATTTGAAATATCCAGTTTGAGTTTACTCCTTAGATGGCCTTCACTTTTGATCTTTCTGTATATTTCGGAAAAACTAGAGTTCATCATACTTGAAGACCTTGTTAAAGTGATGCTGAAGGAGATTGTTATTTTTGCATCTTTTTTAAGCTCAAGTGGTAAAATAACCATAAGCACGTAATTGAGCACCTAAAGTTTATTTTGTGTGAAGCAGACCGACCATGAACATCATTTAACTTGGTCGCACACCATCTTTTATTACTAATAATTACCAATCTCTTCTACCCACCAAACTTCCTTTGGCAGTATGCAGTCAAAGGAAGGTTACATCTACGAAGTTGCCCTCGACCACCCGTTTCTGGGTGTAGATGAGACTTGACCTCGTCGACCAGGACTGCAATAATTTGAAGCTTGAGAAAAAAAAATGGTCGTTTGAATGATCCCTCGAGAAAAACAAAAGGGTACAGAACTGCATCGGGTACCGATACCATTTTTACCTGGATGGTCCTTTCTTCCCTGACCGAGAAAAGAAGGAAATACGAAAGAAAAAAGTGACGACTGTAGACCTGTCAGGTTTCGACCCAGCCTGGTGGCTTGAACTGGACCTGAACCGCCGGGTACAGGAACCGGGGATCCCCATGGTTAGGTTCATGTTCCACCTATTGGTGAACCAAACTAGATCTGGAGCCAAAGCTGCTGGTTCCAAGTACTTTTGGGTTCAGAATTATGTTTCTAATGAAACTGGAACCAAACCAGAGCCAGGCCCAATTTGAAACTGGAACATTGAAGCCTGGTCCAGTTCCAACTCCAGGTTTTGGTGGAACCGAAACCAGACAAGTCTTATCCACCATGCATGATTACTAGAGTTTGTGGTACCAAAATTTAGGTCTGCTTCAATTCAATGTGGAGTGTTGTTGCTTAAGGAGTCCTAATCTTTCTAAAATGAATGCCTTCACGCACAAAACGCAAAAGCTCATCTGGCCAGGGGTTCGACTCACAAGTTGAAGGATATGAGTTTGATAACCCCAAATAGCTTGGGCCTACCCACTTTACCAAAAAAGAAGAAGAAATGAATGCCTTGATGAGATCCATTCTTGAAATTGGATGCATCATAACAAAACTCTTCCACTTTCTGGCAGTATGTGCCTTGGGTATCTATAAGATAAATCAGCCAGCATCCTACGCTCTATGGCAAATTGTTGATCTTTATGATGATCCTACGCTCGATAAGTTTTGCTAAACAACCATCGAGTTAATTCCTTGATCTAGTTCGTGGATGTGGCCTGAGGACAGAGCCAATTTAAGGCCGGCTGTTCCTTACACTATTCATGAGATCATATGATTCAAACACATCTTACACTTAAACGAGCTGTTAACTACACAAGCTAAACTGGAGATTGTGAGCTAAACTTCAGAAGTATATAGTTTTGTGTAAATTTTTCTTGGTAAAAAGAAACATTTACTTGCTTAACTTAAAGTCTATATATCAATACAGCCTAATTTGTGGTAAAGAAGAAAATCTTAAACCATTGAGGGTAAACTTATTCATCAACCTTGTCGAATGAGGACGTTTTTCTAACACTTGATCATTTTAAAAAATAAAAAATATAATTCTATTAGTGTTTGAGTCAAGCTGATCCGAGCTTGACCTGTTGAACCTTCCCTCGGGCTCGAGTCAAGGGTGAACCTAACATGAGGCCTGAGGCCAATAAGAAAAAGAGCCTAGCTCATATTGCAGCCGCAACTTGAGAGGCTTATAAGCATCGTCTCCATGTACAGTGACGGGGATTGACGTAATTTTCTCTGAACAATGACGTCGCCGCATTCTGACGACGCGCAAATACTAATTTTTCGAGTAAGAAATTAAAAGAAAAATAGGCACACGTGAGGTTCGCACGAATCTCCCAACCAATGGACCTATCTATCTACCAGATGCAAAATCGCTACCATTAATTATTTAAAAATATTTCCTACCTTGCTTTGCTTTGTGGTGTCCAACTTTGCTCTTCTGGATATCTTTCGATCTCGAGATTGAAATCTTGTTTGATTGTTTGTAGAGAAATAGAAAGGCGACAGTCACCTAGCGCTCATGATCATAAATGAAAATGACTTGATTCATCACTTGGTATGGTATGGATTGGTTTATGACTTATAGATTTGGTTTTCCTGATTTTAGAGCCAATAATCTTTGGTTTGGTTTGAGAATGAAGACTAGAACCCGAATCAAACCTGCCCAAAAACGCCCCTAAGCCCTAGTCAGGTGATCTCTGCAGTTTTGAACTCTCAACCTTCTGAATACAAAAAAGGTTTACAAGTGTATATATATATGCTCTTATTTGGATGGTGGGACAGTAATCCACGAACAATCTGTTGGTGCTTGACATATATATGCTCTTATGTAGTGATTGCACCAAAGAGCATCATGTATTTGACAGGTGATGTCATTCATTGGTTTATTGTAAAATTTCTTTTGATCATGGAGTCGTTTTTCTATTAAAGGGGTCATTTGAGGTTGAAAGATAGCCCTTAAACTGTTCGTTGATGATTGTAGGTGTTGTACTTCGTTCTAATTGTGTAGCTCGCTTAAATCTATTTTGGACATCATATTTGCGTCATGGCTGACCTCGTAAGCAAAAGGTTGGGGGATATATGTGTATGTATATATATATATATATATATATATATATATATATATATATATATATATATATATATATATATATATATATATATATATATATATATTTTTTACTATTTGTAATTCAATTACCATCTATTTTCTGTTCATACCTACAAGAGTTTGTTTCTTTTGAAAAATATAAGAACTGATATCTAAATCGAGGTACTTTACAAAAATATTGATGAAGACTATGGCCTGTAATTATTTTGAGTAAACATGATGCTTTGAAAAAACGAGGTGAGCATTGACTGTCATTCTTCTCTTTTTTGGGTCTGAGGACACAATGGAAAAGGAAGTCAAGGACTCGGTTGCAGCAAGCAGATAGTGAGAAACTAAGATCGACTCAATGAGCAGTTTGCTTAGTTGGGTAAAACATTGTAGTTTTTCTTCGTTTCTCTAACCATCTGTATCTTTCGGAAAAAACCACTTGACTACATGTATACATAACCAATATGCAACAATCATAAACATACCCAAATCAAGAACAACCACAGATCAAAAGAAAGCCATATGAAAATTGTGCAGGAAACAAGCAAAGAGAAAACGGAATCAGAGAAGTTATTTATGCGAGCCGCCCTTACGAACTTGCCTTAAAGAAATCAGTGCCTCGCTATTGAGTACTACATGTTTTTCCCAGGATAAAACATACACACAACAGTAACCTTTTCTAGGACAAACTTAACCTCAAATCTTTTCTTAACTATTATAGAGACATACACTAGATTGCACCTAAAAAATAGAATAATCAATACATCAGTAAAAGCAATTGAGGCACCTTCTATGTCAATCATCACAGATCCAATACTTAGGACATTTGTAAAAGAGTTATTGTCCATATAAACATGATGCTTTATATGCTTTTATTTCTTTAAGTTAAAAGCTCCCTCCTTGTTCTTTGAGATGTGGATTGTTTGAGAATCCATCTAACAACCATAAACATGTCGGTTCATATACAAATATTTAGAAATGATATATATCACCCTTTTCTTTCTAATTGCCTTTTTTAGAGTTATTACTATTGTTCTTTCGGTTGTGACAATTCCTTTTAAAGTGCCCTATCTTTTCATAATTGAAACACTTGATTCAAGAAGTGTGTTTAAATTTTGACTATCCTTTTTGTTATATTTGGTACTTTTTATTTGACTTTTTTTATTCTTATTATTCCTAGAGCTCAATACTAAATCATCTTGAGCTACGAGCATTATTTCCTTCTTATTTTTGTTCATATATAAGTTTGAGAGAAAGTTTAAAAAGAGTGAAGTCAGGTCTCAACCTAAGTATTGTGGTTACCATATTCTAGGAGAGAGGAAGACTATTTAGAATAGTCGATATCTATGTAGGGTATGGGTTTACCGATTTAGCTAGATTAAAGTCCATGGCTATAACCAATATTTGATTTACATATTCAACAATATTATCTCCTTCCTTAATTTTGTGAGAGTTGTATTTCTAAAAGAGTAGTTCAACGTGCAATTTGGCTATAGTATTAAATTTTGTAGTTATTGAGTCAAACAATTCTTCTCTTATTTTATATTCCTCAATTACCATGATCAAGTTGTCCTCTATATGGGTAAGCAAAATGGTCATGGCTATTGAGTCATTCCTTTTCAATGTTTTGTAGATAGTTGTTTGTTCATGTGTTGCTTCTTGTACAAGTGACATTTTAGTTTTTCTTAAAACATAATCATCACCCTCTAGGTCAAGGCCAATAAAATTCTTCTTTTTCATATTTTGAAGTTTAGGCTATTCAAATTTTTTGTTTTTGTCAATTCAAAAATAAATATTATGGTACTCATTTTATGTATTTGGCAAAAACATCAATTAGAGCATCTATATATTTCAAGCAAAAAAGATTAAACAAGTAACAAATAATAAAAGTAATAATAAAAAATATCATATATTATTCTACAAATAATTCCTGGCACTTGACATATCATAAAAGTAACAAGCACTATCTAGAAAATAATCATAAAATAAAAATTTTAAATAGGTTTTGGAATTTCTAGAAAATATAGAGGATAAAGCTATAAATTTTGTTGTCCATCTATCTTTGTAAAATTTTATAAAGTAAATAGGCAATATTATAAATTTAATTTGCCCTTTAGGTAGCTCTATAGTTTCCGAAAAGTGTCAAGGGTAAACTTGTAACTTCAGTCTTTATAGATAAAATTTTTATAAATTTCAATAATAGTAGAAGGTTATAATAGTAAAAACAGACTCATATGATCATAATTTCGCAAAACAATAAGGCTAAAAGGGTAATTTAACCCCCAAATCTTTTCCACCCAAAAGGTTTTTTTTAGGGATATACACGTATATATAATGGCTTGTTGCTAATTTTTTTCACATATATTTTCTTCATTAACTCCGCCCATGTAAGGGATCACCCTTGCATTGTCGGTCCCAAGCCCGGATAAAGGAGGAGGGTTGTGTTAGGCTTCCGACAGCTAGCGTAAAACTTCATCGGATTTATAACATGGATTACAAAAATTATGAGTATTACTTTGGGGCGTCCCCGCCTAGCGACGTGCTGCAGAGCCCGAATGCATTAATAAGTAAGCAAGGGCCACTATATTTTTGCCTAAATGTAGTGAATCAATTGCAGAGAGGGATCCCACATCATGGACTGGTGTGGGTAAAGAAGTTAGTCCCCCTATATTGCCGCCCAAATATAGTGAATAATTTGCAAAGAGGGTCTCCGCATTTTGATTATGGACGGATACGGGGAGTAAGGAAGTTAGTCCTTGATAATAAGATTCGTATTGGTTCTTGGAATATCGAAATATTATCCGGTAAGCTAATGGAGGTGATAGATACTATGATTCGGAGAAAGATTCATATTCTATGTTTACAAGAGACAAAATGGTTTGAAGAAAAAGCAAAGGAGATAGAGGATGTAATGAAAAGGCTCATAACGGAGTTGGTATTATCATAAATAAAGATTTAAAGGATAGTGTAGTAGACATACAACGATATGGTGACCGAATCATGATGTTGAAATTAGTGTTAGGAGCAAAGGTTTTGAATATAGTTTGTATTTACGCACCCCAAGTAGGGCTAGAAGATAGTATAAAGACAATTTTTTGGGAAGAGTTAGATAAGGTGATTCAAAAGATTCCACAAAGGGAGATGATTTGTTTAGGAGGAGATTTAAATGGACATGTCGGTAAAGAGGCATTAGGATATCAAGGGATTCATGGAAACTTTGGTTTTGGGGATATAAACGAGGAAGGTAGGGAGATTTTAAATTTTGCTATGTCATTTGATCTCTTTATAGTCAATACAATCTTCAAAAAACGAGATGAACATTTAATTACTTATAAGAGTGGCTTATCACAAACACAATTGATTACTTTATTTGTAGAAAAAAAGATAGAGCGTGTTGTAAAGATTGTAAGGTAATTCCAGGAGAAAGCTTAACCACCCAACATCGACTTTTAGTTATGGATTTACAAATAAGAAAATGGAAAAAGAAGAAAAAAGTGCATCGAGCTATTCGGACAAAATAGTGGAACCTCAAAAGCGAGAAAGAAGATATATTTAAACAGAAAGTCCTTCAAAGAGATGTTTGAAATTATGTTGGTACACCTTGTGATATGTGGAACAATATGGCTATACATATTAGGAAAGTGGCGAAAGATGTGTTAGGGATATCTAAGGGAGGTGTACCGTCACAAAAAGAAGCTTGGCTGTGGAGTGAAGTAGTACAAAATAAAATCAAGACAAAGAGAGCATGTTACAAATTACATTATACGGAGAAAACTAGTGAAACTTTAGAAGCTTATAAGAAAGCAAAGAAGGAAGCGAAAAAGGCTGTTAGTGAAGCAAAAGCTAAGATTTGGGATGACTTATATAAAAAACTCAACTCAAAAGAGGGTGAAAGAGATATTTTTAGGATAGCTAGGGCTAGAGATAAGAAAACTAAAGATCTTAATTATGTTAGATGCATCAAGGACAAGGATAAAAAAATTCTAGTGGCAAATGATGATATAAGAAATAGATAGAAAAACTATTTTTTATAAGCTTTTAATGTAAATAAAGATGTTAGCATTAGCTTAGGAGAGTTAGCTAAATCAGAAAAGTATATAAACCACAATTTCTACCGACGTATTCAAAAGAACGAAGTCAAAGAGGCTCTTAAACATATGAAGGGTGGTAAATCAGTAGGACCAGATAATATTCTTATAGAAGTTTGGAAAATACTAGGAGAAATAGGAATCACTTGGCTCACAAGACTATTTAATGAAATATAGAAAAACCAAAAGATGCCCGAGGAATGGAGAGTAAGTACACTTATACCCATATATAAGAATAAGGGAGACATTCAAAATTGTGCGAATTATCGAGGTATCAAGTTAATGAGCCATACTATGAAATTGTGGAAAAGAATTATCGAACGTAGGTTAAGAAAAGTATCAAGTACAATAAAGAACCAATTTGGATTCATGCGATTAACCTTTTGAGACGTCTTATGGAACATTTTAGAGCAAAAAAGAAAGACCTTCACATGAGATTTGTTGATCTATAAAAAACTTATGATAGAGTACCGAGAGAGGTTCTTTGGAGAACTTTAGAAAAAAAGGGTATCTTATTGACATACATTAACCTTATAAGAGACATGTATGATGGTGCAAAAACATGTGTGAGGACTCATGAAGGAATGACAGACTTCTTTGAAGTTAATATTGGGTTACATCAAGGATCAACTTTAAGTCCATACTTATTTATAATGGTGATTGATGAGTTAACAAAACATATTCAAGATGAAGTACCTTGGTGTATGTTATTTGCAGATGACATTGTATTAGTGGAGTCTAAGAAAAAAGTTAATAGAAAATTGGAACTATGGAGAGAAACATTAGAAAGCAAAGGCCTCCGACTTAGTAGAACAAAGACAGAATATATGGAATGTAAGTTTGATCATTTGGTTACTTCAAATGACAGAAATTAAAGTTGGCACACATTGCATCCCCCAAAAGGAAAGTTTTAAATACCTAAGGTCAATTTTTAATAGTGATGGAAGAATTGATGGAGATGTTACGCATAGAATTAATGCTGGTTGGTTAAAATGGAGAGGAGCATCAGGTATTCTTTGTGATAAGAAGATATCATTAAAGTTAAAAGGTAAATATTATAGAGCAACAATTAGGCTTGACATGTTTTATGGTTCTGAGTGTTGGGCAGTTAATCATCAACATGTACAAAAGATGTCTCTAACATAAATGAAGATGTTGAGATGGATGAGTGGTCATACAAGAAAAGACCGTATACATAATGAGGTTATTAGAAACAAATTAGGAGTGATACCAATAGAGGATAAAATGAGAGAATATCGTTTAAGATGATTTGGACATAGAAAGAAGATCAAAAGAAGAACCAATCCATGTAGCTAACCCCGTCTAGTATAGGAAAAGGCTTAGTTGTTGCTGTTGTATATATTTTCTTCGTTATTTTTGTAAATCAAAACTTTTATTATAAAAGTAAGAAACCACATTATTGAAATCGGTAAGAATATTCTTTTCTTATGAAGTATGAATTGAAGGCTGGATGTGACTATTTTCATTTTACAAGAGTTTGAGGTCAAACACGAAGTCAAATGAATGATGGACGACGAGTTGTCAAGCTTTCCTCGTCAATTTTATATGTCACTGTTGATTGCATAGAGACGATGAATCTTAAATGGATCTTCTCCTTGTCTATAAGAAAGGCATGCCCTTTAGTTGTCACCCTCGACATATCGAGAACAACTTCCAACTTAGTATTATATATTCCTTGCATGCGTGAAAAATGACGAAACGCTTGCTTTCTTTAGGAAAGCTAATAAAGACCAGGGACCATGTCCAGTTTTTAATTGAAATATTCTTTTAGACTTGACTATACGAAGAACAAGACCAAACCTGAGAAGACTGATGCATCCCGTATTTTAACTGGACCTGGAGCGAATACCCAATGTGTGATTTCTTTTGGAAGCCATACCCAAATGAAACCCATTGTACAATGAATCTCACAAGGACCCAACCAACTATTTTCAACACCATGCCCTTCTTACCACTTGCCTGATTTGGCCGGGTACAAATGCAGCCAACCCCTTAAATTGCATGTTCATAAACCTGAGGGTCACCACATCCCAAGTGAAAAATCTCGCTTTGTGAAAAGAAGGATGCTTACAGTTTTGGCGTTTAGGTTGGGGGCCGTCTTTCCGTTTCACGTCTCACACTGCGTCCCCTCTCTCTCTCTCTCTAACACCTACCAAATACAGATCGTCTCTTCGTCTCATCTTTTTCTGGTACTATCCTTCGCGTGCTTTCTCTTCATCTTTCTGTTTGGAAGAAAGTGTTTCCCTTCCCATGCATAACCGTCTCCGGGGCGAGGAGGAATGGGTTTCTGGAGCACTCTGTTCGGAGCCCTTGGATTCATCGGTCTCTTCATCGGCTACTTCCTTTTCATATCTATGTTGGGGATACAGATGTCGAGGTACTCCTTTATTGTTTTATATTCATCGTCTGGACGACCATTAGATCACCGAGTTCATTACTCCTTAACTTTTCTAGTTTCTTTTGATGATCATCTATTCGTACTCTGTGTTTACTGATATTCTGGTAGCACACCGATTCATTGACTCTGCTTTATCGTACTTTCTATCATCACAAACCTTGATGTCCAGTCTTTAGGCTGAAAGAGCCACAGAACGCGTGCCAATGGATTTTCCTGGTTTGCTTGTTAAGTTCCAATTTTTTGAGGGATGATGTTTTGTCTCAGATCGTTTATTAAGTCCCTATTGTTGGAGATGAAGGTGGAGACGAAGACTTATATTTGTGTAATTTTTAATTCATGTCTTAAGTAATTTGGGTCTCAATGGATGAAAATGTGATCCATTGGAAATATGATATGTTTAGTGTAAGTAAGGGCAAATATGTCATTCAAGTCAAGACGTCTGTACTATATAACCCTAAACATGTTTATTAGGGTAGATTAGATGAATAAGAAAGAGAGGTTGGGGTAGCCAAGTGGGCGCCGACCTCCATCTCATTTTTCGTGTGCAAAGTAGATGATTGCTTCAATATTAATATTTCTTATTACACAAATCAACATGGTATCAGATTTTTTTTTGTGAAGGCATAGCTGCCAGCCGAGGAAATATGTCCTTGAGAAGTTGTTGCCGCACCAAGTATCAAAACGTATGTATACGTAGAAGTTCTGAAGTGGAACGAAGACAGACTGTGGACAATCATGGTTGAATGGTGTGGTGAGCGTGTAGTCTTCCTTACTCCTTTAAGATATTAAGATATCAAGTACCAAGCATCAAGTTCTGAAGTGCAAGTGTAGAACAGGCTGGATCGTCATCTTTAAGTCAAACAACCAGAAAAAATTTTTGTTATCAACTCTAGTTTTTGTAACGTGACTTCTGAAGATCACATTCCATTCAAGTGAATCAGATTTGGCTGCACCAAGTTATTGGTATTCACGCAAAAAAAATTATCAAGTCTAGGTTTTGCAACGTGACGTCTGAAGATCACGTTCCATTCAAGTGAATCAGAGTTGGATGCATCAATTTATTGGCATTCACGTGTAAGTCTGAACACAACTGCACGTAAAAAACAAGAAGAAGATTCACGTGCATTGCTGAATACAACTGCACTTTACTCCTTTAACATGCACATCAAAAATAAAGAGGATAAGATACTGAAAAATAATGGACAAAAATAAGATAGCAGAGGGTTGCGACAACAACTCCTTTGACAAAGGCGAGGTTTTTCAAATTACAAATCTGAAGTTAGATGGAAAGAACTACCTTCAATGGGCCAGATCCATTGAACTAGCTGTGATGGCAAGGGGGCGATAGATTACCTCACTGGCGATATTCCCCAACCACCTACAACAGATCCTCTTTATACACGATGGTGTAGGAAAAATGCACTTGTCAGCGCTTGACTCATACAATCTATGGTACCTTCGATTGACAGTACATTTATGTTTCTAGATTCAACAAAAGATATTTGGCTAGCAGTTCATGATGCATATGCTGAGAGGAAGAATATAGCAAAAAAATATGATAAGATTATGAGGTGTAGACAGGGAGGAAGATCTATAAGTGAATATTATGCAGAATTAAGAGGTTTATGAGAAGAATTACAGGTTTATTCTAAGACGAAATGTCAAAATTGCATGCAAGAACGGAATAAAGAATTTGAGAAACGAAAAGTATTTGATCTTTTGTGGGGCATTTTTTCAGAATATGAGGCAGTCAAAAATAATATTCTCAGCAAAGAAGAGCTTTCTTCATTAAGCACAGTGTATTCTCTTACTTCGAAAAAAAGATAGGAAACATCTAGAGAAGGAAACCAAGATTAGCTTAGAGACCACTGCATTTGTGGGTAAGAATCCCTCTAACTCCTCATTCTCTTGTGGAAGAGGAGGATATGAGCGTGACAGAGGTAGGATCTCACTTACTTCTGAAGAGAAGGACAAATTAACTTGTTTTCACTGTGGAAAATCAAGACATACAAAGGAGACTTGCTGGAAATTAGTTGATAAACCTACTTACTATCAGAATAGGTCTAATAAAGCTTATTTGAGCAGTGACCAAGGTGATAAGCAAAATGCAAAAAACAATGCAACTTCATTGGCTGACATGAAGAAAAAGATTGAGATGTTTAAGGCTCGTCTAAGTGATTCACAAACTCCTTCTACCTCTTCAAGTGTTGATCCTCAAGCTACAATGGCATACCCATTCTCTTTTATGGTTGAGGGTAATGCATTTATTTCTCACTTCAGAACATGGGTTATTGATTCAGGTGTCACAGATCATATGGTCAGTAGTCGAGATTTCTTTGACGACTATGAGTTGACTCAAGACAAAATTAATATTAGATTGGCCGATGGATCTCATACGCCAATAGTTAGAAAAAAGAAGTATCACTACACCTTTTGGAGTATTAAAGAATGTCTTACATGTTCTAAATATTTCAGTAAATTTATTATTCGTCTTCGCTATGACACAAGATTTAAACTGTCGTCTAATTTTTTATTCTACTGGATGTTATTTTTAGGAACTGAGGACGAGGAGGATTTTTAGTCAGAGTAGTATGCGGAAAGGCCTCTATTTCTACAATGAAGTTAGAAGAGTAGCAATGCAGTTAACAATAATTACAGAAAAGCAGAAAGGAGAGTTATCTTTATGGCACCAGAGATTAGGATATTTACCATTATAAAAAATTAGGATGTTATTGCCTGAATTTACTTCTTGTAATGATTTAAATGTGAATTGTGAAACCAGTCAGGAGGCAAAACATCATCGTGTTTCATTTCCTTTGAATGAAGAAAAATAGTCTAAACCTTTTGAGATTGTTCACTTTGAAGTTTGGGGGCCTTGCTCTACTACTTCATTACATGATCACAAATACTTTATTTCTTTCATTGATGATTGCACTAGGTTTACCATGATATATCTTATGAGAACTAAGGAGGAAGTAAAGATATTCTTCCCATTTACTGTCAGATTATACACAACCAATTTCAGCACAATGTTAAAATTATTCGCAGTGATAATGGAGGTGAATATATGTCTCAATCGCTCCATTCATATTTTTTAGATGGGGGTATTTTGCATCAAACCTCATGTTCACATTCTCCACAACAAAATGGTGTTTCTAAGATGAAAAATAGACAAATCCTAGAGGTGGTGAAAACTCTTTTACTTGGGTATAAAGTTCCAAAGGTTTATTGGGGTGAAGAGTCTTAACAATTGTGTATCTCATCAACCGTATACCAAGCAGGGTTCTCAAGAGTAATACTCCTTTTCATTCCTTATGTCTAAAAAGGCAATTTCATTTACTACCAAAAGTGTTTGGGTGTACTTGCTTTGTTCATATATATTATGGTAAGAGAGATACATTAGATGCTCGAGCCGTGAAATGTATTTTCTTGGGATATTCTGCTACTCAAAAAGGGTATAAATGCTATGATCCTATAAAAAGAAAGTCATATGTTTCTATCAATATTACTTTTCATGAAGATACACAATTTTATATCAAACAAGAAGGTCAATTATCAGATATCTATTCACCTCATGTGATACCACTTCCACCACTTGAAAATCAACCAGAGGTTGAAAGGGAAGAAGAGGAGACTCATCCTCCACAAGGAAAGAAATGACAAGTTTATACTAGAGGTGAGAGAAAGGCCTTCCTTCCTCATCAGTCTACTACTCTGAATCAAGATCCTCACCCTGAATCAGATTTGACTCCTCCTCAGGTAATTCCTCAAGATTCTATTATTGAAACTGATGATCTTCCCATTGCTCTTAGGAAAGGGAAACGTGAAACTGTAAAGTATTCCTTACAAAAATTGGTCTCATATACTAATTATCCAAAAGTGTATCAGTTGTTTGTGATGAATGCAGATAATATTTATATTCCCAGAACATTTTCTAATGCAGAACAACAGCTAAAGTGGAGGGCAGTAATGAAAGAAGAAATTGCAGCACTAGAAAGAAACAACACATGGGAACTTGTTGACTTACCAAGAGAGAGGAAAACAGTGGGATGCAAATGGATGTATTCAGGAAAGTACAAAGCTTATGGAAATATAGAAAGATACAAAACAAGATTAGTGGCTAAGGGTTACAATCAATCATATGGTATTGACTATACATAAACTTTTGCACCTGTGACAAAAATGAACACTATTAGAATTATCCTAAGTGTGGCTATCAACAAAGGATGAAACTTGCAGTTGGATGTGAAGAATGCTTTCCTTCGGAGTGACCTTATGGAAGATATCTACATGAACCTACCACTTGGGTATGACCACGGACAAATACAAAACAAAGCATGCAAACTAAAGAAATCAATTTATGGTTTAAAACAGTCTCCACGAGCATGGTTTGATAAATTTAGTGATGGCGTTATGAGTTTGGGGTTTAAACGGTGTGTCAGTGATCATATACTATTTATTACTAAAGGAGAGAAAACTATCTTACTATTGGTGTATGTAGATGACATCATCATTATAGGTGACGATACAGAAGGCATAACTATTCTGAAAAAACAACTAAGTGCATTATTTGACTTAAAGGACTTGGGCATATTACACTTACTTGGGCATTGAAATAATTCAGAATAAAGAATGTCTATTCTTTAAGTTAGAAGAAATATATTCTAGACTTATTGAAAGAAACTAAAATGGAGGACTATCGAATATGTTCTACTCCAATTGAAATTTCAAAAGAAGAGAATGATAATTAAGGTGAACCATATGAAGATGTTGGTAGATATCAACGATGGATGGGAAAACTAATATATATTACCATCACAAGACCAAATGTGAGTTTTGCAGTTGGATATGTTAGTAGATGGATGCATTTCCCATCTAAACATTATATGAGTACAGTGTTTCATATCATCAGATACTTGAAATCTTCTATTACCTACGGTTTACGATATACTCCACATTCATCACTTGATATAGAAATTTATTCAGATGTTGATTGGGCAGGTTCCAAGGTTGATAAAAAGTCAACATCTGGTTATATGATATGTCTAGGAGGTAATATAGTATCTTGGAAAAGTAATAAGCAATCTGTGATGGTCAGGTCAAGTGTAGAGGTTGAATATTGTGCTATTGCTCTTGGCATTTGTGAAGGCTTATGGATCATATCACTTCTTGATGAAATAGGTTTAGGAAGAAAGACTTTAATCAAGTTTTTCACTAACAGTAAAGTAACTCTTCAAATGACATCTAATCCAGTTGAGAGGACCAAACAAATTTAAATAGATTGTCACTTTATTAGAGAAAAAGTTTTCAAAGGAATCTTCAATCTCCTTTACGTACGTTTTGGAGATCAATTGGCGGATATTCTCACGAAACCAATGTGTGTTAATGGGTTAAAGAGGACTCTTGTCAAGTTGGGTGTTTCAAGCCTTCAAGACCCAACTTGAGGGGACATGTTGGAGATCAAGTTGAAGACAAAGACCTATATTTCTGTAATTTTTAATTCATGTCTTAAGTAATTTAAGTCTCAATGGATCAGGATCTGATCCATTGGAAATATGATCTATTTAGTGTCTGTAAGTAAGGGCAAATATGTCATTCAAGTCAAGACATCTATACTATATAACCCTAAACAGGTTTATTATGGTAGATTAGATGAATAAGAAAGAGAGGTTGCGGCAGCCAACTGGGCGCCGACCTCAATCTCATTTTTTTTTGTGCAAAGTAGATGATTGCTTCAATATTAATATTTCTCATTACACAAATCAACACCTATATCATTGAGTGATTCATTGTCTCTGTTCCGCGGTGAATAACTAAACATAGATTTTGTTTGTTGGGAAGGTGAGACAAAGAAGTCACGAAAATCCTGTTTGCTTGTTGAGGGCGTTAATCTCGCAATGTCTTCATTTTTGGGCTTTCACTCAATATTGTTACTAGTCTTTGCATCTTATGATGGCATTTGTAATGTGGAGGAATGTTGTAAAGATCTTATCCTGATTTTATTGCTTATCGTACGAGAATACGTATCATACATACATGTATAGGAACAAGCGATTTATTTTAGAGTATCGTCTGATAAAAGGTTGTATTATCATATGATACATGGGTGTATTGTGCCGTATGATATGATACAACCTGTATCATATGAGTGCAACAACAACAACAACTAAGCCTTTTCCCATACTAGATGGGGTCGGCTACATGGATTCGTTGTTTCCACATAGCTCTATCATGTGCCATATTATCAGTTAACTCCCAATAAGCTAGATCATTCTTTATTGTTTCTTTCCAACACTTTTGTGGTTGTCCTCTACCTTTTTTAATACTTTCTAAATTTAGTTTTTTATACCTTTTTAAAGGTTCTTCTTCTAATCTTCTTTCTATATGTCCAAACTATCTTAAACGGTATTCTCTCATTTTATCCTTTATTGGTGCCACTCCTAATTTGTTTCTAATAACCTCATTATGTATACGGTCTTTTCTTGTATGACCACTCATCCATCTCAACATCTTCATTTCTGTCAGAGACATCTTTTGTACACATTGATGGTTAACTGCCCAACACTCAGAACCATAAAACATGGCAGGTCTAATTGTTGCTCTATAATATTTATCTAACTTTAATGGTATCTTCTTATCACAAAGAATATCTGATACTCCTCTCCATTTAAACCAACCTGCATTAATTCTATGCGTAACATCTCCATCAATTAAATCCTCCCAAATTTTAGCTTTTGCTTCACTCACGGCCTTTTTCGCTTCCTTCTTTGCTTTCTTATAAACCTCTAAAGTTTCATAACTTTTCTTAGCATAATGTAATTTGTAACATGCCCTCTTTGCCTTTATTTTATTTTGCACTACTTCACTCCACCACCAAGCTTCTTTTTGTGCCGGTACACCTCCCTTAGATACACTTCGCCACTTTCCTAATATGTATAGCCATATTGTTCTACATATCAGAAGGTGTACTAACATAATTCCAAACATCTCCTTGAAGGACTTTCTATTTAAATATATCTTATTTCTCACTTTTGAGGTTCCACCATTTAGTCCAAATAGCTCGATGCACTCTTTTCTTCTTTGTCCATTTTTTTTATTTGTAAATCCATAACTAAAAGTCGATGTTGGGTGGTTAAGCTTCTTCGTGGAATTACCTTGCAATCTTTACAACATCAAAATTGTGGAAATACTTCGGTGGCTCTTTTACAACATCAAAATGAAAAGGTTCCGCCTACGGCACTTTCACACTTGAGTAATTTCATAATGCCACTCACTTGTTCAGTGGAAACTGTGAAGTTTAGCTTTCCAGTGGTCGTTAATGCTTTTCTTGTTGTCCTGCTAATATTAACTAACGTTAATTTTCCTTTCTTTGAAGTATTGCAGGTCGGCTTTCCTGACAAATTGGGTATGCAAATCGTTCCATTAAGTTTGCTTGTACCTCATGAGAGAAAGGAATTCACACTTGAGTTGCTTAAAAGCAAGAACTCGAATGATCATCAAGAGCAGAGGACAGATTATGTTGGAATTAGTCTTTGATTCCTTTAAAAATGGCAATTACCAGCAATGTCCATCCCTAGAAGAAGAGAAGAGCAAGAATGGAGTTGGAGGGAGTGGTATGGCTTCAAAGGGAGGTGTGCTCTCTTTATGGGTTCAAGAGGCTGAGAATGTGGAAGGAAAAAGTCATAGTAATCCATATGCATTGATCATTTTAGAGGAGAACAAAAGAAAACTAGTGTAAGCATTTCCAGCAATTGGTTTGATCACTAAGTGCACGTGTGTGGACTTCATTCTTGTTCCTATTTTATTTAAGTTATATCCTTATTTTTCTCTTTTGTTTTTGTGTTCCAATCACTTTCACAATATCATGTTCATCATTTATGCAACTTAGAGAATTGAAAAATTGTACCTTTTGTGTATTTTACGTTAATATCTGATGAGTCTCGAGAATTTGTTTGATAAGGTTCTTGTTTTTCCTGTTTAATCTGTTGCTTGAATCAAAATTCGGAGTCTTGGAGGATTTGATTAAATGTTGTGGTTATAAGTTTTAATATGGATCTGCATATGCTGTGCAATAAGGTGAGATCTGCTTAAAGACAAAGTAAGTCTGATTACGTCTCTGTGTGTGTATGCGAGTGTGCATGTGCATCCATCCACATTGTTTTCAGTTTTATCTTTATGAAGGTTTATCCTTTTTGCAACACTGCTACTGTAGGACCAAGCCTATTGTTTTAGTACAGTTACAATCACTACCTGAGAGAATAAGTTTACTTTTTCTGTTTCAGACAGCAGTTTCCTTTTATTTAGCGGTTGTTATTCAGAAGATTTATGCCACGTTTAAACGTTGAGCTGATGTATTAAATTTTGGTCAATGTTCGGTGGAAATAAAGAAATAGATTGTCCGGTTGTGTAGAGATGGTGCTTATGGCCTTGTTTGAGTAAAATTGACATGCGAACTAGATATAGCCTAGATTTGGTTTAGGTCTTCTAGGGTGTCATCTGCTATGCGTTAATGGAGCATACGACTAACCATCTTTAGTCATTCCCTAGGTGATAAAGAAGAGACGCAACCCATGTTGGAATGAGGAGTTCCAGTTTGTGTTGGATGAGACACCTACGCATGGCAAGATTCACATTGAAGTGATGAACAAAAGGAAGGCTTTCAATCTTTACCGCAAGGTTGTGTCTAACCCTTCAATCGTCTTCGGTCTCCATCTGTTCATTGTGATCATCTAAACGTGTGTGGTTGTGCTGCATTTTGTTGGTATATTGCAGGAATCACTGGGTTATGTGGATATCAACCCGATTGATGTGAACAACAGTTGCATCAACGAGAAAAACCATTTAATCGGTTCAAAGTATGGAGTTATACATGTTGAAAAGCGATGGAGTATCTGAAGAAGCATCCTCTGTTATTCATCTGTAAAAAGTTTTGTGCCCTTCGGTTTTCATTCCAAATGTATATATTCATTTTACATACAAACAACAACTAAACATTTTCTCATACTAGATGAGGTTGACTACATGAATTCTTTGTTTCTACATAGTTCTATCATGATTTGTAGAATCTATGATAAATAAGTCCAACAAAGTTTTACGTTGGCTGTCGAAAGCTTAACGCAATCCTCCTTTATCCGAGTTTGGGACCGACCATACAAGGTGATCCCTTATATGGGTAAAGTTAGATTCATTTTAGGTACCAGAGAATAAATTCTCGTGGAATAAAAGGCCTAGATTCTTTAAGAGAATCTATGTTCTTTATTCATAATATTCTTCGAAAAGCTACGGAAAAGCCCAAGCAAACATGAAAGCGGTGATGTTTATGCTTCAGAAGGTGCAGTGTTGAATAGGCGTGCCTTCATATCTCATCAAAGGACCTACTAAGACATTCCCCACGTCCAATACCAGAAGCCAAATAGGTGACATCATGACCCCAAATCTATATTCATGTTCTGTATGTTTCCCCGGTGAACCGCCAATATCGGTTTCAATGCCTCCTACCTCATTGGGCATGTGGGCCATCGTGTAGTTCAGTTTAAATGTGTGGTGTTTCTCAGATCCACTCTTTTTACTATTCACGTACTCTTTTTTTTATCATGATTCCAATTTTGCTTCTGTTAAAATTCATAAATTATCTTGATGATCTTGACTGGTGGAATATGTCTCTGTGGGTTCTTTTCTTACCGTATCGACTCACATCATATTTTTCTGGTGACTCATGACTTGAAGCTTGATTTAATGCATAATAATGAACCATAGTGTTTCAAATCCGATCTGAAAAGAAAGAAAAAAAAAAGAAAAAGAGAAAAGCAAAGAAGGGGGCTGATTGGAAAAAGGTTTGGTGGTATATTTTGTTGATTTGATGTTTTTTTATTGTTTATTTAATGTGTTGATTTTATTTTTAGTTGGAATAAAAAATGACATTGAGTTTTTGACTTGAGACACGGCACATAATGGGGTTGGTAACTTGTTGTTTTCAATTTTCTTATTTTTTATATGTTTATTGATTTATTTATTGATTTTTATTGTTGTTGTTATTATTATTATTGATTTCGTTTTTTGTTTCGTTTTGTTTCTTTTTTTGACAAGATTAGTGAAGGGAAGATGAATTAAATGTCTCTTGTTGAAATAAAGAAATCCGGAAAGAGGTGTGGATAGTAAAAAGGGTGTGTGAATGGTAATGGATTTAAAGAGGTGTGGATAGTAAAAAGGGTGTGTGAATGGTAATGGATTTGGAAGGATCTGGATCAGTTTGTCCGTGGACCTTAGCAGTAACTACCGACTGTTAGCTAGGTGCACGGGTAGGTATAGAATGACAATGTGGTCTGAATGACGGATGCGATGAACGGAAGGTGCGACAGATCATGAGCACATGGAAGAGCTCAACATGGCAAAACCTGCTTCTTGATAAGAATTACGTCTGAAAATGTTTGGTTCTACTTCACAAGTCATATATGGATCTGCCACCAGAAGAACCGCTTCTTCCACCATCAGATGAACCACCACATCCATCTCTAGAAAAACCACTTCTTCCACCACCACCTGCTCCACCACCGTTGCCACCCCCACAACCACAACCACCAGCAGATTCATTTGGATGTTTGGCATCATGGTGAGTAGACGCCCAGTGAATCATGTTCTTCGTTCATCCTCGGTATCAGAACAAAATGGCTACGAAGTTGCTAAAAGATTGTTGATCTGATTCTGTGCTGTGTTAGAACTTGAGTCAATTCAAACTAGATTAATGATGCCAACTAGATCAACCGCAAAGCATTAGATCATTAGGCAGAGCTCTCTGATTTCCACGTGGCACAGGTGATGAGTTCAATCGTGAGCGCGTGTTTTTTTCTAACTATGGGTGTGAATGTTATGAGAATTGAAAAAAGAAATCGAATAGAATATCTTCCGTAAGTTTTGCCCGAAGCATACGGAGCTTAATTAGTTGGAGGATTGAAAAAATAAAAACCAAGCAAATCTGATAATACTCACATCACATGAGGGTTGATCAACTTTTGAATTAAATCTAAACTCTTTTGCATTGAGAAATTATAGTGCCAGAAAGGATTCTGGTATTCGGAACACGGGAAGAAGCTGAGCTTTTTGCGTCTTCAGATATAGTTGAATGGTTGCTAACTTAACATAGAATTTGGTTGTATATTTGCACAATTATTTTCTTCTTCTACACATAGTTGAACTGTTGGCTTTATTTGCAGTTTATGGTTGCTATGCTGTTGCGGTCTCTTCAGAAGCTGCTGTCCTCCCCTGTTTGAACCTGGTCCTCGTGTACCGGTTTGATTGTTCTTGCAATGTACTTGGTGATTGTGTATGTCTTCCCTAATAAAAGTAATTCAGTTTTGCGTACCAGTTTCCTCAATCTGGTATAAGATGTCAACGCTGTTTCCGGATTGATGGTTACTACTGATGGTCTCTCATTGGGAGCCAACCTTAATTTCTCAGTGCTCCCTCTCCCCCCCTCCCCCCCACTCTCTCTCTCTCTCTCACACACACACACACACATCCTTACACATTATCGTTGTGTTGATGGCAAAAGGCCAGTCAATGGGTCTTTCATTCGACTAGAGAGTTTCTTTCAACTTCAAAGGCCTACATTGAGTGAGGCCCTACCTCACGATCGAGAATGCCTGTATGATACGTCTCCGTTTTAAAACTAAGCATTCTAACCAAGCTGCTGACGCTGTCGAATATTAAGAACTTGAAATGATGATAAAAGCTCTTCTATTAGAGTAATTTCACTGACGTTTCTAATTAAAGGCGAAGTTGGAGACGTGTCTGAACTCTGCATTCTTTCCTAAAAGTAGATGCTTCGATCTTCCTTTGTAGAAAAAAGAAAAAGTGAATGCTATGGGTGCACTGCCATTAACCAACTACAGAGGTGTTGCTCTTGTGGTTTGTGCCGCTAGAATGTAATATTCCTCTAATGGTCTTTTTCACTCCAAAATCAGCAAATCCGGATTTTCTCTGCCCCTTACTCTCTCGCCTGGAAGTAATTCATCCGATGGCTCGATTTTACGCTTCTTCCTCTTTTAGAGCCGCGGAAATTGATGATCATATCTCCAGGTAACGCAGCGCCAGAGGAGTTGGAATGGGAGAGAGCCAATAGGGGAAACGTCTCTCTGTGTGCGTGTGTGCCTCTCTCTGTGTGAAGGGCAACAAATGACAAAAAAAAAGATGCAGAAAAGTTTCCATTTTTTGTGAACATACGACAGATATAATATGAGATCTTTTGGATGCAAGCCAGCTTCTTGATCATGAATGATGGCACCCGCTGCTTGGGTTGTAATAGACCCGGCCAAGCTGATCGGATTCCGACGAGTCTCATATGAAGCATTTCAGCTCGGAACTTTCACATACAATCACAATGTGTGTGTGTCAGCAAGAAGATTCGAAAATTTAGAAAACAGAAGCTTTGTTTTGAATATTTACGTGATTTTATAATATGTTGGAACCTACTGAGTTAATGAGGTTTACCCACGCTACCACTTTCACAAAGTAGAGATTGTGAGGCCAGGGTGTGCTCAGGTAACAAAGAACTACGTAACAAACCCTTAATGTCGTTATTATAAATACTACATATATTATTTGGTTAAGGGTCTAGATTGGGTTAAGATCTTAGATGGAAAACCTTGTGTACGTTGTCTCACCCTTTGTTGGTGTTGATAATTACTTCTTGCTCACCTGAAACAGCATATGCAATGAAGAGAGCTTAAAGCCTTCAACAAAATTTTGGTTTTCAGATGCCGATTGTCACCATGGATGAAAGATTGGGTTCAGTATGGAATCTATTCAGCGACAGATCCACATTGTGGCGAGATGGGGTTACTGCCCAACTCAAAATTTTAAAAATTTGTATTTTTGTATTGAAATTTTTGAAAACATAAAATTCTTATAAAGTCTACTCTGCCCATACTTGAAGTCCGTTCCACCCAAAACAAATTTCCGAATCCTCCACTGAATCCGTCTGTAATTTCATTTTTGATACACCACCATAGTACACGGGACGAGACACTCCATCTCGAATTGGATCCACTGTTCAAAACCATTGAACTACAATGGGTCCGGTTGTGATCTTCCTTGATTCGGACACGTGCCGTACCCGGACCGAATGCCGATCAACCACCACACACGGGCCTCCGCGCATAGAAAGGGATGTGCTGGTGTATTGGGGTTTCCCTTTTTCGTAGCAGCTCTCTCTTCTCTCCCTCTTCATTGCCGCTCGCGATCCGAAAACCATACGTTGGCCCTGCCCTGATATCTCCATCAACTTGGGAAGTCCTCGCCGGAGGAAGGAGTCGAGCTATCAAGTTTCCGGCTTCGTGCGTAGAAATGGTAAGGAACAAGGCCATTCATTGCTATTTTTCATTTCCTTGCTTGTTTTGTTTGTTTTGCTCTCTTGAGGTTGCTTCGGTTTATATTTGTTGTTTGAGGTTGCAATCCCTAACACTTGTGCGTTTGGTTGAGAATACTGAGACAGGGAAACCGCGTTCCAGAAATAAGGTTTGTGTCTGATGGAAACTTTGATTATTGGAGAACAATGATTCTCGCAGTAGTGAGGTTTCTACCGAAATAGTAGAAGGTGTTGTTTTGTCCTCCATGGTGCTGGCCAGAAAAGTGCCATGGCTAGATTGCCAAATGATCCCCAATGGTGGGGTTCCGTAGAAAGTAATTGTCACCGAAACCCTGGATAGGGAGCATGACTGATGCGGTTGAGCAAACTGATAAAAGACTGTTGTTTTGAACCCCATAACTTCACCTTACTCACGGTATATTTTGATGGCTATGCTTGCATCAGAAAACCACAATACACATCCTTTGGACCGCCCCCCCCCCCCCCCCCCCCCCCCCCCCCCCCCCCCACCCGGCTACCGGTCGCCATGCCAAAAGAGACCTTGGTGAGTTTCTAGGTTAGCATATGAATCTCTGGAAGGACATAGAATTCTTAACCACAAATCATATTCTGATGATTGGAAAGCAATATATGGTGTTATACTCAAAATGGGAACAGGATTTTGGTGGTAAGTGAGGATCTGGCCGATATGCAATTGTAACAGTGTCTTGAAATTGGTCTGACTGGTTGGTTTGGGGTAAAACCGTTAAAGTAAGGATCTGGAAATTGTTGGATGCATCAGATAATGGAAACATGTCAGGTGACATATTTCACATTCTGTGCGTTTATTGTTGATGGGAAATTCAGGATCCATGGGTATCTTTTCTGTTGTCCTTGATATGTTCATTGAAATTCACCAGACACTAGAATGACCTACTATTCCTTACATTTTCAAACTTCTGTGCATAATATGATAGCTCTACAATTTTCTTTCATACTGAAACTACTTACTGCAAACCAGAGTTCATTGCAAAGCAACATACAAAACATAGTTATAAATCAATACTCAACTATCGATGTTCAGGAGAAGTAAAATGAATTGTGGTTGACAGTTAACTTCAAATTTGATTTTGATGATGAAGACATACATCGTATCTTCCAACTGGGAAGCTGTTTCACATGCATAAGGTGGAAGCAGGAATGCACCCAGAGCATCAGGTCACCTGGCAGGGCTCTCTGACTCCCATGAGACAGGTTGCAAGTTTGATGACCAAGGGGGTGCATGTGTGCGCGCTTGTATTAGGCATCAGCCTTCCATTGTTACAAAAAAAAGAGGTGGAAGCAAGAATATGGAGGTTCAAAGCAAATGATTAGGTTTTCTTAGGATCTGGGAGGTGCACATATTTGTGCCGAATGACCATGCATGCTGGCAGTGGTTGCCTTGAAATATATTTGCATTTTAGGATGGAAACTTTAGATTTTAACATGCATAAATATTATATATTGTGGATGAAGTGCCTAGGAATTGTTGGTTGTGTACCAAGCTACTAATGTGTGAAAAACAAGGGCAACAGGATGAGCTGCTCTATCATCTCAAGACTCTTTGACTCAAACCCAAAGTGAACCATCTCAGCTTACTAAACAGCAAACTTCAGGTTGATCTGGGGTTTAACTTATCAACAATCAGTTCCCTTTGAGCCTTAAGAACTTAGTCAAGCATGACTGCTTATGTAGATATGCTATAAGCAATGTGTATTGTAAATAAATTTTGCTTTTGTAAATACATTCCTGCCCACATTGTTGGAGCTGTCACTGCCAATATAAATATCCAAGGATCTGGTGCTGCCTTCTCAATGTCAATTTGAACGCATATTTCGTTTACACTATGAATTCTCTTGAGCCTAACCAACCGTGGCTTGTACTGTGCATTACGGCAAGAAATTGATCTTGAGCATAGCTTGATTCTTATCATTTTTCGGACTAGCCAAGCTTATAGCAGCCATTGAAGCCTCAAGTCTTGGTTGTGTGAACTCTAGTGAAAAATCATGTCTATCAAACCCTCTTTTCAATGCTAGAAAGTACTTTTTGATAGTAAGAAATTATGCTTCACAGTTCCCATGATCTTTTACAAGTTTCCTTTTTCACTTCCACGTATTTTCCTGTTCTCTTTCTTCATGCTTGCTGTTGCTCTTGCTTGTGATGATTTTTTTTGTGGCTATAATATGGACTCATTGTTTAACCGCTAGTACACATATTAGTAGTGCACACCGATAGCTGATAGGAGGTTGCATCAATGGGAAATGGCCTATATAGGTGTCCAGCATGACAAAATTATTGAAGAATGACTGTAAATTTATTCAAGAGAATGTTTTTGGTTCAGGATGGTGTATTTTCAATCCAACTCAAAATTTGCACTCCTATCAGAAAACACTAATTCCTCCCCTCTTCTTTCAAGCATGGATCACGTGCAAAAAATCAGATCTCAAACTTTTCAAAATTTAAAACTGTTTATGTATTTTTACTTATTCCTGTGTCTTGCAATTATGCAATCAGCCCCACTCCTGTTGCATGGTAAGCGTGCAGGTCCATATTGTAAAGTTCACGCACAGATTTTAGTTTAAGAAATTCTAATCTTGAACTACCTATACCAATACAAACACATTCTTCTTGGTTGGCTAGAATATATTACTCTGTGAAAGCTTACTAGAACAAGAATCTCTCTTGATTCTCTATAGTCGAAATAGGATGTTGAGATACAACCAAAAAATACTTTGGGGTCGAACAGTGATATTATGCATGTGAGCTGAATGGACTAGAACAGTATGGAATTTCCAGTGCATATCAAGAAAATTTGTAGATCATTGAAAAGTTGGATGCTACATTGGGTGCTGGGGCAGTTACTTTTCCTAGCAACTTGATGTTCTTTTGCTTTTTAAACAGTGAAGCCAATCAAAAACCCTATTCTTATAGGTGAAGTGCACCATGTTCTCCTAAAGCATGTATCGTGTCAGCCTCACTGCTAGGGATGTACAGCCCCAGTATATGAAATTGTTGTTGTCTTTTACCTTGGACGCTCAAACTTGCCACGGTTGTGAGGCCCTTACGGCCCAAGTTTAGACAGTGTAGGACTACTAGCAAATGCTGCATATGGTGATGATGTGCCTCTATATTGGTGTTATTTTGACGATACATAGTCTTGTACCCTTCTTTTTTGAACATGAGGATTGTTACTGAGGCTTCCAGTACGATGTGGATGTTCTTTTGTTGTAGTGTCCATTTTATGTTTATCTGGTGATATTTGTGAATAAAGTTGTCGTATCATGAAAAGATACATCGTTTTTCTGAATGTGCAATCTCTGTTTTTCTATCTTGGTCCTTGTTGGATTTCCATTAGTGTATCTTCTTTATCTTGTACTTTTCTTTCTATGTGAATTACTGAATACTAATTTTCTTATCCTGCATTTGCAGGCTGCAAAGATTCTAGCAAACTTGATTGTGATGGGATCTGGAATATTAGCCAGAGCTGTAGTCCAAGCTTACCGTCAGGCACTTACAAGTGAGTTTGGTGGTGAACAAATACCCGTTGTTGTGTGTGCGTGGATTGATGTTTGATAATTGGATGAAATGACAGATGCCTCTAAGTCTGGAGTCACCCAGGAAACAATACAAAATATACGGAGGGCAAGCAAAACCATAGAGATACAAGAAGCTAGGCAGATTTTGGGCGTCAGTGAAGAATCATCGTGGGAGGAGATTGTAAAGGTCAGTAGTATTTAGCCTTTGCAATCACTTTACACGGTAGGGATCAAGATCCGAATTGATTTAGGCTGTCAAGGTTTCCATGGTCTTGATCTGGCAACCACGGTGCATTGCACACTTCCCTAATCCTTGATGTGGTAGTGTGGTTAGGTCGTCGAGGCTGTTGTGTGTCCAGCTTATTTAGAACTATTTGTCTGCTTAATGATGATTCATTTTGTATTTTGTTTGTGTTGGAGTGGGATGAATCTACGAAATAAGCTTTATTTGGCCTTTATATTGACGGCTTAGGCCGCTTCAGAAAGGTAACTTATGTTTGGATTGATTTCACGCAGAGATATGAAGTTCTGTTTGAGAGGAATGGTGCGAGCGGGAGCTTCTACCTTCAGTCAAAGGTTCACAGAGCGAAAGAGTGCTTAGAGGCGCTTCAGCAAAAGAAGGAGCAGTCTGCCGGCTGACTAATGAAGTGGCTGCTCCCCCTCCACAAATAAATTGTTTTCATTACTTTCTGTATCATCATTATAGGTGTTCGAATAGGGGACGGTTCATTCTTGTATAAAGAAAAAAACCCATGTTGTACTCCATGATTATGCATGTTGCTTTTTCTATGGAAATCCTGTTCTTGTTTTAGTAAACGTGATCTTCACGTTTATCTGTTCATGGTTAGGTGTAATTGATACTTCGATTTGTGGGTGTACAGGTGTTGCTGTTGACAATGCACGGTCGATAATGAATGGATGGTCCGCCACTGGTGGTGGCTGTTCAATCATCTCTCATTCAAATTTGGTTGATATTGCTTACGCGTGGTCCCCAACAGCTCAATGAAGAGTGGAAGCAATTTCTTGCGGTTGATGATTATCAGTGAATAGTTCCAACCAAAAAAAGAATCAGTGAATGGTTCGTCTTTCTTACCTTTCCCTACCGGGAAAAGATTTCGGGACATGCCTCGCTTTTTTGTTTTTCTTTTTAAAATCCGTACAAGAAGAAAATGTGTTGAATTTTCTAAGGACATTCGGCTTATATACTAAGAGTATGGTTAATGAAAACGAAGGCAACTTCCTTCAGTTTGACCCGCATTCACCAACCTCTTTCTTTCTCTCTCTCTCTCTCTCACACACACACACACGTAGACACTTCCTTCACTTTTGGTATATTATGTGATAAAACCAGTATGTGAGAAGCACATATCTACACGATCTCAAAATATACATGAGTCTACCGTAGCTATAATTCAAATAGACCATTTTTCAAGTTAAAAAACACACTGTCGAGAAATATGTTTACGACATGACGTGTATTGTTTCTGACCGAAACAAAGAGCTCAACTCATTATCAGAGGAGGCCCTAGTGTGGCGGTCTGCTCAATTTAGTTCTATCATGTACGTAGCATGAATACTTTTGTCTTTTGTAAAATCTGTAGAATTCCAACCTGTTGTGCTCATGACTAACCAGTGTTGACAATTCATGGGGTTTCGAGCATGCTATGAACAATAAATTTGGGTAGTTTGTCGTATGCAAGTTGGATGGTAGAAGCTATCAAGTGCGTACGTAACATCAGTGATAACGGTTGGCATACATAGCGAAAGCACACCCTCTCTCCCTTCTTGCTTTCTTTATTGATTAATTAGTGGAAGGAAAGGAAAAGGGAATTTTGTGGCAAAGCAAAAACAATTTAGATGGTACCGTAGACGTTATATTATAGACGTTATATTATATGAATGTAGCCGCAACTGTAAAGCCTTCTAAAAGGCAAGAATTAACTATATACATATACACTATAGACGTTATATTATATGACGAGACCAATCGTCCATCGAATTATAGTGGATTTTAGAGAGTAGATGCGCTTTTATTTCAGTTTCGGTTAATGTGCTGGTGTTTGCAGCGCCGTGACGACCCAGTTCGTCGTATACGCGTTGACTGTGCTTCTCTTATATACGGATGGTACCGTAGGAAGACCTTTTCTTTTGATGCGTCGAAATAATGTTAGGACAGAGCTCCGTCAAGCTTGGTGCGTGGTAATTAAGGTTTCTTTCTAATTTTCCATATTACAACCTCATGGTGAGCAGTGGACTCTTTGGTTCCTAAAGAAAAAAGATTTGCCTACGTTGTTCACAAGGTTTCAACACACGCCTTCCTTCTTTTTTCCTTTTCGTGGAAAACAATATTGGTGAAGCGGTAATAAATGACTACAATGGAAAAGGGAGACGACGAGGTAAGTTGCGGAGCCGATTAACGAAAAGGCAAGTCTCCCGACGAGCAGCTCAGCTATCTGTCTGATCACACTTTTAATTCATTACTCTCCTTTTGTTTTGGCTCTTCCAATTTCTTTTTTTTTTTCTTCCAAAATATCGAGAGAGAGAGAGAGAGAATAATTGCTGTTGATTCTTTTTCCGCCATCGGCGGCCATATCATCTCAAGAGAACCCTTACCGGCTTACGTTTGTGCTTGCTCTTTGTGCGGTTGTCGCTCGAAGTGTATTTAGTAGAATATCTATGATTATATTATGATTCTTCTCGTACTCGCTTTTCTGTCCATACGAATGTTGAATTTTGTCTTTAATAGATATGGAACCCTTTTAACTTGATGATGGTTGTTCGGCCTGCACCATTTTAGATTCATATTTAGGTATTATATCTTTTAAGGTAGATGTCATTTGGATTGGATAGAGAAAAGTCTCCTTCTATCTCCTGCCTCGATTCACAATCCCCGGAGATGTCGTGTTGTTTACTGCTGTCTCATCTTTTGACTCATTACACTTAACTTTTCGACTCATAGATCTCATTAATCAAGGAGATGGATGGAATTATGTAGGTACACCTTCTCATATGTAGAATAATATGGCTATTTATATTAAAGAAGTGACAAAAGATCTGTTAGGCGTCTAAGGGAGGCATAGCCATACAAAAAGAAGCTTGATAGTGAAGTGAAGTGATATAAGATAAAATAAGGTCATGTTACAAATTGTATTATGCCAAGAATACTAGTGAAACTTGAAAGGCTTATAAGAAATTAAAGAAAGAAGCGAAAAATGCCGTTAGTGAAACAAAATTCAAAATTTGAGAAGATTTATATAAAAAACTTAACTCAAAAGAAGGTGAAAGAGATATTTTTAAGATGGTTAAGGTTAGAAATAAGAAAACCAAGGATATAAAAGATGAGGATGAGAAGATTCTAGTGGCGAATGATGATATAAAAAATATATGAAAAAATTATTTCTATAAGCTTTTTAATGAAAATACATATGATAGTATTAGCTTAGGAGAGTTAGTCAAATCAAAAAAGTATATAAACCATAATTTTTATCAGCGTATTCAAAAAAATGAAGTTAAAGAAGCTCTTAAGTATACGAAGGTTAGTAAATGTGTAGTACCAAACAATATTTCTATAGAAGTATAAAAATCTTATGAGATATGAGGCTCACTTGACTCACAAGACTATTTAATGAAACATAGAGAACCCAAAAGATGTTTGAGAAATGGAGAGCGAATACACTTATACTGATATATAAGAACAAGGGAGACATTCAGAATTGTGTGAATTATCAATGAATCAAGTTAACGAGTCATACTATAAAATTATGGAAAAGAATTATCGAACGTAGGTTAAGACAAGTATTGAGTACAATACCGAACCAATTATGATTCATACCTAGTAGTTCTACTATTGAAGTGATATTGAAGCAATTCACCTATTGAGACATCTTATGAAATATTTTAGAGCAAAAAATAAGAACCTTAACATGATATTTATTGATCTAGAAAAAACTTACGATAGGGTGTTAAGAGATGTTCTTTTGAGAATCTTGGAAAAAAGATTTATCTCATTGACATACATAAATCTTGTAAAAGACATGTATGATGGTGCAAAAATGTGTGAGGACTCATGAAGGAACGATAGACTCTTTTGAAGTTAATATTGGGTTACATTAAGGATCAACTTTAAGTCCATATTTATTTATATTAGTCATTGATGAGTTAACAAAACATATTCAAGAATAAGTACCTTGGTGTATGTTATTTGGATATGACATTATGTTAGTGTATGAGTCTAAGGAAAAAGTTAATACGAAATTGGAATTGTGGAGTAAAACATTAGAAAGTAAAGGCTTCTCACTTAATAGAACAAAGACAAAATATATGAAATCTAAGTTTGAACGTTTGAGTACTTCATAGGACACACAAATTAAGATTGACACACATTGCATCTCTCATAAGAAAAGTTTTAAATACCTTGGGTCAATTTTTTAAAGTGATGAAAAAAATTTATGGAGATGTTACGCATAGAATTAATGCTCATTGGTTAAAATGGAGATGAGCATAAGGTATTCTATGTGATAAGAAGATACCATTGAAATTGAAAGGTAAATATTATAAAGCAACAATTAGATCGGCTATGTTTTATAGTTTAGAGTGTTATACAGTTAATAACCAACATGTGCAAAAGATGCCTATAGTAGAAATGAAGATGTTGAGATAGATGAGCAATCATAGAAGGAAAGACCATATACATAATGAGCTTATTAGAAACAAATTGGGAGTAGCATCAATAGAGGATAAAACGAGGAAAAGTCATTTAAGATGGTTTGAAAATATAGAAAGATAACCCAATAACGATCTTCTAAGAAGATATGAAAAATTAAATTGTGAAAATATTAAGAGGAAGATAACGACCACAAAAGTGTTGAGACAATAAAGAATAGCATCATACATGATGAAAACAAAAAATCCGTGTAACCGATCCATCTGGTATGGGAAAAGGTTTGTTGCTGTTTGTCAATTGTTTGCTCAACGAATTAAAGCAACGGCAATTTCCCGAATCACGATATTCTGACTTTGGAATGAATGGCTTTAGGTTGGGCTGCTGTTCATTCTGTTGATAGACCGACAGGTTCTATGGGTGAAGATTTTGAATTTCACTCCGATGTGATATGTCATAATCTGCATACGGGTGCTGCTTCTTTACCTGGAAACTTTACACAAAATTAGCTTTTGTCGGTCGCTTTCACACTGTCCCTGAAAGGAGCCCATTATAATAATCCTATCTCCTGTTCGTCGTGTAATTTTTTATGTAACGCAAATTGGAAGCTTTCTTCATTCACGACCTGCACGTAAGCATGTCTTCTTGCATCTTGAAATAGATAACTGTCTCCTTCATCTTTTATTGAGAAGCATCAGCTGATTTCCAGGGCCTTGCACTTGGGGAACACTAGAACGTTGAATCTTCAGATAAAATGAAAAAGCCTTTGATCAGACCGTGAGAGACCTGTAAGTTCATCTCTTTCGTTTGGATCTCCTTTCTTTGTTCGTACTGGAGAATCAACTGCCACAAGCAACAAATGACTGCCTTATCTTTTTTCACGTTTCAGCAAAAGAGAGGTCAACAAAAAGGTCTTGAAGGTCCCTGGCATTGAGCAAAAAGTGCGTATTGAGTTTTATTTGTCTTTTAGTTCACTATTTTTGAGTTGATTTTCTAGTGAACAATATCCGATGGTAGGCTTTATTTCCTTTATTTTCTGCATAAGTTGCAGTTGGTCGAGTTATTGAAAGTTGACTTCTACTCAGTCCAATTGCTACACAAGCTTTTGTACCAAACTTTGTGCTTAGTGTGAGGGACACAAACCTTGCACCTTTGTTTTATGCGACTTTTTACCGCAGGTTCTTGATGCTACTTGCAATGAACCTTGGGGTCCTCATGGTTCGCATTTGGCGGATATAGCTCAGGCTACACACTTATCTGAACTCGTTTGCTTTATGGACCTTACAGTCATGAGCATCAGATGTTCATGTATGTTCTCTGGAAGAGGGTAAATGACACAGGGAGGAACTGGCGACATGTCTATAAGGTGGATCATGATTGACTGTGGAGCTTATTATGGAACATGTCTTCTTCTTTTCATTGATGGTTAAGTTTTCTGCTGAGTTGCAGGCGTTGATTATTCTCGAGTATCTGGTGGCACATGGTTCAGAAAGAGTTATAGATGAGATCCGGGAGCATGCCTACCAGATATCGGTATTTTTTTGCTTACTACTATCTGTTTGAAATGCCTTAATAAATTTGCCCTGCATGAAGTCTAGTAATTCTTTGTAGAGCAGGGCAATGATTTCTTTAAAATGCCAACAGTCCGTATAGTTTTTCTCAAGTACTCTCTTTACCATTTTACAGACCTTATCCGATTTCCAGTATATTGATTCTAGCGGAAGAGACCAGGGAAGCAATGTCAGAAAGAAGTCACAAAGTCTTGTTGCACTTGTAAATGATAAGGAAAGGATTCAAGAAGTTAGGCAGAAAGCTTATTCTAACAAGGACAAGTGAGTTTACATCAAGGTGACAGAACTCTTTTGCGTGAACAAGGTTGTTCCAAAGCTTGTACATCTCTTGGCAACTTTGATTGTCATTCTACAGGTTTCGTACTTCATCATCAGCTGGTTGAAAACACAAATCAAGTTCTTATTCAAGCATGGGAGGGTGTTATGGTGATCGTTATGACGATGATCCACATGAAAGCGGCTATGGAAATAGAAATGATGGATATGAGAGGGATAGGGATTGGAGTAACAGGGATGAGGACCACTATGGAGGAGGAGGTGACTCTTATTCTAGGGATGGTGATCTGTATGGTCGAGAATCTGAGGAGCGCTACAGCAGAGAAGGCTATAGAGATGATGATTATCAAAGTGGTTCTAGGCATGGGAACTTTGATGCTGAAAGGAACCGATCTGGTGACGAGGATGATCATTATTCTTCTAGGTTCTTGTCCTATGGTCTAAGGATCAAGTTTCACATCTTAAAATGGGATGTCTGACCAGAGAAAGTTGTATTGCATTTTTTTTCGTTTCTTGATTGGAACCTTTATGTGATCAGAGTCCTCATATAAATGCATTTGTTTCAAAAATCTTCAGGGTTAAGCCTTCACTTGTTAAAATGGGAAGTATGAGCATACAAAGTTAGGTATAATTAAGGTTATGTCTATCTGTTCGCAGCTTCAGGTCGGTCTGGACTTTTAAGTTATTTGCATTTTTACGTTTCTTGATCGGAACCTTTAGATGTCCGTGGTCCTCATGCAACTGCTTTATTTCACACAGTCTTCTGGTCTAGGTTTTCTCCTCTGCTGTTATTTTGGTGTCTAAGATATTTCCCATGGATCATGGATTTTTGTTGCAGAAGTGGAAAGGGGGGAAGGCATGATGACTATTCTCAAGATCAAAGATGATTTGAGGAAGAACTTAAAAGTCCATTTTGCCCGGTCAGTTTTTAAATATTACATACGAAAATATTAAGATATTTTTGAGTAAAAAGATTGTTTTGCCTTTATATAGGCGAAAAGTTGGTTTTACCTTACGATAATTTATGAAAATTATGAAATACTGAGCTATTGATTTACATTACTACCCTTCCTAATTTAGTTTATTACAATACTACCACTGTGTCAAAAGACATATTTGTCCTTGTCCTTTTGAGAAGATTTCAGATTTAGAGGCAAAATTATAAATTTACCCCCGATTAGTTACGAATTTTATAGAAATACCAAAACTGATTTTATTGTTCTATCCTTGGCTTTTTCTGAAAATTACAAAAATGGATAGATAGTTAAAATTACTATTTTACCCCTAATATTTTGGAAAAAAGGCAGAAACTTTCTTTGAAAAATTACGAATTTATCCCAATTGTTTCTTATATTAGAAATGAGTTATTTTCAGCTCATTTTTGTGATATTGTGTATCGTTCTAACCAGATTCATGTTATGTGTGTTTTGTTGCTTATTAAATGTTTTCTTTTTAGACCGCCTAATTGTTATAATTACTAAACACATAAAAATGAACTCTAGAATATGTGTGTTGAAACTGGCAAAAACTAAAAAATTAAATGGTCTCAACTTCCAAACATGAAAGAGAAGAATTCCGCTTGCTTTAACACTTAAGGTGTTGAGTATGTCTTAAAGAAAATTGTCTGCCACCACCATATGCAACTGAGCAACAAATAAAAATGTATAAAACAATTTTAAAGGATGACACAATAGCAAGAACAATCATGCTAACATACATGAAGGATGACTTGATCAAGGCCTTCGAAGAATACGATACCGCAAAAGAGTAGTTCAATTCTATAACAGCCAAATATGATACAATTGCTAAATTGCATGTTCAGTTGGTACTACAGAAGTACAATTCCTTCAAAATGAAAGAAGGGGATAATGTATAGGGTCTAGCTTCAAACCCAACAAAAAAAGAAATAAACCAAACAAAATGTTCCGCAAGAATAACAAAAAGGGCGATTAATTTTTTAAGAAAACATAGGAAACCTCTTCTCGGGTTAAGTGTTTCAGTTGAGGAAAGATGAGACACTAAAAGAGGGATTATCGTAACGGGAAAGATGGAGGAAACAACTCATACCGTGGATAATTAGAGAAGTAGGACATAATCTTCGTGATATTAGAATATCTCTATATGAACTACCTGATGACTGATTGGTGGATTGACTCTAGAACTACCTGAATTATCTCGAAGACCAAGGAAGGGGCAATGAATCTAAAGAAATATAAATGAGGAGAACATCGGGTATACATGAGAAATAATACTTTCTCAGATGTTCTGGGTATTAGGTACTTCAGTATTTTTGTACAAGGTACAATGATTGTACTGACTGATGTATTGATTGTTTCACCTATAAGGCACAATCTGGTTTCAGTTCCTGCCTTAGTAAAAAAAGGTTTTGAAGTCAAGTTTATTCTTCCAAGATGACTGTGGAAAAACATGAGAGAATATTATTCTCTCGAGAATTTGACGTAGAACATGGATTGTTCAAACTGAATGATAATGAAAATGAAAATCCTTTTGCTTATATTGACCGTGCCTTTAATGTTAATGTGAATGTATGACATAAACGCCTTGGGAATATAAGTCTGAAAAATTTGAGGAAATTATCCAACTTTGACTTACTGTCTAGATTTGAGGAAAATACTTTCAACAAGTGTGAAGTTTGTATACAAGAAAAAATAATAAGGAAAGTGTTTCCCAAAGAGTCAATAAGGGTAACAACCCTATTGGAGATCATTACACGGACTTATGTGGACCATTCACAATAAGGTCACATCATAAAAGGGTTTACTTAAAAATCAACAGGGGCATTCAATAAAAGTCTTAAGATCAGATAGAGGTGGTGAATATACCTCTATAGATTTTCTAGAATTCTGTAAAAACTTTGGTATTACAAAGCAAAATACAATGCACACGACACCTCAATAGAATAGTATAACTGAAAGATATAACAAGACCTTATTAAATATGACAAGGTCAATATTAATTAAAGCCTCTCTATCAAGAATATTTTGGGGAGAAACAGTAAGTACAACGGTATACATACTCAATAAAGTACCATGACTATATTTAATACATCATATGAGATATGGTTTGAAAGAAAACTCAACTTAGGTTGTCTTAAAAGGTGGGGATCTATTTTACATGTGGAGATTCTTGATCAGTTTAGAGATAAGCTAGACAGTAGGTCCTAGAGAAAACTCAAGGTTTGAAATGAAGGATATGGGGGAAGCATCCTATATTCTGGGTATAAAGATCTCTCGAGATATGGAATCTAAACTCTTATGGCTAAGTTAGGAGAGAGATATTGACTATATAGTCAAGAAGTTTAAAATGAGTGAATTCAAGTCTGTTGTTTTACCCGTTGTAAAAAGGGTCAAACTAAGTAAGGCTGATTGTCTCGGTGAAGAATACGATAAGCCTAACGTTCTTTATGCAGAAGCTGTGGGTAGCTTGATGTATACTATGCTGTATATAAGATCTGATATTAACTTTGTTGTTGGTCTTGTGAGTAGATATCAAAATAATCTTAGATGGGAGCATTGAATAGTTGTAAAAAGTATTTTAAGATATCTGAAAGGAACAACAGACTTGAAACTGTGTTTTCAAGCAGATGAATTGAAAGTGGTAGGATATTCAAATGCTAACTTTGCTGGGAGCAAAGATAATAGCAAATCTATCTCGAGAAAACTATTCTTATTTGGAGGTGGTGTTTTGGGCATGTAAGAAATAGGGTTGTATAGTCATTGCATACACAGGAAGCTGAGTATGTGGTTTGCTATATGGCTGCAATAAGTGCTGTATGGATAAGCCGCTTCATACGTGATTTGAAGCTGGAAATAGCTAACGAGCCAGTTGTCATTTATTGTGACAACAACGCAGCAATTACTCTTATAAAGAGTGAAGTTGATAGCTCTAAAAGCAAGAATATAATGGTTAAATATCACTATGTTTAGGTTATGAGAAAGAAAATATTCATCTCATACATGCCAACAAATGATATATTGGCAGTCCCCTTGACTAAAAGCATAATAGAGGAGCTTTTCTCAAAACATGTTGCGAACATGGGTTTGAGATATGTTTGATTGTTATGTAGGTAAATAACTAAACAACGGGTAGTGATTGCAATAACAATAATAAAATGACATTACTAGGAAAACTAGTAAAAGTGGGAGAAAAACTAGTATGTCAGTTTACTTGAATGGCTAAGTGGAAGATGAAAGGCAGTAGCCATTCTCGACAACCTCAGCACAAAAATGGTTGTACTAGCCATCCAACTGTTATTTGTGGTCGGGTTACAGAAAGGATAACCGTAACGGCTATAAAGGTCGAAACCATCGAACCGTTACCAAATGACACGGTAACCGTCCGGATATAGGAACTCCTGAAAAAGGAAAGCCGAGTGAAATAAACCGGGAAGGGAGGAGCACACACTGCTCTATAAATATAGAGCAGCGCAGGCGAGAAACATATATCGGGATATCGAAAATCAAAGTTTTCTCTGAGAAACCCCATTAAAAGAAAACCTCAAACAAACAAAACACGTACCTTTTGTTCTTCTACTGCATTCGTACCTGAGAAACAAGATAGCAATTAACCGGAGGTAGACACACAAGAAGAACCTGTCGACAGAAGCCAGAATCCGGTAAGCAAACAACTGTAAACGCAACGTATGATGCCACCTGTTTGTGTATATCTTACCCCGGTTTTCTTCATTGGAGTCTTGGAACTTAATCATATCATGAGTCCCAGCTTCTCTTGCTTATGTTTGAATCGTGCATTATAATATGCTGCCGCTGCATTTATTTTCAGGAATTTAGCAGTTTGGATTTAAGCTTTATTAACATTTTCTTTGACCAAAATCTGTTTCCTTTTTCGCTGATTGGTCTAAACAGCCCAGCGAGGATGCTTTTGGTGATTCCCCTTTCAAGGCTATGCCTTCTCAAGGACCAGTCAGCTCTCACCTGCAGAGTTCCGCACCTACGGCTGTCTTACCAGCTACTGTTAGTGAAGGTTCCGGTGCTCCACGTCCTCCTGAAGCTAGGGTGTCGAGTCTGGACGATTTTGGTTTTGGAGAATCTTTCCAAACCATCACCTACACTCCAGCTTCTGTTCAAGCCCATGGAAAACTGGAACTCCAACCAAGTGAGCAGCCAATTCAGCCACTCTCATCATCAAATCAGCCACCGGAACCATATCTGGAGCCCCCAACACAGCTACAGCAACCACCACAGACATATCTACAGCCACAGCTGCAGCAACCTCCACAACCGTATATTCAACCGTTGTCCCAGTTGCCATCTCAGCCATGGTTTCAGCCGCAAGCTTTGCAATCTCAGCCATACCTGCAGCCTCAACCACAGCCCTATTTGCAGTCAGTTGCTATCAGAAGCGCAGCTGAAGCCACAGCAAGTTAGTGCTACCCTGGCAAATTTTCTTCCACAGTCTGCGCCAACACTTGCCTCACTGTCAGCTGGTCCAACCGATATGACTTCTAAATCGCAAACCCAGAAGGACAAATTTGAACCTAAGTCAGCTATATGGGCAGATACATTGAGTCGGGGTCTAGTGAATCTCAACATATCTGGACGTAAGTATATTTTCCCCGGTCACGGGTTCACTTTGGTATTTATTGTTGCCTTGGAGTACTTAATCAATTTACTTAACTGTTTTGCTGACCATGCATCCTTTTACTTAAACCTGCATTCTAAGAAGTTTACGCTATTGTTGAACTTCCTGAAATTGTGTAGTTAGCTGTCTTCCAGTCCACTGGGCCATTAACAATCACCTCTAGGAAGAGAATGTTGTCCGTTATCTCCCACTTACTGGGTAGTTCTTTGTCTGACCCCACAAAGATAAAATGCATGTGGATTATTCTTTGCTTGGGATTCATAATCGAGTTGTTTTGCTGTTATACCTCAAGTTCTTCTCTTCTTCATGAAATGTGGTATATTGTAGGTCATTACCATCATTTTCTGAAGTTGAAAGATTCGTCAGAGATTGCTATATAAAACATGTTTGGAAGACATGGCCGACCACTAGAGTATTCAAAAGAATGCAGGGAAAGCCCTATTATATGCATACTAGTCACATCTTCATCTTTTGTGCTTGCATTTTGTGTAGTGAAAGAAAGTAATAAATCTTGATTGCCTTTTGTATAATTATAGAGGGCGTTGAACAACTTTAGATACGTTTTTACTGCACTGCTTTTTTTTCATGTAAAATGAAAACCATGCTTATACGTATGTATACGTATGTTTGGTCATCTTTCAGCAAAAATAAATCTTTAGCAGACATTGGTATTGATTTTGATTCCATTAACCGGATGGAGAAGAGGAGAGAAAAGAGAAAGAGAGAAGTGCTGCACCTTCCACCGTTTTTATGGATAAAGCAATGGGAGCTGGTTCAGGGGTTGGTCGTGCTGGTGCAACTGGTTTGGTCCCTACTCCAAACCCCATGATCGGTTCAGTGATGGGCATGGGGACAGGAAATGATGTTGGCATGGGCTGTTGTGGTTTTGGCATTAATCAACCCATGGGCGTTGGCATGGGTGCAGGTGCAGGATCTCAGGTTCGACCTGGTGTGGGGCTGCCGCCCCCTGGTCCAGGCATGCTAGGTTACAATCCTATCATGGGCATGGGGAGTTACGCCCCTCAGTATCCGTATGGTGGCTATAGATGAACTTTTTCGCAATGAAAAACATAAAGCAAGCAGAACGCTTTGGGAGAACACAAGATCATGACAAGGTGATCCCGCATCTTTTCGAACTGTGAGGTGGTGTTTGTAATTTTTGTACTACATGTTCTTTACATTTTGTCTTGGTGTATGTCTTTCTTTGATCAACCATTCTTGACATGCTTAAGATAAAACTGCCCTATGTGACTGGGTCTCTGATTTTCCTTCTGTGTATGGAGTTATCTTTCTTACTGTATTACTCATCCGAGATTTTTTGTCTTTATCCACTAAATAATAAAAATATGTTTGATTTATGTTATATTTTGTCCTTTTGGGCCTCTCCACATGAAATTTCAGTAATTTTTCCCTAGTTTTCCACCTAATACCTGTGTGAAGCTTAAATTACATGTTTTCTTGCTTTTCTGATTATCTAATTTTCAATTATGTTACTTTTATAAGTATGTACACGTATGTACATATGTACGTTTGTATGTATGCCTATATTAGGTATCTATCTGTGTATGTTTATATTATGTATGTATCTATGTATTCCTCTGGATTTTTCTTCTGTGTGGTTCAATGTTGTAGCGCAAGTCCTTGGTAACAATGAAGACTCGGAAGTCATCAGCCTAACATGGTTGTCCCCGTACAAATGAAAGATTTGGCAGCCGGCACAGCTCCTACATCCCCAAGTGTGACTCCAAGTTAAGGAGCTACTAGGACTAATATATCAGTAGCAAGGGTTTCATAATTTGGAAAAAAAGAAATCGTGTAGTACTTGAATGTAACATTCTCTTTCGCTTCTGCGTTTGAGAGGTTCCTCTGCACATAACGGATTTAAGAATTCCACAGCAATCGGGGTCTACTCGACCTAGATTGACGGGCAACAATTATAAGAATGGATATCAACGTGCCGCTAGAAAGTAACTCTAAGCTACACGTTTAAAACAAAGCGAACAGATTCGTCATGTTTTCAGGTATGCGTTTCGCCATGCTCTCTAGCATAAACTTCTGTCACCCACATTTTAACGTACGATACTAAGAAGATCTTCCATGCAAATGATCACGGTCAATGTCACGAACCTATGTAGAGTGGGGAGAAGAGGCCTCACAGAATGCATACCAATTCAGTGCAGTAGGTTCCAATCAATCCAAGATCACCATAGCAGAAATTCACATTGGTTTCAAAAGCTTCTGCACCCTCCCGGAATGTTCCATCTGCCTTTGCAAGACACTTCAATGTACTAATAACAAGCAACAGTGGAGAGAGAGAGAGAGAGAGAGAGAGAGAGAGAGAGAGAGAGAGAGAGAGAGAGAGAGAGCACCAAATTCAAGCCTCCAACTGCCCACCAGCTGACCCTTAGCTCCATCACCCTCATTACTACATAAGCCAGACCCTCCTGGTGACGTTAGAAAAAGTAGATCTCTTCCCTTATATCGATCAAAGCGGCTTGGAACATGGTGTGCAAATCCCGCCAAACCGGAGTTAACCCTCATGATCACCTATAAAACGGGCGAGTGATCTTTTTTGTGGTACAATGTCGAGTGATGTTTTAGAGGGAACAAACACACCCACACACACAGATTGGATAGTCAAGTTCTTCTACCAAATCCCACTTGTTATGGATCTGTTGTTAAGGGCAGAAAGTAAAGAAAGCTCCAAAGCTCGCCATCTTTTCACTTTGAACTAGCAGCTCAGCGTGTTACCGTTCGTCAATACAGAAAACGTCACTTGTTACCAGGAGATGAATTTGGGGACCTTTTCCCTTGGGAGTGTACGGGGTTGGATTTGGAACCGGTTCTGGTTGGATCTTATTGAATTGATTCCCTGATAATCGGAGATAAAACCAACAGTTGTTGTGGCTCAGGTCTTGCGATCTCCAAAATTTATTAACTCACCAGGTTAATGGGTTCCTGTGGAGGCAAGATGGGATTAATTGTGTTGGGTCATCATCAGATATGTTGCTCAACATTTTAGACCAAATCCCATCCAACTGTTACTCAATAGGTTCATGTTAGACTGCAAGATACACCGAGTTTGGCTCCTCTCTTTCTTGATACACAACTCCGATTCGTTGATGATAATCTCCATTTTAACTTGTGTAAGTTCTAAGATCATCTATTTACAATTGACTTCATTAATTTTCTTTATATTGTAATGCCTGAAATTCTTACCATGTTTGGCAAATAATTATTGGAATTAGTGTCAGACTTCGGTAGTGTTCATATACGTACTACTTCCAGATTAGGTGGGGTTTTGGATTGGGTGAGAAACAGGATGGGTCCGTAGTGTGTCTTGATGATCTAGATTCAGCTTCAAAACCGGTTTGGGTCCAAACAATTGATTTTTATATACGTTGAACAAGAATATACCCACTTCTAAACCGGCCAAGGTTCAAACTCAACATGAACATATGAGTCTACAGGGTGGGTTCTTGTTGGATCTGATCCTTTCAGTTTTGCTGAATATGACCCGCACACAACGCTGCTCATACATCAGCATCTGTCTCATGAATAAAATCCACATGTATAACAGGTGGGGCCCTAGCAGCATGACCTGAAATAGAACAGATCACCCTATCCGTTTCCTACTCTTTTGATACTTTAACGTATTTATAAATGTATATTATATATAACATTTTCCCAGACCCATCTTTCCTTTTTCTAGCCATGTCCACCACATTCAACCCTCCCTTTTTTTGATAATAATCCATATAGTCAACATCATTGGAGATGCACCCGATTTCTTTCCATTAACCTCGTCTATACTTTATCATTGTCTCACATATGCGCTAATATTTTCTCTTGAACTGTTCAGAGAACAAGAGTTTTTTTTCAAAACATTTCCATTTATATTTTGCGTTGAAAGCAAGTAGTAACGTGGGATAATGTTAATCTCTTGTTGATGCTGTTTGCACAGCCTTACAGTAGTCAAGACCCAACTTGAGCGAAGAAAGAGAAGTTAGGAGGAAATGCACGTATCAACTTGCACCAAAAAGCCATAAATTGAGTCCTTGCTTGTGAGGAAATGACTCTCTCTCTCTAGCAAACTGGACCCGACTTGATCCGCCTGATATTAGATATTCTCCAATGCCTAAGCACATAAATGAATTACACAAATGCGAAATAGGATACTACATGTCTCTGGTTTGTACCTTAGTTGCTATATAAATATTTCTCACATTGATGGCGTACGTTAAGTAATCCATTGCATAAAAATCTGACAAAATTTTACGCTAGTTGTCGGAAGCCTAACACAACCCTCCTCCTTTATCCGGGCTTAGGACCGGCATGCAAGGGTGTTCCCTTAGGTTAAGTGACAAAATGATGTAAATCTTAGTGACCCTATACAGTTTCTTCACATAGTGACCCTATACAGTTTCTTCACACACACATACATGTATAGTCTTTGTTGGTAACTTCTCCCATCAAAGACATAACCAATCAAAACAAAAAATGAGCATCATAGAGAGGGTTACGAATTCATTAATATACGGACAAATCACAGCCCTTTGGGTGGTTGCCATGAGTAGTTACCATTCTCAACATGAGTGGTCACAAGACATAGGCAGTTACTTAATATGAGTGATAACTACCTTGTGTTATGGCTAATTTTTACCCATGAACCAACTCTCACTTGTACTCTAGATGTATATAAATCCATCTCCTTAAAGCAAGAGACAAAATAAAACATGAACCATAGTGATAAGTCCTCTAAGAACGAGTATTATCTTTCATGGATCACAATGTATTTAATCCCATTATTGTTAGCCAATTGAAATTTAATGAATAAATCTTCCAATAATAGTTGTTACTCTCCCAAATAAATGTAAACCACAACATAATTGAATAAGATTTCCATTACAATAGAGGTTTTGTAGAATCAATCTCACATAGTGAGCCCGAGTTCCATTCGTGCCACATGATCCTTAAATTTCATTAGTAGCATGCCTTTTGTCAAAGGATCGACAATCACTATGTCAGTGCTCGTGTTTAATGATCAGTTTTTTCATTTCTTTCTCTCTCTATAAAATATACCCTCACACACACACACACACACACACACACATATATATATATATATATATATATATATATATATATATATATATATATATAAAGCAGTTTCGCATGCATCAAAGCCATGCATGTACTACTTCTCTTCTTCGATTTACATCAAGCTAGACAATTTCGCATCACGTTCTGAGGTTACTTTTGCATTTTTTCCCATAAATCTCTCAAGAAAATATCGGGAAGATACTTGACGACGACAAAGAAAAATAACAAGCATCGAAAGATCGATGCACACGATGCATCATTAAAACTAATAATATTTGATACGACAACACAACGTCATTTTCCATGCGATAAATCGATGCACACGATGCATCTTTAAAACTAATAATATTTTCCATGGATAAATTTTTGGTACCATCAAATATTGTGTGATCTTGCGTCGCCAACAGGAAATTTATGGCCATCAGTTTGAAAGTCTGAAATTTGTCACATCGTTCGGGTGCTAAAGCGTACGCACGCAGTGGGGACAGAGAGACAATATGGAAGTCAAACCACAACTTTTGGCGAATTCCAGCAGCAACCAAGAATACCCGAATCATTGACGTTGATCTATCCGTCCTTTTGGAAATTGTGATGTGATGCGGATCAATGGCCGATCTAGATTTTTTTTTTGAGTGGCGTGAATTGATGACTCATCTTTTAAGGTAGGACACACTATGTATAATAACCATAGATTCAATCATCCTTGTAAATTTTTGATTGGTGTTTCGAATTGTAGATCGGCCGCTGGTGTGAATGTTTCCCACGATAAGTGACTGCTGATCCTTAATTGTCCATCAAAGTGAAACATAATTAACAAAGATTGCACCGAAATTTGAGAGGCATGTTACCCTATAGCTGCTTAATGGGTGGGATCATGATCTTTTGTTGCTTGGGAAAAGATTCCAACGTCTTGAACGAGTGACCTTCCCTCTAGAAAGTTGTGTTTAAGAAAAAGCGTAATACATAAACATCTAAACTATTCAATTTCAATGAAACATAAATTTGTGTTAGGACTTTGAGAATATATATATATATATATATATATATATATATATATATATATATATATATATATATATAATATATGTATATCCGAGTCTATAAATATATAATATGTTGAGTGTCAGGTCTGCGATTTATCACATTGAAGAGGACAATAAAGCGTCGAATTCTATGGTGATGTTCACAGTTTAGCATTTGCACTTGGCGTACCTCCAGAAAGAGTTATTGATTGAAAATATAGTTTTACTTAAAAGGTTCAAACGGGTAAGGGATAAAGAACCAGATCAACCCGGCCTAACAGTCCTAGAGGCAACTCTCACTGCATTTAGGCAGGTAACTAGAAACTGGACTCTTTTAATATTTCATACAATTTTGATTATTTTTCCTATATGTTTTGGTGTGGTAGCACATGCGAAGACGGTCAATAGACGCGAACAATAACGTTACCAAGAAGAAAAATGACCCCATTATAAAAAAATGAAGAAGAAAAATTGACTCCTTTGCTTTGGATTCAACCAAAAGAAGACAAATGAATTGTCCCTCGCATTCATGGGCTCAAATACTCGATTTCTTTCATGTTCGACAACTAACGTTCAGTCTTCCGTCCTCTCTCAATAAATAAATACAGATGCATCTGGCTTCGTCACACACGCGATACAAGATGTGTTAACTAGAAGCTAGTGATTCCCTTCTCAGAACAAAGAAAGCAAAACCCACTTTGATCGCCATATTTTCATCATCTACAGTATGTCAAACAAATAAAAATGAAGAAGCAGAAATTAGCTTTAGTAGCCTCATCGGCTTCGCTTAGCTAAGATTGAGGGCCGATTAAAGCCAGGAGCCTAAGAGGGCCAAATGCCTCAAAATTCGTTGCCCTCAAAGAGATCCGGTGGTGTAGATTAAAATGGCCGGTGATGCTGTCCTCATCTCGGGGTCAAGGCTTTCTTGATTTGTACTAGCTGCTGCTAATTAATTAATTCCTACGCCACCAAACATTGCCTTTTGCCGTTGTAAGCAACGGTATTTTTCTTTCTTTACGTGATACTGTTTAAAGTGCGGCCTCTTAATTCGCTCCTGTGAAGACGATCGCGTCATTTAATTAGGACCAGGCAAAAAGAATGAGAAGAAGCCACTTTACCCACCGTTATAAAAGAAATCGTTATAGTTAATAAGGCCTGGACTCTTAAAGCCAAACCACCAAATATTTTGTAATCATACATCTAATTAAAGCAGCCTCTCTTGTCGATGGGCGCTTCTAGGACAAAGCAATTTTACTGTACTTGCCTAATGAACTTAACGCATGCATTCACGCTTATTCATTATCATTCGTCAAGCCTTCCATGGATCCACTTGAGCCTTCAACCAAATACTACATATACATACGTACACTACAACAAAAGGGATTATCTCTGACGCCCATGAATGGAGCATATGCTAGTTCACATTTGTACATTAACGACAAACTTTATACTTGGGCCACTGTGGATGATGCATGGCCTGCTTAATTCACTGTTGATGTTACCGTCCCTGGAGCTTACTGTGGGCGATACACGGCCTGGCTCATGGAATAGAACGACAGAGTACCTGCTTTTATTGTAGTGGTACATAAATACATGCATTGCGATCTGTACAAGAAAAATCTGGTGGAAAGAAGAAACCTTCCAGTTCAATTAGTCGAATTGTGAATTTCATTCAAAATAATATGCTGCTGGATCTGGGACTAATTTGTTGGTCCTCCATATACATGGTCTAACCGGTGTATATTAAGATTATTTCTAAAATCTTGGTTCACAGATTACAACGTTACATGAACCACCTAATAAGTGCTAACCAATGTGCTCTTATCAAAGGTCACCTGCTTAGTGATAATATTATGATTGTCCATGAGTATACCCGTTACATGAAAACTAAGAAGGATATAAAATCGATGGTATGGCATAAAAAATAGATGAGTAAGGCCTTGAATTTTTTATGGTTTATTATGAGTAAAATGGGTTTTTGCCGTAGATGGATTGACTGAGTGAAACAGTGACACACTGTTTCATACTCGGTGATAGTAGAGGATCGACTTTTTGATTATTTTACTCCATCTAGAGATCTCCGTCAAGGAGACCTACTTTCTCTCTTATCTCTTTCTGTTTTACACAGAAGGACTCTTCTTTTTACTTCACAAAGACCAACATCAAGCTTATTAACAGGAATGAAGATATCTAGAACTGGCCTATCTTCTTTCTGACAATGATTCTCCTCTTTTCATGAAAGGCTCTCTTGAAAAATGTACCACCTTGAAAGGCCTCCTACTTCGTTACCAGAGCTAATAGTGGGCTTCGGCTATCTTTTTTAGTAATAATGCTCCTCACCACCTGAGGCATCAATAAGCTGAGTTTTTAGATATACCTCATATCTGCATGCACCACACATATTCGGGGATTCCTTCTCAATTATATCAAGAAAAAGGTTGTTCACAAACAATAAGTTTTATAAGAGCAAGATGCTTTCAATAGGAGAAAAGTTCTCATTAAAGCAGTGGGTTCATCCATACCAATCTACTCGATGAGTTGTTTCCTTTTTCCTGCCACATTACTTGAAGAGTTGTAACCAATTATGCTTAATTTTTGGTGGGGGCAACGTCAAAATGAACTCAACTATCATTGGATAAGAAAGAGTTATTGTGGTGTAGGGAGGAGGAAAGCGGTATGGGATTTAAAGATCTTAAGGTCTTGAATCTCGCAATTATTGCAAAACGATGGTAGAGATTAATCGATGGACGAACATCTCTTTTTATAAAGTGTTCAAACATAAAACATCCTCCTGCATATAAATTTATGAATTCTCATTCTTCATCGTGGGCTTGGCTAAGCCTTATTGCTGGAAAAAAAAGGTTCTCGAGCAAGGATATTGTTGAAGGTTGGCAATGGCAGGTTTATATGGATCCCCAAGGACCCTTGGCTTCCTTGACTGGTTCCCATTCAAGGTCCCTTGTGACCATATCCTGCAACGTCAACCGATTATGGTTCCACAATTACTAAATAATGACGGAACTTGGAACTTAGACCTCGTGAATCGGACATTATCTCTTGAGGTTGCAACGTCAACCCTGAAGATTACCCCACCCTATGGTACCAAACGAAACGCAGCTCCCACATGCAATCGATGCTCTTGAAATGTAATTGGGAACTCACCGGTTGTAATTCTGCATGTTGCTTCTGTAATTGCTATTCATTACCAATGAAATATCTAACTACCTTGATGGAAAAATACATGTAAAATAAGTAAACAAATAAATCTCTCTCTCTCTCTCTCTCTCTCTATATATATATATATATATATATATATATATATATATAGAGAGAGAGAGAGAGAGAGAGAGAGAGAGACCACTGGACGATTCTAATTAAATTATTAATTGGGTAGAATTACCAAAGATGCCTGTGAAGGGCAGGTTGGTCACTCTGTATGTTATTAATATGCTAAACATGTCTTGCAAGATTGCTTCCTTACGTTGGCTTCAACTATAACTTCTTTTTAATATATAATTTAGGTACAAAATACCCTTCTCTCTTCTCTCTCGATATATATATATATATATATATATATATATATATATATATATATATATATATATATATATAGAGAGAGAGAGAGAGAGAGAGAGACCACTGGACGATTCTAATTAAATTATTAATTGGGTAGAATTACCAAAGATGCCTGTGAAGGGCAGGTTGGTCACTCTGTATGTTATTAATATGCTAAACATGTCTTGCAAGATTGCTTCCTTACGTTGGCTTCAACTATAACTTCTTTTTAATATATAATTTAGGTACAAAATACCCTTCTCTCTTCTCTCTCGATATATATATATATATATATATGAAAAGAGAGAATGAAATTAGTCTATGAGCACACATGCATCTATGCTTAAACATTCTAAAAAATCTCAACGAATCGATCTTCAAGATCAAGTCAAAAAGTAAATAATATCAGATATATTTATTTGACATGCAACAAATATCAACATATATTTTTAATTTTAAAATTTAAATTTCAACCACCGATTTTCATGGATCAAATAGGATAATCCAGAGCAGTAGCGGTGAGTCGGTTAGTATTGAGGTGATTTTGGTTGTCATATGGGTTTGGGTTCGAAAACCCGATGTTATGTTGACCAAAAAATGGTATCCGATTAATGATTTGGTTGGATTCAGATGGACTTTTCATTCGAACCCGAATCAATTCAAAATTCAGCAGAAAGCCTGAAGTCAACTGAGTTACATACAAGAGACGTTATGAGTGATTGTTTTAATCGGGTTCAGTGTTGAAGCTTGTCACCTTAACCCGAATCCGGTTATATGGGAACCATCTCTGATGGCATGCGTGGGATTCAAAGGGATGATTTGTCTTTCGACGGTTCGAGTGTTAGGCGAACGAACTGAACGCGGAAAAAGAGATTTTGGTTCCTTTTCTGATTTTCCTCTCTCTTTCCTGCAAAATAACAGTAAACCGTGTTAAGTTGACCATCCTCTACTCGCACCACTTTCATCTCTTTTCTTTTCTATAAGAAAGTGTTTTGGTCGATTTAGTGGCGGCCAAAGTTTGGCAGGCACTCACTCACCACACCACCACTACATATCGCGCGATTCAGAAGGTCTCCAGTCAACTACCTTCCTTCTTTCTATTGACAGCGGTAGGAATTAACAAGGGAAGAAAGGAATACGCCCTCCGTTTTTCTTGTTCCTCGACGGCGTATATCCTTCATCATAGAGATGAGATCCCGTGTATTCTGCCCCCCAAGGATCCTGCAATTTAGTAAATGCATCACATGGGTCTTTCCCATTTATGGTCATTGAAGTTCAAAGTTCGGAACAACCGCTTCTCGATCTCTCTTTCTCTCCCCTATAAAAGAGTTTTGGTTAGTTGGGTTATTTATTCTGACCGTTTGGATTGAGAAAGAGTCCTTGGTATCTGGGCCTGCAACGTTGACCTTCTTCTTTTCTTTTTGTTCTGGGAAGGGGTCGAAGTGCATCAGCTCATGTTAAGGTAACGCCAACGGTTTCAACCATGTGATTTGACACGGCTTTTTTGGTATATGTATTTATCTTCATCTATCTGCACATGTATGTCTTTTCGATTCAACAGAATGAAGAACTCATGACATTCTCTTGTTGATTTTCCATACGTCCCATATAGCTGACTTTATTTGTTTCGGATTGCTGAATCTATTCGCTTTTACATCCATCGGTTTGGATGAACGCTTTCCTCGTTCCCGTCTTGTAATAGAAAACAGCCACCCATGTTCTTTTATTTCCTTCTCGTAATTTCGGCATTGATTCCCTTGTGTTCATCCCTTTTACCTGTCTATCTATCATTATTATATAAGGTCACTTTGAAGCTTCCCTCTCTTTCGTGAGTTCTGCGTAAATGTCGAATAGCGAGTCACCATACGTCCTATTCTTGTTTCACACCACCTGTGAAATTTAGTCCTCCGTGTTGGAGAGATGTCACAACTCCTGTCCTCAGATTCATGAAACCGAGCTCTGTTTTATGATCCAATCCAATCGTTGCTCGTCGGAGAAGATGGGCAGTTCAAAACCGTGGAGGTTGCAATAGCATATATACTGCATTTTTCATATTGAGAATTTGCATTCTTCCTTTTCCTGAACTCGTTTGATTTGAAAATCCTTTAGGCCGTCATGGGTCTAGTAAGAAGCCCGACTATGCAAAGCGGAGACTACTTGGAAGGCATGCTGCGCGATTACGTTGGAGCAAAAACAAAGGTTCGAGCTAGCAAGGGTTCCTCTGGTCGCGTTGTTTCGATCCTCACCTGCCTTCAGTTCATCTTTGCCATCTATGCAACATGTCTTCTGTACTACATGAGCCCCACAATCGATTTGCAGACGAAACCCGACTTTTCCTGGATCTGGAGACCCTTTATGCCCTCGTCTCGTCCATCACGAAGTGCCCTGGAGATGAGCATGAGCATTGATTCCCCTGCTGATGTGTGCGAGCATGAGACTATTGACTTCACCCAGAAGAAGTCGAACGATTCGCAGATGATCAAGATCAAGAGGGAGCTTTATGATGAGGTCTTGGAATTCCAACAGAAGACCTTTGGAACCGAGACGTTCTCTGAACTCATGCAGATGAAATCAAAGTGGGGTCCGGGGAAAATTCCCAAGATCACGGTGCTTCTGAATCATTTTAAGAGGAAAACCTTGTGTGCACAGCTTGATTCTCTTATTCACCAGACCATTCCCTTTTACCACGTGTGGGTGCTGGCTTTCGGCAGCCCCAATGAAGCTAACCTTAGAAGGATAGTTGAGAGCTATAATAATTCCCAAATCAGCTTCATCAGCTCCTCCTATGACTTCAAATACTATGGGAGGTTTCAGCTGGCTCTGCAGACCGATGCGGATCTCGTATACGTTCTGGATGACGACATGATTCCCGGCAAGAAAATGCTCGAGATTCTGTCGCACGTTGCAGGAACTGATAAGTATCAAAATTCTGTTCTGGGAAGCATTGGCAGGATATTACCTTTCAGACAGAAGGACTACGCGTTTCCCAGTTACAGAAAGTTCCGTTCCAAAGAAGCTGGCATTTATTTGCCGGATCCGGCTTACGGCATAACCGTCGATAAGATTGTTCAAGTGGACTTTCTGTCTAGCTCATGGTTTCTTCCGTCTGATCTCGTGAAGACTTTGTTTATTGAGGAACCTTTCACTTTCATGACTGGTGAAGACCTTCATCTCAGGTATCTACATGCTATTTCATAAAAAAAATAAATTCATCTAAAAATCAACTGTGTAATGACCACGTAGATTTTCCTTTTTTTTGGACAACAAACGTTGCACGTAAAGTTTTCTTCTTTCATTTTGCAATCGATCTGTAAAATATTTAATTCTGTAGCTCATGGTGCAATGTAGGCATTTTACTTTAGTCACTATAACTCAGATTCACAAGTAATCTTAGATTAGGTAAACTGAGTTATCAAGCCCTCTTCTCGACCACAACCGCTGTCCATCCAAATAACGGCTTTATCTGGAAAATCAAGTGTTACATCTCCACCGGCATATCTATTTTCAATTTAACCTTGATCTCTGTCTGATAGATGGTCAGTTCATGTGCTAACTGTGCTTCGACCTTGCAGCTACCAACTTCAAAAATACAGGAACGCCTTCTCGTATGTGCTGCCAGTTGACCCTGATGACAAGGAGACTTGGGGAGACAGTGAGCACAGACTCGCTTATATTTCCGAAACCACTGTAATTTTTAAGGATATAGTGCAAGTCCGTGATGATCAATGGTGGAGGACTCTATCAACTGGTTATGTAACGCAGTGGGCTGCCATGAATCCTCAGAAAATAGATGCGATGTTCTATGCTCACTCACTAAGCGAGGTGACTGCGTTGGCACCTCTTTTGGAGAAATTCAGAACAACAGCTGGAAAGAAGGCATACATAGTGGTGTCTGGTGGTAGTTTCTGCCCATGTGAAGATGCCGCTGGTGCACTGAAATGGCCCAAGTCTAACTGTCGTGAGAGGAGATTCAAGATCTTTGATTTAGCTGTTGATGCTGTAATGGGAGTTTCAGATTCTGAGGTGCCCGTCGTGCAGGCTGTTTACTCTAGCATGAAGGGGCTGATGAAGATTCACAATCCGACTGTGGTAATTGCAGTTGCAGACATCGATGTTAACGTAAAGAAGGCACTGAGGATGGCTGTTGGTGGCAGTTCGAGTAATTCGACATTGGTTCTCTTGCCTGGACGTTCCATTCCCAAGGTTCTGTTTATGGCTGATCTCAGATCAACAGCATTACCGAGTATGACTTTGAACTCATTCATGTCCCCTTATGATTTTTTCTTTTGTTTGTCAGAGTCTGCTAATGATCTTTGAGATACAGTCTGTGGCTGAGAGTCACAAGACTTGTTGCAAGTTACTAACAGACAAAATAAGTCGGATGCATTTGGGATACCTGGGCTGAAAATTTCCTAACTGAAAGATTTGATATCAAGTCCGAAGTCTATGGCTGCTCGTTTGAGCTCCTCTCTAGATACCTTTTTTCTGGCTTTCATTTCTTGCGTACTTGGATACTGATCTTCGTGAATTGCATTTTTCCCCTGACAGATTGGAACCGGATGACAGTTTCTGTGAACATAATCACCCAGAACCGCCCCGTTTCACTGCAACGCTTGCTCAAGTCACTGAGCGATGCATATTATGTTGGTGATGAGATAATTCTCACCTTCAACATGGACACAAAAGTGAACGAAGAGACGCTGAAGATCGTAAATGCCTTCTCTTGGCCTCACGGCCCCAAGATCGTCCGCCGTCGGATCATCCAAGGTGGCCTTATTCGAGCCGTGAGTGAGAGTTGGTACCCCTCTTCCGATGATAACTTTGGCCTCTTGCTCGAGGATGATATTGAGGTGTCTCCTTATTACTACTTGTGGATCAAATATGCCCTCTTGAGTTACCATTATGATCCACAAGTTTCATTGCCACAGCTGTCTTCAATCTCTCTGTACACGCCCAGGCTGGTTGAGGTAGTGAAAGAAAGGCCAAAGTGGAATCCAACAGAGTTCTTCAAGAAGATACATCCAAATACGCCATATTTGCATCAATTGCCATGCAGCTGGGGTGCCTTGTTCTTCCCAAAGCATTGGAGAGAGTTCTACACTTACATGCACATGCGGTTCACTGAGGACGCGAAGCAGAACCCCGTTCAAATTCCGAAATCTCGTACCAACGGCTGGCAAGCTTCGTGGAAGAAGTTCTTAATAGACATGATGTATCTCAGGGGTTATGTGAGCCTGTATCCAAATTTTCCAGACCAGGCAAGCTTCTCCACGAATCACATGGAGCCCGGGGCACACATAAGCGCCAAAGAGAACGTGGTTAAACATAACAAGGATGACTTTGAGGTGCCATTATTGCAGAGTGACTTCAGGGAGCTGCTGCCTGCTGGGAAGATGCCTTCGGCATCCAAACTGCCGGTGATTAACCTCTTCAACCAGCCAGTATCACTCAAGGGCCTTAAGGCTGCCGGAGCAAAACTTGGACAGGATCTGCTAGATTGCAGTCCATCAGAGATTGTGACGGTTGATCACGAGACCGGCATGCCCCTGGAATGTGCAAAATTCTAAATTAGTAGATACGCACACACATATACCTATATATATATATATATATATATATATATATATATATATATATATATATATATATATATATACATTTTCTCTTCGGTTAAGAAAGAAGAGATGGAGGCCTACCCTTTCCACTCATTCTGCCTTCGGGTTTATCATTATGTAATTTATTATTGCAAAGTCTGCATTCAGTTTGGTAGGAGGGGCTAGAAATCTTTCCTCTCTTGTTCTATTGATAATGTTTCTTAAGGCTGAGGTGGGGAAACATTAATATCAAAGAATTCATCGTCTTTGAAGCCACAGAGAAAATAAAGGTAGTTGATTTCGTTTATGTAGACTAAACGGGCTCTGTTTACACACAGAAACTACGACTCTTTGAAATGCTCAATGAAGAGTCTTGCATTTCCCACGTTTTTAGACTACAAATTTCTACAAACCATTTGTGCCAATCTTTCTGAAGCTATTGGAATTTTGCTAAGTTATGATTCTAGAGGAGGGTCTGCAACAAGCGGACGTTTGTGCGTGATTTTCAGAACTCCGGCTTTTGTTTTTTGGTTTGAAAGGGAGGCCGAACTCGCCACCTGAGTTGCAGGAGTCAGAGATCCCTGCCAGGTGAGCTAACGCTCTGGGTTGCAAACTCCGGCTACTTTCAGTACTAAAGCTGTTTTCCTTTAGTCCTTTTAAGTTGAAAAGGTTTTACCTTTTTTCCTTTAATGAGATGGCTGCAGTAACCAGTGGGAAGTATCGGTTCAGAGGTTCGTATTATTCGATCATATCGTAACTAAGATGTTACACCTCATTTAAATCATTGGATTTAATGTTCTTAATAAAGCCAAGAAGATTTTATTATTCCGGTGTTGGTTGAATCCAATTGAACATTGATTCTTGAATATGCTGATCATCAATGGCGTTCATTGTGAATCCCATAAATTGTGAAGCTTGAGTATTTTGTATTGTATTACGCCATCAACCAGATTTAGTGAAAGCGATTTCACGAAAGTTGAATTTGTTCGAGGACTATCTAACTTAGCGCATTTGAAGGTGAAATGAAACTTTTTAAGTTTTGTTCTGGGAGCTGTACGCTATTCGTTTTACATGCTTGGATGAGCGAGAAGAAGCGAAGCAAGTTCAATTCACATGATTAGCCACCGCCGAAACGTATACAAATAAAACATCCAATAGGATTATGTAGTATTACATACAAAAGAGACTTAGTATATTGAGTGTCGTCTGCATTTCATTTGTGATTTGATGGTGAATATAACCAACAAGCCGGTCAGACAATACAATAATCATAACTCTTATAAAGAGTGGAGATGACAAATCAAGATGCAAGCATATAATGATAAAATATTATTATATATATGATATGGTTTAAAAATAAAATATATGTCATTTAACTTTTCACAAAAGAAATGATAGCAAACCTCTTGAAAAAGGATATATCTTAAGACTTATTTACTAAAACATGTTATCAGTATGGGATTGAGAAATATTTAGGGTTTCCAATTGTATGAAAACATAGACATAAGTGCAAGAAAATCGTATTGGTTATGAAAATCATATAACAAAATAACTCATGAGAATTATAAGTACAACTCAAAATATGATACAGTTTCAAAAGCTACTAAAGTTCGGCTCATATGGTGAAGTGAGACGATAACTTTTAGTTATTGATAGTTATAAGGCCTCTTCAATTGTGATCATAGAATTGGGAAAGAGGACCCCATTTCATATTCTTTCATATTCTATCAACCACTTATTTATTTCAAATAAAAATATTTTTCAATAAAATTTGTCGGTTACTATTTATAAGAGGTAATACAACAAAGGAGTCATTTTCTACTAGCATACATTCGAGAAAGGGAGAATAAAAGGCCAGGATGAAAACCGACCGAAAATGACCCTTAGTGATCTCTCTTTTTGGTTGAATCCTCTTGTTGAACATTCTCGACCAAGTGGTACCAAACGATTCAAAACCCAACAACGTAGCTTCTCCGCAAAAAAACAAGAATAAAAGTCCATCAAATAGGTACAGAATGTTCCCACTTTTTCAATATATGAAAGAGATTATTGTGGCTTCATGTTTTGGTCCCAGAATTTTGAACACCTTCCACTTTTGTGTAGCCTCCAGCATGGATTTCGCTGAATTTCCTTCCCCTTCATCATGAATTCCCCAGCCTCCTCCAACACGGTACCAATTTTGTTGCCTAGTAAATTTTGCATTTTTTCGGCATTCTCCAAAACTGTACTCATATCCGAAAATGAATCAGATCGATGCCATCTGCATTCTTCCCGTCTTTCCAATGACAGATTTAAGACGTAACCCTTGAATAACCATGAAAACCCATGCAATATTTTCAACACTTAAAACGTACAAGGACGAGAAGAATGCACCGACGAGGCTGTCCTAGCAAGCGTCTAGACCTTCTGTAATGTCGTGTTCAGTGAAGACCACCGTTCCTTCTTTCGTCTAGATCCTCTGTCAGCCATGACTATCAGCGGGGTACGCCCTCCACAGGGAGTAGCTGCAATGACGAGAAACCACGAGAATCCCGGTGGAGTATCTTTTGTTTACGTCATGCTGGTTTGAGCACCTATACACCTGTATCGTACTGAGCATCTATATTGCATATATCAAAAAATGTATTAAAAAATTAAAAATTAAAATAATACAAAAATTAAAATTAATGAATAAAATATATATAACACAATGAATAAGCATCCATGCTACAACAAAATATCTCATAATGAACAAGACTACAAGCATCTATATTTCATACCATAACGTAAATAAAATAATAAATAGTTATAAGTACAACTTACAATCATCAAGAGATTGAAAGTTAGAATGTTACAAAGTTACAAATAAAGTTAAAACAAATTATGATCATCTACAACATATATCATAGTCAACAAAAGCATTATAATCAACATAGTCAGTATCACCACCATCACAATTATCATCATCATCTCCTCCACAATTGGATACGCTCATCCAAGACCTTCAATTTCATCATCATCTCCAATTTCAAATTTTGCTTCGACTTAGAGAGTCCTCCTGTTTTCATCTTTTAAATTGATAGGGGTTCCTCTTCTCCGACGCAATCATCAAGAATATCAACATTTTCATAGTTGAACATGTCATATGGCACCTTCCTTGCCATTCTTACATCATTTTACATTTGTTTGTAAAAAGAATATTCAAATTATAAAAAATATCAAATGCAATATAGCCACATTAATAATTCATTATTAATAAGATTAAGAAAGAACTAGACAATAACAAATAATATATATTTTAAAATTGTTACCTTTGCTTAACTTTATGTTGTAGGCAACGTATGCCAAATCACGCAGTTGAGCATGCTCAAATCTGTTTCGCTTTTTCGTATGAATGCATTTGAAAAAACTTCAATTCCTCTCGCACCCACTCGAGCTGCATGTTTGACTCAATATACGTTGAACAAACCTTACCAAGTTTGGTATATTTATACCAAAATAAGCACAATATTCATTTGAAATAAAATACGATAATGATTAACAAGAAACACTCAAAATAGATCAATTAATAACTTAAAATGAATATAAATAAAAACACAATACATGATCGCATTTGAGAGTGAAGTTGGATTGCAATTGGCCTTCTAAAATCTTCAACACTTTGTATATACTTATTTAACTCTAAATGAATATTACAATGAGTAGATGAATCTTCAACAAGGTCAATTACATTCAATACCCTTTTTCATTTGTTCATCCTCCACAAAGTGAAGAAAAAATTGAATAGAAGGGTTAATGAAATATGCAATAGCATGCAAATCATGATGCATTTGACGGTTCAAACGTGTATCAATTATCTTCCAAACCTTCTTTAGAAGTGATCATTTATGGTGAAGGTTTGCTTGTATTTTAAATTTGGTCTTATCCATAACATCATATATATAAAGCATGACATACCTATCTTCATTGTCTATCATCTTTATTACCTTAATTAAAGATACAATCATCTTAAAAATAAGCATTAAAAATAGCATCTACCATAGCAATACCCTCCCTCTTTTTAGACCAACTAATAGGATCTTATTCATAAAATACAAATAAATTTTTCAATGTATTTTTTTATATGATAAGACTTTACATAATAATGACATTTGTAACAAATCTTGTCAATGAAAGCCTAATCAATTCCCTTAAACTTGTATAAATTTGAATCAAATGCAATACATAATAATTATAAATAAACTTTGTAATATTTATGCATGCATCTTTAGTCTCTCTTATTTCATCCATTGCACTCAAATCTTTAAGCATTAAGTGTATGTAATATGCGACACATAGAGTTCATACTAAGGATGGATGGTTTGCCTCAAGCATCTTACCAGCTGCTCTAAAATTTGTAACGTTATTAGTAATAAATTGAACAACATTTAAAATACCTACTTGTTCAACAACGTCCTTGAAAATAGAGGGTAAATTATCTACAATTTCATCAATATGGAAAAAGTCATGATTTCAAAAATAGTGTGCTTTTAGAATAATAGACTAGAAAGTTTACCAAAGACCTACGCTGATCATCTATCCAACCATCAGCTATAATAGAACATCTTATATCCTTTAACGACTCACTAAATCTATAACTTCATGCATTAACAATATCAACCCATTTTTGCAATAATGTGTCCCTCAAATCATGATAAGTAGGAACTATATAACTTGATCGCACACTTACAATAACATCTGTCATACTTTGAAAAGAAAATGAGTTTATAATATTGAAAGGAAGATAATTTTCATAAAAAAAATTCAACACACTTCAAATCTACTTCTCAATTACCTCCTTTGAAGTTATAATTGATCTAATGCCTAGCTAAGCTCTAGGAGTCGTACGTAGAGAAAAAAATAAAGGCATTCCACTACCTCTAGCTCTAGCTCCTCCTCTAATACCCCTCATAGGCATTGGGCAAGTAGGAGCTCTTGTAATGAAACAAGAGTCAACTCTATTGTTACTACCATCAAAACTTACACTTTTTCATTTTCTCGCCTTTCCCACCCCTTTTTACTCATCTCTTCTTTCATCTCAATTGTACCATTGTAAACACCCCAAAATCCCATGATTTTTTCAAAACACCTGGTTTTGCGAAAGCTGCCCCAAAGGGCTATTTTGAGTCTTGAAACCCAGGAGCCTTCCAGGCAACCCTGTATATATGCTTTAAACTATATATATTTTAAAATATGTATTATATAGTTTTAAAACCTTTTAAAAGATGTTTTGAAAACACACAAAGCGACTTAGCCTAATGAAAGCAGGACCAGAAGAGTGAAAGAGAGCCCGGAACTGGAGCACATGTCGAGCCTGGCACATCAACTCTCGTATTAGATTCATCCCCATAATCTTGAACATCCAAGCCCCTATTATCAGCAAATTTATCGAAATGATCTCCGAAAGGTGAAAACAGAAGCGGACGACCATGTTGGTGAAGACCCAACGAAAGACGGAGTACTGATGCTATCAGGCTCCACACAAACCATTTGTTTCAAACATACCTTGAAGGAGTCATAAATCAGATTTGGATCGGATCTATACCATATATATATCTAGAACCCAATCCAAACATGTATGTGGATTTGGATTTGGATTTGGATCCAAAGATCCAATCCAATATCCACATCCATGGCCCACATCACCTTCTCATAAATGGAGGTGGGGCCCACAAGAAAATCATGTAGAAAGCTTGGGTATGAGAGAGCATGAGGGGATTAAATATGAGTGAACATGTATTAAGCTTAACTTGTGTGTTAAGTTTTGGGTTAATCATGTGGGTTAGCCTAATGAGTGTGGGTTTAAGCTTGTATGCACCTACACCTAACCTAGGGCTGCACCAACTTGATGCAACTAGGTCCATGGGTCATGCAAAGGGATGCTCCTAACCCTAACCCTAGCCTAATCCCCCTTAGCCATTTTCTCCTAATCCCGACCTAATCCTAGCCTAATCACCTAACCCACTTCCTTAATCCTAACCTAATCACCTAACCCACTTCCCTAATCCTAGCCTAATTCCCTTAACCTCACCTTAATCCTAGCCTAAACACCTAACACACTCCACTAAACCTCACCCTAAGCCCAACCCACCTAGTTAAGCCCTAAACCACTAAACTAGCTCACCTAAATCCCTAGCACACCATATCCCCAAATCACCCAAGACAAATATCTGGCCTACCTAAATCCCTAGCCCACCATATCCCCAAACCACCACCACCATACCCCTAAACCACCCCCCATACCTGCCCAAACCGACCCCACTAAAAACCTATAAAAACCCCCCCTTGTGGGCGGGTTTTGCATGAAATGCTTGGGCAATTCAGCCCTTCCTCTCCTCTCTCATCCCTTTCTCTCTTCTCTCACCTGCTCCCCTCTTGGAACCCGCCACCTCCAACTTCCAGCAGTACCACCTCACTCCACTCCACTTCGGCCAGCTCCACGCCACCTGCTCCACCTGCCACCTTCCCTCAACCGGCTGCACCTTGACACCCGCCACCTTCACCCTTCGGCCAGCCTTCCACTCAGGTTAGTACCCCCATCTCAACGCCACCTTTTCTTCACTCCCCCTCCATTCTCAGCCACCACCTTCCCCTAGCCAAGGCAGCACCTCATTCAACTGGCCACCATCCGCCACCCTCCATCCATTTGGCCAGCATCACCCGGCTCCACCACCTGCCACATCTTCCCTTAAACCTGCCCCTCCTTTCCCTTAGACACCCCCTAGCCAACACACTCAGCCATACCTCTCCCTAGGACTTGCCCCATGCCTTAGTAACACACCTTAGCTCCCCTTACCTTCCCTAAGTACCCCAAGCCCAGCCAAGGCAATACCCCCTCCGTTCGGCTAGCGCCAAGGCACCACCCGCTGCACCTTTGTCATCCAATCAGTACCTTTCCTTGTCGCGCCCTTCAAAGGAGCTCCATCTTGCAGCCCAAGGCGACACTCTAGGCCAAGCGCAAGCAAGTCACACCCGACTAGCTATACGCAAGTGCCTAATTCGGTCCTTGTTTATAGACTTGCTTATGCTTAATTAAATTCGATACGGGGTTGTAATAATGGAGCGTTGTCTCCCCCCGCTTGTAATAATGTGGTTTGGCACACCCACACACACGTGCACTTGAGCCTATTCCGCTCTTAGCTGCACACGATTTTGACACACACATGGGCCTAATCAGCCCTTAAGATATAACTATACGTATATAATTTAAAGTTGCATGGGTTTCCTTTAAGTTGTGTGTGTTGTCTTTCAATTTTCACACTCACACACATTGAGCTTTCGCTCTTATTTTCAAGACCCGAGTAAGGACCTATTACAATTTCGTTTTGGGTGTTTTACTTCATGTCATGTGCGTAGTATTTCATTTCTACACTCACACACATTGAGCTTTCGCTCTTACTCCCAAGACCTTAGTCAAGGCCTATTGCAATTATATTTGGGTTTCATTACATGTTGTGTGCGTAGTATTTCAATTCTACACTCACACACATTGAGCTTTCGCTCTTACTCCCAAGACCTTAGTTAAGGCCATATTGCAATTATATTTGGGTTTCATTTACAAGTCGTGTGAGTTGTCTTTCAATATACACACAACACCCACGCACACGTTGGCGACCTTCGGGCCCATATATATTATAAGTATTTCCCTTTCGACTATGTCTTTAAGATTTGGGTTTTAAAGGTTCAGCAGTGTGCGTAGTCTTTACATATATACATGGCACACACTTGCACAATTGAGCCTTTCCGCTCTTAAGATATAGCCATATTTCCCTTTTGCAATTTACATTAAGTCATTTCTCTTCCGCATTGTCTTCAATTCAGGTTTTCCCTTTGGAGTTGCGTGAGTTTGCATTGCATATACGCCATACCACGAGTTAGGACGCATATTGCATCAAAGCAAACCCCACACTCCCGCTCAAAATCGCCCCACTTAGGTCACGTGTGCATACACACGCCTAGTTGGCCCGAAAAAGGATAAAAAGAAAGACATAGGCATGTGCAAATCCACGTGAAATAAAACTTGAAAAACCATACAAATCAGCCCGAATCGAACACCTCAAATATTTTCTTAGGTTATCATGTCTAAAACTCGATTTTCTAAGCGTACAGACTGACCCTTGCGCATCGGTGCAAGAAGGTCTGCGACGAAAAGAGTTTGCTTGCTCACAGTCGCCACGATAGGAGTCAGATTTCAAAATATCTTTTCGCTAGCTTAAGCAAGCTAGCTGGCATGTCCTTTTTGCTTAAATAGGACTTAGACACACGAAAAGTTTTGCTTCAGGCCTAAGAACCAGAGGCGGGGATTTTTGGCGTCTACAGGATTTGGCACGCCCGGTGGGACGTGAGTCTTTTGAAAATTGTGTCATATTAGAAACCTTGCGAAATTTTTTCCAAAGGTGTCATTTTAACTCTTTTTTTATACTTCATGCGTAGGATTTTGAAAGCTTGAAAGCATGTCGAAATCAAACCCAAGTGAAGTATCGAGCCAAGGCTCATGCGTATCAAGTTCTCATTCTAGGAGAGTTTTGAAAAATAAAAACAAACTAGAAGAGATAGAAGATTTGAGATGGGAATTCGAGGCCAAAATCGATGCTCTTAGCCAAGAGGCTGAAGCAGGTGATTCATGTTCATCGAATGGTGAACAAAAGGCCAAGAAAAGACCTGAAAAACCTCACAAACATAAAGAGGCCTCCGTAATGGAAGGCAACCAATACCATGAGTCCTTCACACAAAAGGACCGTAAAGCCCTACAAAAATTACGCCCTACACAAAAGGTCAAAGTAAAGAGAAAATAGTTACGCCATGTCTGATTTACTACCTATGGATTATGAAACAGACAGTGACGATGAAATACCGAACTTCCATCGGTATGACGGCATGGGAGACCCTAGGTCTCACTTGCAACTTTTCTCACATCGAGCCCATAAGAAGAAAAAGAACTCGATGAAGTGGGTGTATTGGTTCCCTCTATCCCTTAAAGGCATAGCTGCCAAATGGCTAGCTTCCTACGATCTAAGCCAGTTCGCTACTTTTAAAGAGTTAGCGAATTGCTTTATGCAAAGATTTGCACATAACGTAGAAGTCATGCCGACTTTAAACACTTTAAGGGATACAAAGCAAGGCATGAACGAAGATGTACATGCCTTCATTATTCGATGGAGGTCCCTTTTAGGGCAAGTACGAGAGCCAATATTCGAAGGATGCGCAGTCATGCTCATCCTGGATAATTTTAAAAATAAGTTAAAGACCCTTTTCTCTCTTCATGAAATCTCAACTTTCCATAAGTTGATTAAAAAAGCATCCCTTTTCGAAACCAATTTGAAGAAAGGGATATACGATCACTTATGGAAAGAAAGTGTCATTTCGAAAACTCACTTGGAGAAGCCCATCAACTATGGGCCATCCACCGCGGACAAAGGGGCAAAGCCCCATAAAATTGCCAATGTCCGGGTGGATCCAAGCCTGGCAAGTGCTTCAAAGGCTTTTGAAAAAGCTGATAATAAAAAGTAGAGGAGTTTTCAAAAACCCTTCGAAAGACGGGAGTACACTCCGCTGGGGCTAATTGTGACGGAGGTCCTAAACCTCCTACTTGCCCAAGGCATTATCGAACTCCCCGAGATTCTCAAGGGAGTCACTTCGAAGGGAGGGTTTTTAAACAAATACTGCAAGTATCATCGGCTCAAAGGCCATGATACAAGGTAGTGCTTCTCCCTCCTTAATAAGATTGAGAACTTGATAACAGAGAGCTGGCTCCATGTCACTGAGAAACCCAAGCCAGCTCAAGCTATCTTTAAAGAACCCTTTCCCAAACATGCCAGTAGCAGTGGTAAAGGAAAAGAGGTATGTACCCTCACCTTTTGAAAAGATCTAGTGCATCCATCTGAGTTTGGTCGATCCACTTGTACGTCTACCCTTGTACTTAACAAGAAACCTGCCAAGTAATCATTCGGGGACCACCAAGAGCTGAATCCCCGGCTAAACTAGTTTTAAAGATTCAAGGTGCTCCAAAACTCACGTTTAGAGCCATATTAGGTGCGAACCGTAGGTTGGTCGTGGGGGAAGTGACAAGATCTAGAAGGATCTATCAACCCCCGCACCTACAAAGTGCTAAAAAGGTGGTCAGTGTGCCTGGCCTCTCAAAAGCATGTATTCCTAGAGTTCTGCCAAAAGCGGACAATGAGAAAATCATTTTAAACCCTTATGATTTCGAAAACCATCTTTCAAAGATTCCTATCCACATGTCCATCTTAGAGCTAATACAAACTTTGCCTAGGCATAGACTCGTGCTAGAGAAAATTCTAGAAAGAGCCAAGGTTAGTTCGAACATAACCCCTGAATCCCTGTCTAACTAAGTGGCGTCAATAGGAGCAAAATCGCCCATCACTTTCTCGAAAGATGATGTAGATAGACCCTACAAAACCCATAACCAGGCCCTGCATATCGAGGTGGTTCTGAATAACCACTCTCTGGACAGGTACCTTATCGATGGGGGAGGAGGACTCAACATCCTTCCACTTCATGTGGCGTACCAAATCGGAGTCACCTTGACTTCTGTATACCCAAGTCCCATCGTTATCACTAGATACGATGGGAATGCGTCTAGACCCTTAGGATCGATCGAACTCCCTATGAAAACGGGAGGGATCACACACATGGGGGTGTTCCATGTCTTGGACATCCACCCCCATTATAACCTGTTGTTGGGAAGGCCCTGGATACACAGCTTGTACGCTGTGCCATCCGCCATCCACAGGTGTGTCAAGATCCCTTTAAGGGATCAAGTCGTAATGATCCTAGGTGAGAGTCACCCTCAGCTTCAGGGGATCATAAACTCCCCTTGTTTGTCGAGTTCTTAGGCCCATGAGGCTAACCTAGGGCAGACCATGGTTGAGCCGCCAAGACTCATGTTAAACAACCCTAGGAATGTTGTATATGTGAAGGGGTCGCCCAAGGCTGGCCCCCTCAAGGTTATGACCCTTCTAGGAAGACCCAAACATCCCTTATTTCCAAAACCCCTGGACAAGAAGCCATACGTGCATCATATGGACGACAACAAGTTCTAAGACCACGATTTATATTCAAATTTTTCAAAAAACAAAAAATCGTGGAACATGCTGTTGAACATGAGCTATACGCCCTATAAAAGTCTAGGGGTATAAAATCAGGGTCTCCTAGAGCCAATCCTTCCTAGGGCCAACCCAAGCCGATATGGGATCGGCTATACTCCCAAAATACCGCCAGAGCCACCCCTTGTGACCACTTGGGTCAAGGGTGCCCTAGAGCCTACCCTAGAAGAGACCTACGATTTGGACCTCTTATTTCGAGTCTAACCCGTAGTGTTTTCACTTTGTAGGTATGATGGAAGATCCCTTTTATAAAAATACAAAAAACATTTGAAAAACTCAAAATCAAAAAAATGGAAAAATTACAAAAATAAAAAACATTGGAAAATCAAAAACTTGAAAATAGAGTAGTTTGTATAGTTTCTAAAGTTCTTGTTTTGCAAAAACACAAAAAAAATCGAAAATCTACAAAATACCAAAAAGATTTTGTACATAGCTGTTCCTGATAGGACTTTGGAAAAAGAAAAAGATTTCGAAAGGAACGTCGTCTGCATAGCCAGACCAAAAATTTCGAAATCAATTGAAAATCCAAGTGTAAAACTAGGTCTTTTGAAAAACCACGCATCAAATTCCCTCGGGTCTATAACCCACGAGAATGATCGAAACCCAGAAGTGGATCTCCTTGAGGAAGATCCCACTTTTGAGCTCCTAGAATTTTATAAAATTCTCGATTTTGAAAGACCTTCCAATTCAGTAGGAGGAGATTTCATAGAGGTGAACCTAGGGAGTGATTCCAATTCCAGACCCATTAAAGTAGGCGCATGTTTGCATGAGCATGAAAGAGCAGCATTCATTGTATTTCTACGAACCTACTTAGATGTGTTTGCATGGACGTATGAAGACATGCCGGGCATAGATCCTAGCATTGTCGAACATCGTCTTCCCTTAGATGCGGATGTAAAACCCATAAAGCAAAAGCTTAGAAAAATACATCCGAATGTACACACGCAAGTCAAAGAGGGTTTAGAAGATCTGCTAAAAGTCGGATTTATAAAACCCATTGCGTATTCTGATTGGTTATCAAACATCGTTGTGGTTCGAAAAACTAATGGGAAAATTCGAATATGCATCGATTTCAGAAACCTGAATAAAGCCACTCCAAAGGATAATTATCCTTTACCGAACATAGATTTGATAGTCGATAGTACTACAAATCACGAGATGTTTTCGTTTATGGATGGCTACTCAGGGTATAATCAAATTAAATTAAGTCCACGAGATCAGGGTAAGACCGCATTCACAACATCATGGGGTACATACTGCTATACAATCATGCCCTTTGGTTTAAAAAATACCGGCGCAACATACCTGAGAGCCATGACCACGATCTTTCTTGATCAGATTCATGAGCTCGTAGAAGTGTATGTAAATGATCTCTTGGCAAAATCCAAAACTCGATGCACTCACATCGAATGTTTGCAAAAGATTTTCGAAAGGCTTAGGCTTTACAAAGTAAAGCTAAACCCTCAAAAATGTGTATTCGGAGTAGAGTCTGGAAAGCTTCTAGGCTTTATGGTGAGCCAAAGGGGTATAAAAGTTGACCCCTCTAAGCCATCATAGACATGGCTCCACCCTCCAATCTCACACAAATTCGTAGCCTACAGGGTCGATTACAGTCCATTCGCCGATTTATATCAAATCTAGCGACTAGATGCGAACCCTTCAACAAACTGTTGAGGAAGGGTACAAAATTTTCATGGGATAACGATTGTCAAAAGTCCTTCGAGGGACTAAAGGCATACCTGGTTAATCCCCCTGTTTTGAATCCTCCGAAGCAAGGAAAACCTCTTTTGCTTTACATTTCCGTGCATACGAATGCTTTGGGAGCTCTATTAGCTCAATACGAGAATGACACCCATAAGGAGTATGCCATCTATTATATTTCGAAAACTCTCTTGGCTTACAAAAGGAATTATCAAGCCATGGAGAAGACGTGCTTGGCCCTAGTCTGGGCCGACCAGAAATTTTGACACTATTTCCTAGATCATGAGATCTGGATAGTGTCCAAGCTTGATCCAATCAAGCACTTATTCGAAAAACCCATTCTCACTGGTAGATTGGGCAAATAGCAACTCCTTCTAATGGAGTATGACCTAAAATACCATCACCAGATCTCCATTAAGGGGCAAGCCCTAGCTGACTACGTGGCTGAGTTCCTCCTGGAGGACACATATCTCACACTTGATGAAATGCCTGATGAAGGCATATTGCAAAACCATTTTCAAAACCATATTTTGGCAAACTCTTTCGAAAACCAAGTATAGAAGATGCACTTCGATGGGGCACGAAACCAACGAGGGGCTGGTGTTGGGGTCATCCTCATCTCCCCTGAAAAGGATGAGATTCCCATAGCAATCTGCCTAGATTTCGAATGTTCCAACAACGTAGCTGAGTATGAAGCACTCATACAAGGCTTAAGGGTTTCGAAAACTCTAGGGGTAACATGCATCGAGGTCTTTGGAGATTCGCTCCTCGTTATAAACCAAGTTTTAAAAATTTAGCAAGTACGTAATGAAAAACTACTTTCATATCACGAGTTGGCCACTCGATTGGGTGAGTCATTCCAATCGTGTAAACTCACACACGTAGGAAGAGAGGATAATGGCATTGCCGATGCCCTCTTCTCCTTGGGTTCAGCCCTAAAGGTCGATCCCATTTCAAGGACCCGATCTTTAGAAATATGGCATGCGCCCAACCCATCCACACACGATTTGGATATTTGCCAAAATGACCCAGATTCTATTGAAAAACCTTGGTTCTATGACATCAAACGTTTTCTAGAAAATGGAAGATTCGCCGAGGATGCCACATCCAAAGATAAGGCATTCATCCGTAAAATTTCAACCCGATACACCATTCTGGGTGGGGTCTTGTACAAAAAAAGTTTTACCGGCATCCTACTAAGATGTGTCGACTTAGAGGAGGCTAGGATTGTTATGCATGAGTTCCACGATGGAGAATGTAGGGGTCATGTTAATGCCAACATGATGGCAATGAAAATACTTAGAGCGGGCTATTTTTGGTCCACCCTGAAAAAGGATTGCGACGATCATGTTAGAAAGTGTCATCCATGTCAAGTGCATGGGCAAGCCATTCATATCCCATCATGTTCATTGCATTCCGTGGTCAGCCCCTGACCATTTACCATGTGGGCATTTGATATCGTAGGCCCGATCTTTCAAAAAGCCTCGAATGGGCATAGATTCATTTTAGCAGCCACTGAGTATTTCTCCAAGTGGGTGGAAGCCATCTCCCTGACCAACGTACAGGGGCAACATGTGGTGGCTTTCATTAGGAGGAATGTCTTGGCTCGATTTGGGGTTCCACGAGACCTTGTGTCCAATAATGGCACCCCATTAAAAACGAGCGGATGGTCAAGCTGTGCAACATGTATGGCATAACTCACCACTTCTCCTCGCCCTACTACCCTCAAGGCAACGGCCAAGCCGAAGCCACGAATAAGACCCTCATTAGCATATTTGAGAAGACTTTAGAGAAGAGTAGGACGTGCCACGAGAAGCTGGATGAAGCCTTATGGGCTTATAGGACTTCCATCCAGACTCCCATGAATGCCACACCATTCAAATTGGTCTATGGCACAAATGTCATTCCTCCCATTCATACACAATTGCATTCATTCCATACATCCATCGCACTCGACCTCCCCCTAGAGACGCTTCAGCATGCTAGGATGGCCGAACTAGATTTGCTAGATGAGAGGCGACTCCTTGCTATGGATCATGCTCATGCATACCGGTAAAGGATAGCCCGACATTATGGCAAACACATGAGACCTCGCCATTTTGAAGTGGGGGATCTGGTTTTGAAAATCATCCACTATCGTGGCCCACATCTGCTTGGAAAGTGGCGCCCCAAATGGGATGGACCCTATATTGTACGTGCAACCACTACGAACAACTCGTATTGGTTGATCGATGTAGAAGGTAGGAATTTAGCAGATCCTATCAACATTCAATACTTAAAGAAGTATTATGTGTAGGATTTGGGTTAAATTCCAATTTTCGAAAACCCTTAGGGATAGCTGCTTTGAAACTTCGAAAGTAAGGTTCAAAAGCAAATCGTGTGACCCTGAGTGAGAGAATTCGCACTTGTGAAAAAGTGGAGTCTTCCAAACACGTGGTTACATTTCAAAATCCTTCTTCTTACAAAGAAAGGCCTAGTTCAATATAGCAAGATACTTGCAAGTAGTAAGTGTTATTTCTAAATAGGCTGATCTGGAATTGATCGAGTGTGACCTTGGATAAGTCCTCCCCTCTTCTCTTCTCCTTCCAAAAGGAAAACGTGGCCAAAATAAAGGGAATTCCCCATCAAATATCTCTTTCTCAAAGAAAGAAACCAGAATTTAAAAGAAAAAAAATCGATTCTCTTATGAAAAAGAGGGATTAAAGAAAAAATACTCCCAAAGGGAGACCCTCTATGAAAAAAAAAAGAAAAAGAGGCCAAAAGCTGAAAAAGAGCAGTTTTTCGCCTTCTATGCCTTAAACCACGGGACGCTTCAGAAGAGACCGTGGTATGTCTTTTTCACCCCTAGCTTATCCCAAGTAAAACATGGTTCATTTCGAGGAATCCTAAAGTAAAAATAAGATTTACTTACTTGAATGATATTTTGTTTAAGAATTCGACGTTTCGAGTAAGACGTAGGAATTTTAAAATATAGCTTGATTTCTTATAAAACCTCCGCTAGATTAGCAAGTGTCAAGACTTAAGCAAATGCAAACACGAAGAGCTCAAGATCCTTAGGATTGAGGCTCAAAGCAATTTTCCCTTTTGTAAATAGCTTTTGTAAATAGACTTTGTAAATAGATTTTGAAAAAAATTGAACATCGAACAGCATAGGATCTGCTCATTTGGAGCAACAGGCCTTGTAAGTCTCAAGAGTTCGACCATATTTGGTCTCTAGGAGGTCGCCACTCTTAGCACCCCACCCATATCATGCATCTGCATTTCCACGCATGGACACTTGCATAACATGATTCCATTTAGGACCAGATTCCATAATTATATCCCTTTGGCGTGATATCTCCTCCTACCAGGGTTTTAAAAGTGAGATTTTGCTAAAGATTGGGATGATCCCATATTTTCGTGGATAGATCTATGGAGACATTGAAAGGGGTATTTGTCGTCTTTGCCATTATCCAAATCAATTTGGATAATGATAAAGAGGGGCATTTGTAAACACCCCAAAATCCCACGATTTTTTCAAAACACCTGGTTTTGCGAAAGCTGCCCCAAAGGGTTATTTTGAGTTTGGAAACCCAGGAGCCTTCCAGGCAACCCTGTATATATGCTTTAAACTATATATGTTTTAAAATATGTATTATATAGTTTTAAAAACTTTTAAAAGATGTTTTGAAACCCCACAAAGCGACTTGGCCTGACGAAAGCAGGACCAGAAGAGCGAAAGAGAGCCCGAAACCGGAGCATCCAAGCCCCTGTTATTAGCAAATCCATCGAAATGATCTCCGGAAGGTTAAAACAGAAGCGAACGACCATGTTGGTGAAGACCCAACGCAAGATGGAGTACTGATGCTGTCAGGCCCCGCACAAACCATTTGTTTCGAATATACTCTGAAGGAGTCAGAAATCAGATTTGGATCGAATCTGAACCATATATATCCATATCCCAATCCAAACATGTATGTGGATTTGGATTTGGATTTGGATCCAAAGATCCAATCCAATATCCACATCCATGGCCCACATCACCTTCTCATAAATAGAGGTGGGGCCCACAAGAAAATAACGTGGAAATCTTGGGCATGAGAGAGCATGGGGGGATTAAATATGAGTGAACATGTATTAAGCTTGACTTGTGTGTTAAGTTTTGGGTTAATCATGTGGGTTAGCCTAATGAGTGTGGGTTTAAGCTTGTATGCACCTACACCTAACCTAGGGCTGCACCAACTTGATGCAACTAGGTCAATGGGTCATGCAAAGGGATGCTCCTAACCCTAACCCTAGCCTAATCTCCCTTACTTAGCCATTTTCTCCTAATCCCGACCTAATCCTAGCCTAATTACCTAACCCACTTCCCTAATTCTAACCTAATCACCTAACCCACTTCCCTAATTCTAACCTAATCACCTAACCCACTTCCCTAATCCTAGCCTAATTCCCCTAACCTCACCCTAATCCTAGTCTAAACACCTAACCCACTCCACTAAACCTCACCCTAAGCCCAACCCACCTAGCTAAGTCCTAAACTACTAAACCAGCCCACCTAAATCCCTAGCACACCATATCCCCAAACCACCCAAGACAAATATCTGGCCCACCTAAATCCCTAGCCCACCATATCCCCAAACCACCACCACCATACCCCTAAACCACCCCCCCAATACCTGCCCAAACCGACCCATTAAAAACCTATAAAAACCCCCCCTTGTGGGTGGGTTTTGCATGAAATGCTTGGGCAATTCAGCCCTTCCTCTCCTCTCTCATCCCTTTCTCTCTTCTCTCACCTGCTCCCCTCTTAGAACCCACCACCTCCAACTTCCAGCAGTACCACCTCACTCCACTCCACTTCGGCCAGCTCCATGCCACCGGCTTCACCTGCCACCTTCCCTCAACCGGTTGCACCTTGACACCCGCCACCTTCACCCTTCGGCCAGCCTTCCACTCCAGTTAGTACCCCCATCTCAACGCTACATTTTCTTCACTCCCCCTCCATTCTCAGCCCCCACCCACCACCTTCCCCTAGCCAAGGCAGCACCTCATTCAACCAGCCACCATCTGCCACCCTCCATCCATTTGGCCAGCATCACCCGGCTCCACCACCTGCCACATCTTCCCTTAAACCTGCCCCTCCTTTCCCTTAGACACCCCCTAGCCAACACACTCAGCCTTACCTCTTCCTAGGACTTGCCCCATGCCTTAGTGACACACCTTAGCTCCCCTTACCTTCCCTAAGTACCCCAAGCCCAGCCAAGGCAGCACCCCCTCCATTCGGCTAGCGCCAAGGCACCACCCGCTGCACCTTTGCCATTCGGCCAGTACCTTCCCTTGCCACGCCCTTCAAAGGAGCTCTCTCTTGCAGCCCAAGGCGACACTCTAGGCCAAGCGCAAGCAAGTCACACCCGGACCAGCTATACGTAAGTGCCTAACTCGGTCCTTGTTTATAGACTTGCTTATGCTTAATTAAATTCGATATGGGATTGTAATAATGGAGCGTTGTCTCCCCCCGCTTGTAATAATGTGGTTTGGCACACCCACACACACGTGCACTTGAGCCTATTCTGCTTTTAGCTGCACACGATTTTGACACACACATGGGCCTAATCAGCCCTTAAGATATAACTATACGTATATAATTTAAAGTTGCGTGGGTTTTCTTTAAGTTGTGTGTGTTGTCTTTCAATTTTCACACTCACACACATTGAGCTTTCGCTCTTATTTTCAAGACCCGAGTAAGGGCCTATTACAATTTCGTTTTGGGTGTTTTACTTCATGTCGTGTGCATAGTATTTCATTTCTACACTCACACACATTGAGCTTTCGCTCTTACTCCCAAGCCCTTAGTCAAGGCCTATTGCAATTATATTTGGGTTTCATTACATGTCGTGTGCGTAGTATTTCAATTCTACACTCACACACATTGAGCTTTCGCTCTTACTCCCAAGACCTTAGTTAAGGCCATATTGCAATTATATTTGGGTTTCATTTACAAGTCGTATGAGTTGTCTTTCAATATACACACAACACCCACGCACACGTTGGCGACCTTCGGGCCCATATATATTATAAGTATTTCCCTTTCGACTATGTCTTTAAGATTTGGGTTTTAAAGGTTCAGTAGTGTGCGTAGTCTTTACATATATACACGGCACACACTTGCACAATTGAGTCTTTCCGCTCTTAAGATATAGCCATATTTCTCTTTTGCAATTTCCCTTTTGCAATTTACATTAAGTCATTTCTCTTCCGCATTGTCTTTTAATTCGGGTTTTCCCTTTGGAGTTGCATGAGTTTGCATTGCATATACACCATACCACGAGTTAGGACGCATATTGCATCAAAGCAAACCCCACACTCCCGCTCAAAATCGCCCCACTTAGGTCACGTGTGCATACACACGCCTAGTTGGCCCGAAAAGGGATAAAAAGAAAGACATAGGCACGTGCAAATCCACGTGAAATAAAACTTGAAAAACCATACAAATCAGCCCGAATCGAACACCTCAAATATTTTCTTAGGTTATCATGTCTAAAACTCGATTTTTTAAGCGTACAGACTGACCCTTGCGCATCGGTGCAAGAAGGTCTGCGACGAAAAGAGTTTGCTTGCTCACAGTCGCCACGATAGGAGTCAGATTTCAAAATATCTCTTCGCTAGCTTAAGCAAGCTAGCTGGCACGTTCTTTTGCTTAAATAGGACTTAGACACACGAAAAGATTCGTTTCAGGCCTAAGAACCAGAGGCGGGGATTTTTGGCGTCTACAACCATGAAATTCATCACTATCATACATCTCTTCAATAGAAACATCTTCAAATTGTTGAGACATATCCCAACCACCTATTTTTGTCCTCTCTCACCCTTAATCTCTTATTTTCTTTTGAAGCCTCAAATACCTACTAAATCTCGTGCCTTATTAGTTCGGAAACCCAATGACATGCACTAGTATCATTCTTAGTTCCCTTAAGGTGGTGTTTCATATGAGAAATACCATCATATTTTAGTGTATTGCAAAACATGCATTTGTTAACAAACTTATTGCCTTCATACACCGAAATGTAATATTTTCATGTCGGATCGATTTGATCGGAAGCCACTAAGAAAAGAGTGGACAATAAGAAAAAGAAAAAGGCTTTTTAAAGGTTAAGGATAAAAAAATCTGTAAAACCTCCAAATTTTTCAGGTGAAAAATCGAGTAGAATGAAAAAGAAAAGAGGTATGCTACGAATTTGACAAAAACTTAGAGATGGGGAGTTAAATTGGGTGAAACACTTGATAATCTTATCAATAAACCACGAAATCAAAAAGAATAAGGTAAGAAGAGAATCTGGAAGCAAGGAAAAATAGTGAAAAAAGATTTGGGAAGAAGTAAAAATGAATTCTGTAACTTTTGAATTTTATAAAACAAAAATCAACGTCGACTCGTACGATATGAGTGTATCATACCGATATATGATATCATACAATACAATACAATACATTCTCATATCATACGATACGATACAACACAATAAATCGTATATTGCGATATGTGATTTATATAGATATACGATAAAATTATATGATATCGTACAATACGATACGTTTTTTTTATATCATTTCATTATAAATAGTCGCATCCTTTTCGCGATAGAACTCGAAACCCTAGCGGGTGCTCAAAACTCGGACGGGCGCTTCTCCTCTCTCTCTTTATTTATGTATATATAAATAAAGAGAGAGACTGTTGGCAAGTGTCGTTTTTAGACTTTCCTGGTTGGTTGTACTTCATTCGCGAAGCACCACCGTCCACCTCGGTCGTGTGGCGTGTGTGCTTGCCCGAGTAACGTCCCATTCCGTCCTTCCTCGTAGTTGTATCCGTCCACCTCACCAACCTCGGTCGCGTCTGCTCCACTTCTGCAAGATGGCGTATTTCAAAAGAGGGAAGCTACCGTTATGCAGATCGGTAGATTCTGTTCCAGTTCAGTCACGTCTGCATCTTTACGATGGTCTTCTGTGTGTTGCATATGCTCCTATTAATGGCCGGTGACAATCTGCACTCCCACTTCTCCTTTTTGCTCTACTTTTGACCATGGGCGTCGCTCGTCTTCTTCGTACTTTTGACATCTCCAAATGCCTTCCAGTGGCCAAAATGATCCACGGTAAGTTGCTTTCGTCTGGATCTTTGACTGTTTATACTGGCAACCGTTTGATCGGCATGTACGTTGATTGCGGGGACTTGGAGGATGCCTCCCAAGTGTTCTTCGAAATGCCTGACCGAAATGTAGTTTCTTGGACACGGCTTATTTTCGGTTACACAGAGCGGGGCTTACCTGAAAGTGCTTTGGGATATTTACGTTCCATGGTTGAAGAAGGAATCGAGCCAAATGAATACTCTTATGTTGCAGCCGTTTCGGCTTGCACGGCTCTTGGTACTTTGGAGAAGGGCAAGGAGATCCATGGAAGATGTTTTCGATGTTCATACAGTACAAGTGTGTTCGTGAGCAATGCTTTGATCAACTTATATGCAAAAATCGGTCTACTCAAGTTTGCTAATCAAGTCTTTAGATCTATTTCTCAGCCAAGTTCGGTTTCTTGGACTTCCATTATTGCAGGTCTTGCAAAACGTGGGGAGACTAAAGAAGCTCTGAGTATGTTTCTTGAATCTCAGCTGGTTGGTATCAAGTTGAGCCCGCACTCTTCAGCTAGTGCTTTGGGTGCCTGTGCGAGCATGGCAGATCTGTACTGTGGCCTTCAAATTCATGCTCAGGTGATCAAATGTGGAATCGAGCGAGAAACATTTGTTGAAAACGAAATCATAGATATGTATGCTAAATGTGGCAAATTGGATTCTGCATATCGTGCTTTTGCAGTGAGCGTTGATCCAAGTATAGTTTCTTGGACTACACTAATTGCAGGTTATGCTCAACAAGGAAAAGAACAGATGGGCCTTATTCTTTTTGGTGAAATGCATGCTTCTGGTCCGAAACCAAATGAATATACATTTTCTTGTGTTCTTGGTGCATGTGGTGGCATGGAGGCACTGGAACAAGGTAAACAACTGCATTGTCTATCACTCAAAACGAGCTATAAGCTCAGTAGATTTGTTGGGAATGCCCTCCTTGACATGTATAGTAAATGCAGGCTTCTTGAAGATTCTATTAAAGTTTTTGAGGAGATGGAGGATCACGATGCTATCTCGTGGAACACTTTGATCGCTGGACATGCACAATCGGATTATGGTTGGAAAGCGTTTGCAATTTTCGACCAGATGGTACTTAGAAGTATAAAGCCCACAGTCTTTACATATTCATGCATATTGAGCTTGTGTGGTGATCTTCCGGCTCCACAGTGGGGCAGGCAAATCCATGGCCACATAATCAAACCAGGTCTTAGTACCGATTTGTTTGTTGGAAACTCGCTCGTGGACATGTATGCAAATAGTGGAAGGATAAGAGATGCTGTCAACGCCTTCAATTGCTTGCCAATAAGAAACTTAGTATCTTGGAACACTATACTCATGGGATATGCTCAACATGGTTTTGGAAAGGAAGCCCTTGAGATCTTTGCATTAATGCTCGAGTCTGGAATGGAGCCAAACGATATTACTTTCCTTGGTGTGCTGACTGCTTGTGGGCGTGCTGGTCTCGTTGAAGATGGATTCCGTTATTTTGAATCCATGTACAGAGACCATGGAATTGCCCCACGATCTGATCATCATGCTTGTGTGGTTGATCTTTTGGGCCGAGCAGGGCAGCTGAGAAGGGCGTACGAATTCATAACCCGTATACCTTCTCAACCAGACAAAGTGGCTTGGAGATGCCTGTTGTCAGCATGCGTGTCCCATAAAGACGTTGTACTAGGGAAGGTTGCAGCTGAGCATATAACAAGAATAGATCCCCAAGATATGTCAGCATACGTGATGCTCTCTGGTATTTACAGCGAGCATCGCATGTGGGATGAAACAGCAAAAGTTCGGCGGATAACGAAGGAGAAGGGATTGAAGAAAGATCCAGGATGCAGCTGGATCGAATTGAGGAACAAGGTTCACGCTTTTCTTGCAGGAGACAGGACACACGAAGAGTGTGATGTTATTTACGATTTACTGAATGGCTTAATGGCTCACATTTCGGATGCTGGTTATGTCCCGGACATGGCTTATGCGCTGAATCATTTGGTGTTCTGAGGACCTGTTCGACCTGATTGGATGTGGTGAAAGAATTGTCCTCTTCATCCTTCTGTGTATTCTTATTGCTGTTTCTGCTGCTGCCGCCGATGCTTTTTATCAGCACATGACTTCATTCTTAGAGATGGATGGTGTCAAAAAGATGGACTTAGTTGAACTTCTAGCATCTCAATCAAGGGCTTCCTTGAATCGAATCCGCGCCGCAGTGCCGGCCTTTGAGTGACTAGTTATTATCCTAGGGGAACAAGAAAAACGTCTTGTGGATGGATATTTCTAATCTTTCAAAGGAACCTTTTAGAGAAGTTTCGACGATGGCCAGGGTACTGGAACTTGAATTTTGGCACTGATAAAGATGGAAACCTTAGCTGAAAATGACTTACTTCTGGGTATGATGAACCAAGCAGCCTGCTGCATCCTCACACTTCCTTGGGGCTTGCTCCTTGTGAATCATATTCGTCAAATGCGCTCTACTTCACCCCAAAGCAAGAGACCTTTCTCGTCGGAAAAGGGAGAGACTCGATCAACGTGGAGAATGCATCGTCTTTCATTGTGCAGTAAAGAGAATTCCTTCAGCGTGTGAGAACGACTGCAAGCCTGAAATGCAGTGTCCGGCGATCCCTAAAAGAGCTGATTTAGAATAACGGCATATCAATTTACAAAACGATACTGTGCGAGAAATATTATAACGAGAGAACAGGAGTAATGCGGCAGACATTTTCATATCAGATCGTTGTTTTATAAAGCAAGTGCATGTTCCGGAAAAACATGTATACATCTCATGAGATCAATGTCTATGTACAGGCCATTGATATAACACACTGCATCTAGTACGATGCCCCGAGCTAGCGTGGCCGCGATCTACCTGATGAAGAGAAATAAATACAATAAAAGTTTCTTCAAGGCAAAGCTAATGTTAAGCTGCTGCCCTGGTTAGGAGTTTCATCATGAAATGAAACCTTCAGCCTGGAGCGGTCCTGGGTTCAGGCCAATTGGCACCACTTGGGACCATGATGCATCTGAAACCCTGGCTCGTGTATGATGCAACGGCAGCAGGGTTGTTTGCGTCACAGTGCAATGCCAAGGAACGACAACCGCATCTTCGAGCTTGCTCCTCAGCCTTGGCCATCAACTTCTTCGCTATGCCTTGGCGTCTCTCTGTCTGCTTGACTGCAACGTTCGATATGTAGGCAATACCAGTTCTGAAAATGATAAAACACTTGAGACAGACACTCGACATATAGGCAATATCAGCCCTGAAAATGATAAAACCGAGAGAAAGAGAGAGAGACTCAGTGGAACGCATTACCAGAATGATTTCTTTTGGGGAGAAAACATGCTGCGGTATGCAAAATTTTACGGTTAAGCAGATTGAATTCTATAAGGATTTAAAAACCAATGGTCTTTGATCTTGTGGCTCACAAATTTGATGTGTACAGCATAAGAGGTGTAAGTCGATTAGATGCTCTCATAAAATCTTGATCGCAGTCCCCTTGAGTAAACTACAAATTCTTCTTTTTGCAAGTGTCCCATCCCCAGAGTTTGGGCATGAAATGCGTCAGAAAGAAGAGCAAGCCAAACCAGAAATCACAGTAAGAAATATTAAACCATCATTCGGGTGTGCATGTGTGTGTACATGACCAGGCAGCCAACACTCAAATGTTAGAATTGACTCAAGCTCATCGGTAATCTTCTGCATTTGACCTTGTATGTTTGCGTCGCTGGAAATATACACACGGCGTAATCGTAACTCAAGGTGGGGAGCTATCTAGAAATCCGCATGTAAAACTACAGATGTAAAAGCGCTGGCTGACGTACTCTTAGTTTGATCCTTAGATGATGCACCCGAAAAACATTTTGAGAATGTTCCGTGAAGGAACGTTCAAAATTCACAAAACCCCAAATTGATGGTCAGCCATTATAAAAGCAAGCGAAACAGCAATTAAAGAAAGCATAAGTGCATTACATTATCTACTACAGAGGTAGAGTTCATTGCTATTACAAAAGCATGCTAAGAATTGCTTTGGATGAAAAATTTATGTATAAACTTAGTTTTACTCAAGAGAGGTATGTCTTATTTTGTGATAGTCAGAGTGCTATACATCTTGGCAAGAATTCTAATTTTCATGATAAGTTTAAGCATATTGATGGAATGTGTCGTTTGATATAGGATATAATGAACTCGAAGTAATTAGAGATTGAGAAATTTCACATAGATGATAATGGGTTAGACAGGTTGACTAAGACTTTGCCATGAAGAAAATTTGAAGCTTGACTGGTGGTTTGTAAGCACCTCCACTTGAGTTGGAGGGGGAGTTTGTTGGTTCCTCCTCCCTCAAGTGGAGGATGTGAGGTGAGAGAGAAAAAGGTAGAGTGAGAGAAGGTCATGGTGGCATGGCTTATAATTTTGCCATGTCTCATAACTATTGATATTTATTATATGCAGTGGTAACTTGTAATTTTTCTAATATAAGTGTCCTCTTTCATTTGCATATTTTAGGGCAATCGTACCGTCCACAAAAATATGGTTTTTTCTTGAACTGAAGCAATTTCTTTTGTTCTTTTAGTTGTTTTGAAACTTTCACCAAGGAGACAACCGTATTTGCATCATCAGTAAGGGATATTTGAGATTTATTTTAGAACTCTTTTGAGTTGTTTATTGTGTATTTCTCTAATTTGTTCGACTGCTTGATTTTCGTTGTTGGTAGGGAGTAAGGGTGTTGATATGTAGTATCTCAAAATATTTAGTAAAATTATGGTGGACAAGGTCTCCTGGTTTTTACCTCTCATATTGAGGGAGTTTTATAGGTAAAAAATTGTGGGTTTCGTGTTTATTTAATTTTTGCACAAGCATATTTGACGATTGATGAAGTAATCTTTCGTTTGAGATTGTTTATCCGATTTGGATACGGGAAAAGATTGCAGTGATCTGGATTCCCATGCAGTGAACCGGATCATCTGTAGACTTGAAGGTGAAGAAAGCGTGACATGGTCCTTCGTGCTTTATGATCATAAAGGGAAAGCTTCAGGTACATTCATTCCTCTCACGCTTTCATCCTTGCGTGCTGAATTTATTTAGGGAGCAATGACGGACATGCGGATCAGGAGACCCTCAAAAGTACTTAGTAGCTTGCGAAATCAAATCAAGATACTCAGTATTTCATGCATATTTTATAGAAATGAAACTATATATGCATTGATTCAATCGACACAGAAGTAGAATTGCTATGGGTCTTTCAGTAAGGTGTAACAAAAGGTAAGCAACTAGTTAATAAAAATTTAAGTCTAGCGTGAGATGCAGTTGAGGAAGAAGACGTGCTCTGCAACCATCATTTATCCGTGGTTTCATCATCATCATGCTCCCCGCTTACCAGTACCTTCTTAATGATCGCATATTGTAGGCCATGAGCATTCGTTGCAAGTGACCACAATTAATTGCGCATCAGAGATGCCCCATAAAAGTCACACCGCCCCTTCCGATCATCAAAAACCCGCCTCTCTCTCTCTCTCTCTCTCTCTCTAACACTGAATGGCTCTGCTTTTGCTGTTATCATTCTGCTTGTTCTTCCTTACTCAATCGCATACACCTGCGGGATACTACTACGCCAATATCCCTACTGTGAATGTGAATGAAAGGGTGCCCCATGGCTTGGCCTACCAATCTCCTCTTCAATTGTCGCCCAGCGCCGTCAAATTCTTCAATCCTGATGATCAGAGTAGTGATCAGACGGTTAAAGCTCCCACTTTTACAGCGGAGCCGGCCGCAAAGCCCAGAGCCACGCCCATAGGTGGTGATGAGATAGAAATCAGCCAGCAGAAACCTGCAGCACCTGATGGGCGTCGTAGCCGTGAAGTTGGAACAGCTGGAGCCTTTGGAATTTTGCCCTTCATTTTCGTCTTCGGGGTGCTTGTGTCGCTGGCAGCTGCCTACTTCGTCTTCCTGGCTCGCCGCCCCAGCCACATAGCCGCTGCTATCAAACTGGGGCCCTGATGGACTGCTATTCCATACGCACATTTCTTTCTGGCACTTCCTAACCAATCGAGTTTGTGTCTCCCTTTGACAAACAACTAGTGACTTGTTTGTTTGGTGAATTAACGCTCAATATTCTAATCAAAATTCTGACTGTCTACGTTATCTCAATCTATAGCTAGTTGATGAGTATGGTCATATATTAAACATTGCACGCCTGAACGCCCGAGAGAAGGGGTTACCCACCACCAGCCATGAGGAGCACCTTGGCGGAACTCAATTCTTTTAACAAAAGCAACAGGTTTACGTTTCACTCGAAGCTTGCCACTCATATGACTATGACCTGCTCAAGGACATCTCCTTGCACATGAATTCGTGTACATGTTAAAGATTAAGAATTGGTTGACCCTTTTAGTCAAGAGAGTACTTATTGCGCTAGTGCAAATATTTAATACTACCAAGGGCTTTGCAATGTGGTTTACTATAGGGAGACTAGATGGGTTTAGCCAGAACCTACCTGTTTATTAGAAAACAAGCGCCATAAAAGTCTGTAGATACAAAAGTCAGATTCCCGTCTACAGCGGGATAACAGTTCAGGTGGGGAGCTTTCTCAACTATAATCCATCGTGGCCCTTGCAGAGTGCGCTTAGGTGGGGACTATGGAACCAGTTCCAGTGGCCCACGTTTGGTTATGATAGAAACTGGAATTTCGTAGCCTCAGACCTCAGAATCAAGCATCCCTTAATTATTAAACAGAACCATCCCTTCTGCTGGCATGCCACCTTCCTTGATGATCCAATCGTGATCCATTCACTTACTTACTTCTCCCCAACACGGAACAACCAGGGCAGTTTATTGTCGAATGAATAATCCACAACTCTATCATATGACACGAGCAGCAGCATTTCTGGTGGTTATGTCTAACGATTTAGGCGCCAGCCGTAGCGGGAAGGCTTTCTGTATCCATTTATTGGCTCCTGTTTCCTCTCTTTGAGCAATCATCAAATCAAATTGAAAATGCAATCCCTGTTTGTGTGCGTGTGTATGTTTATGCAACGCTTGCGTGGTTTCTCCGAATTACCTGGCATGCTTTTCGGGTTGTTGGAAGAGAAAATGTGAAATATGGTATACTAGCTTGTCTTGAAAACGGATGAATGCAATCTAGATGGGCAATAATACAACGTTCAATATGAACCATTTAGAGCGTCTGTGGTACTTCCTCTGTTGGCTGACCGCTGCTCATCAAGAAAAGCCTATTACTATCGACTGAACTGAAGTAGGTGTCACTGCCAACCATGTGTCAACACTTACACAGGCTGTTGATAAACAATATGAGAGATGTTGTAGAAGGGCGCAATGCTGTATATAATTGTCACAGCCAATCAGGTGCATCCACGAGAGATTGAATTCAACGTTTGATGTGAAGCGCTCCCATAAGATTCAGACTTTAACAATCGAACGAGACTGAAATACATTAAATGAACGGTGTTGTAATGGTTGCCTTGGGGAAGAGCTCCAAACTTGAACGAAACTGATTTGAAGGTACAGGAGCAAAAGTCAGTCTTCAGAAAATTCATTTTTACAAGTGCAGGAGCTCCGTGGCATGTTAAAGCACTTTCTTTATGCTTATTTCGACACCGCTAGAGTTTAATGACCGATGCATGGTGAAATTTCTTCAGGATAGAATGCAGTCGCACCCGATTCATCTTGCACGAAGGCAATCTAGTCCCACGCAATACGGTGAAACAGAATGAAAGAGAGTAGACTATGGATACAGAATGTACGGATTAAAGAGAACGGACACGATATTTCTTAAAAGGATTAATGAACAAGAATTTGCACAGTGGAAGAGAGTAGACTATGGATCAGAGATGTGTGTCTTGTTCTCCAGAGTTCACATACCTTTCTCTAGTCTCCAATTCAACCGTTTCACTGAACAGACATGACTGTTCAGTCACACAGAAACCAGTTTTGAAGATGCATTCCCTCTTTCTGTTCTCATTCAATATTCTGTTAACGTTACAAATATAGAGCCTGTGATTCTCTCTAGTTTTGATAATCACCAAAACCAATTAATCGGTTCTTCCAAAATCCAACGGTCTTATTTGTTCGACCATCTTATCTTGTCACAGTTCGTCACGTTGATGGCCCTACCCATAAGCATCGATATGCAACCACCGGCGTCCCTCCAAATGAAGTACAGGATTGAGTGACCAATTATATGATTCCTTCCTTGGTGCACTCTTAAGTCGAACAAAACAATTTAACCTGCTATCTCTCTAACATGATGCAATCAAATATTAAAAAAAGAAAGAAAGAATTGAACACCAAATTTAACGTGAAAAATCTTTAAGAAAAGAAGAAAAAACTATAAGAACATCAAAGCCTAAAACTCTACTATATAAAAGAGAGTGGATACAAGCATATGGTCTATAAGAGAGCCTCGACAATAATGGTAATAAATATAAGGAAGTCAAATACCACCATAAATATCACCTAAAAACTCAAAATAGAGTTGAAGAGGATCTCACCAAATGTGAATTACAAAATTGATGAGAATAGAAAACATTGAACAACAAAGAACTCACGATTGAGAACTCCGACCTTTGAAGGTGATGCTTTCATGTTCAATCTCTCACAAAAAACCTGTAATGCTAGTGTACTCTCTCTCCACAATGCAGCCACACCTAATATGCAGCTGCCACCATCCAAAAAAATTTGCACTAGGGTTTCACATTGAGTGTTCACATCACAGTGATGCATTAACTAGTGGGCCCCTTTCCCATCAAACTCCCCTTCCAACTAAGGGGACCACAATCTTCACTTACTAGAAGAATAGGCGAACTTCCGGTCAGCTTTATGCAAAGTTCATACTTCTCAATAACAACATTTGTCAACATATCCAAGAGATTATCATCGGTGCATACCTTCTCAACTTCTAGCAACTTCTCTTCTACAACCGACTTAACCCAATGATATCTCTAATTAATGTCCTTTTTTTTAGTAATAAGTAGAGTGTTTCGTGAGACAAATAACACATTGATTATCACAATATAAAATGTACCTTGGTTTCATAAAGCCAAGCTCCTACATGAATTCTTCCGTCTAAAGTAACTCCTCGGCACCTTCATTAATAACAATATATTCAACGTCAATGGTTGATAAAGCAATACACTTCTAAAGTCTAGACTGCCAAGAAACTGCTCTCCCTACAAAAGTAACCAAGAAACCTAAGATACACCTACAATTGTCAAGATCACCTCTCAAATCTAAATCTATATAACGCATAAGTTCTAACTTGTCATGTCCAAAACACAATCTCAAACCAACAATACCCCTTAGATACCTCAATATCCACCTTACTGCATCCCGATATTCCTTCTCAAGATTAGACAAGAATCTACTAATCACACTAACTACATGTGGTATATCTGGTATGGTGCAAAACATGGTATACATGAGGTTACCCACCATAGAAGAGCAAGAAACCATAATCATCTCTTTCTTTTCTTCATATGTGGAAGGACATTGATATATACTTAATTTAAAATAATTTGCAAGAGGAGTGTTGACCACCTTAGCATTGTCAATGCTAAACCTATTAAGTATCTTCTCAATATAATTTTTTTTAGATAAAAAGAGCTCGTTTTTCTCTCTATTCCTATATATTTGAATGGCTAAAATCTTCATAGTTGGCCCCAAGTCTTTCATAGAAAAAGATTTGCTCAATTACTTCTTAACATTAGCAATTTTCAAGAGATTCCTACCCATAATCAACATGTCATCCACATAAAATAAAAGAATGATCTATGCACAAATACACAATGATATGAAGAGGTCCTTTTATAGACTTCTTTCTCCACTATAGATTCAAATTTCAATTATGTTTGAAGCTTTATTTAGACCATAGAAACTCTTCTTGAATTTACACATATATTCTTCTTTTTCTTTTACTGCAAATCCCTCTCATTGTTACATGTAAATGTCTTCTTCCTAGTCACCATGTAAAATGGAGGACTTCATATCCATTTGTTCCACCTCCAAATTTAGGGTTGTAGCTAAAACTAAAACAATATGAATAGAAGACATTTTCACAACAGAAAAAAATATCTCATCAAAATCAATACATTTCTTCTCATTGAAGCCTTTCAAAATTGTCGTGCCTTTATCTAGGCCTTAAAGTATGTCATCTTCCTTTAATATAAAAATTCATCTATTTTTAAGAGCTTTTTTGCCTTTAAGTAACTTTACCAACTCATAAGTACTACCCATTTTGCTTTACAATCATATTGCATGACTTCTTCATAACACTCGAGCTTCCTACCACCAGTAAGTAAAATATTATCATTAAAAGAATACCTCCTAGAGGCTTGTCTAACTCTAGAAGATCTCCTAACATCTTCAGATTGAGTTGTATCAATAGTTGACACTTCTGGTACATCAAGTTCATCATTTGCATTATTTACTCGCCGAGAATGAGGTATTGTGTCAATACTTATAGGAATGTAATCTGTCTCAAATAAATCATTTTGCTATCTTTCTTTAGTGATATCTTATATCGTATGTTTCTCTACAAAAAACATATCTCTGGTCCTAACAATTTTTTCCTGAATAAGATCATGGCACCTGTAACCCAATTCATCATCTATAATAGCTCAGAAAAATACATTGTCTTATCTTGGTATCAAGTTTATACCTTCCATCCTTAGGCACATGGACAAACATTTTGCACTCAAATACTCTCAAGTGATTGTAGTCAACTTCTTTGCCAAACTACATATCATTAGGAGCTTTAAACTGTAAGATAACACAAGGTGAGAGATTTAAAATATAAACTACAGTACTTGAAACCTCATCCCAAAATGACTTTGACAATTTGGTTTGAGAAAATAATGTTCTAACTCTCAATTAAAGCAATTCATTCTTTTTGCTAAACCATTAAGTTGTTGTGTCTTAGGAGGAGTCTTTTCATGCCTTATGCTATGCTATCTATAATAGGAATTAAATAGTTCATAATATTCACCTCTATTATTTAATCTTATGCATTTCAACTTTTTTCATGTTTAGCTTTCAACCATAAGAAAAAAAACTTTTTAAAGTCATCAAACACTTGTTCCTTTGATTTTAAAGTATAAACTCATAATTTTCTATAGTAATCATCAATAAATGTCATAAAGTAAAGAGAATCACTAAGTGTTTGAGTATGCATAGGACCACACATATTTGAATGAACCAAATCTAAAATATTTGATTTTCTAGAAGGAGGAGAAGGAGCAAAGGAGATTTAATTTTGTTTACTAGCCATGCAATCTTCACAGTCTCTTTGAGGTACTCCATCTAGACAATCAATCAAATTATTTTTAATAACAAAAGTCATGCATTTTTCACAAATACCATCAAGTCGCTTATGCCACAACCTCACGTCACTAGTGGCCTCAATAGTATCAATCAAAGACTTGGAAATACTTGCATGTATCAAATAAAGAGAAGTATTATTCTTACCTTTGTTCAAAATAAGATTGCCCTTGGTAAGCTTCCATTAGCCATTCATGAAGTAATTGGTAAAACAATCATCATCAAGCTTTCTCATTGATAATAAATTCAAGTACAAATCATGAACATACCTTATATCTTGAAGAGGCAAAATAGTACAAATGTTTGTCTTTAACTGAATAACTCTCATGTTAAGAACTTTAACTAAACCTGAGTTTTCCATCTTTACACAACCAAACTCACCTCAAGTATAAGTGTTAAAAAGTTTAATCCTCAAAACAGCATGAACTAAAGTTTCACTATTTACAGCCTAAGTGGGTCATCATCTACAAATTTATTACATCATCATTTAAATAAGAAAATCTTCGGTGGTCACTGCAATTGTCCTTATCTTCTTTTTTCTCTTCCTTATTTTTATTATCTCTTTTGAACTAATAGCAAAACTTCTTAATATGACCTTTCTTCATAATGATAGATATTCCATATCTTGAATTTACCTCTTGACTTACTTTTGCTCTTATTTTTGCTACTACTGTTATTTTTTTGCTTATCTCAGCATTTACCATATACCACCAATACATTTAACTTTAAAGATAAACTATGTGCCTTGTACTTTAATTCTTCACTTAAAACAGTTTTTCTATAGATTCAATGATAAGATAAACCTTAGGAGCATAATTAAAAAAAGTAGTCCTAAAAGTTTCTCAAGAATCGAGTAATGTAGTCAATAACCAAAGACCCAAAAGGTCATTACTCATTAACTGTAGTGGCCATATAATCTACAAGAACTTGAAATTCATTTAAGTGGTCTACTATAGCACTCTCATCCTTATATTTCAACTACATCAATTTGTTTAATAAAAATAACTTATAATTGCATGTCTTAGAAGCATAGATCGACTCTAACTTCTCCCAAAGAGTCAACATTCTTCTCATGGGCTATATGAGGATAAACATTCTGATCAACAAAATAACAAATAAAGCCACACATTTGCTCATGCACAAACTCTCATTCTTTATCTGTTTCACCTTCTGGTTTTTCTATTTTAAATATTGGCAAATGCATAGACTTCACAAACAATAAATCCCTCATCTTCATCTTTTAAAGTAATGAAAACATTGATAGAAGCATTATACTATAATGAACACAAGTTGTTTAAAATAGAATGATGTCTAAAGAAAATACTACTAAAGTTGAAAAATAAATATTAAGATTAGCAATGCTATATTTTGTTGAGTATTGAGTAGTTAACAATCAATATGTGTAAAAGATGTTAATAGCAGAAATAAAAATATTGAGGTTGATGTATGGTTATAAAAGAAAATAGTGTACCTGTAGTGAGATAAAATGTCAAGATAGTAAGAGAGTTGTATTAAAATGATTTAGAGTAGTTTCATAAGCAGCTGGTACCTGATTGCCACACGTTGTTCCTTTCTCTCTTTGACCTTTAACTAGAGGATTGTATCACTTCAAAACTGTTCTTACACAAGCTGCTATAGTTGTTGGTGTACAATTCTTGTGCCTTTTCCTAATCCCATTGCTACAAGGAGTTTTAGTTGTCATGCAGGACCGTGGTGCTTGAATTATGCTTTTCACTTTTCCTCTTTTTGTTTTTTATTGGCTCATGTCCATCTAGCCTCTCTCTTTTAAACTATTCGATATGATTGTGTTATTTCCTCATGGTATATGTCTATTCCCTGCAGTCGAAATAGTTGCTTCTGTTTCTACCTACTCAACTTGTGACGATGAATTAAAAACAATGACTATAGTGGAAGGTCTCATGGAAAGCTTGGTGCATCTATTCTACAGTAGATGGGTTTGATTGGTGATGTACACGGGCTCTCTCTTTTTTCTTTTGACAAAATGACGAGATGTTGGTTAGCCCAATTATCTCTAAAAGGTTTAAATGGTGAAAATTAGTCTTTCTTTTTGAAATAGTCCCTATACTAATCTTGGGAATGACATCAAGACAGAGTGTTTAATTCATGGTACCACATGGATGGGAGCCTCAATTTTAGGAACTAGGGTACTAGGTTCACACCTCGAATCAAACAAGGAACGCAAGAGGGCTATGAAACTACAATTCTATGAACCAAATTTCACTTTAAAAAATTGTCCCATGTCAAAGAGTGAGCATGTAGATAGAGTTGAAACTTGTAACTGTTCGTCCCTGGATGCCCTAACTCCTCTCTCTCTCTCACGATGGTATTCTCTTTCAGCTGGTATTGCTCATCGTCCGTGCATGCAAGACAGGTAATGGCTTCCTTCTCTTCTTCCCCCTCTCCTTCCTCGTCTTTCACAATCATTCAGTTTTCTGTTTGAACTCTCTTCGTCATCTCTTTATGTTTTCTTCTTTAGTTATGCTCTCTTATTTGTCATCCCAACTGCTTTGTGGTGAAATTAGCATGTTCGATGCTGGTCAACAATGGATTTGTTCATTATCTTTTACAGTTGCGGGATTTGAGACATGTATTAGGTTTGCTGAATCGCTTTCTCTTGGCATTTCACTTGGAGAGGCAATTTCTGATGACTTCTTATTCTTTTGCGGTATTGATCCTCCCAGACTACTAGATTGGTTCATTGCTATAGATTTTTTGGTGGGGCCATTGTTATAGATTAAAGTTATGATGCTTTTAGAAACTCCCCAAGTTTTGTTAATTTTTATTGGAAATGAACACTATCATAGAAAAAGACCCCAAATTTTGCTGCTTCTGTTAAAGAAGGTCCTGCGTTCTTGGAGTTTCTTCGTTAATATACTAGTTCAGTTATAAGCTTGATTGATGCTTCATTGGATTTTCCACCGAAGAGCGTCACCTGAGATACCTATTTCTATTTGTTCATTCAACAGCTCCCACTTTTTTGGATCTCAATTTTCCTTGAGGTAGTGATTGCATGAGTTTATTTTAGAAAAGAACATAATGTGACTTCCCGGTTTGTCAAAATCTATGTAGAATCCATATATTCTTTCTCGTATTTCTTCGATCTTATGCAATTCGGTGTAATTGCGCATGATATAGCAAAACAGTGTATATATAGCAAAATAATGTGTATATAGGTATATATATTAATTATTCTTTCTCATTTTCCTATGGATTCTCAAGCCTTTTGTATTTAATGATTTTTGTTAATACAAGATCATATTTAATTCAAATCTTGTTTGTGTGTGTAGGTATATATGTGTGTAGGAAAACATGTTTCCGGCTACAAAATTATCGATTTCACCGACTCTGGAAGACCTAAAGATCTTCCACCATTTACTTGTAATCTTGTTAGTGTCAAAATTTTGTTTGACATATAAAATAAGAAGGAAAACAGGCAAGTTTCCGAGAAGTTGGATCAACAGAAATTATCTAACACCAGAACGTGTGATTAGTCTCGGCATAGATACACGTGACATTCATGTCATATGGCCACCAACATATATTTGAATAACATGAAAGACGTGCTTTGATGCCATATACTGATCTCTTATATCACTTCATCAATGGCCACATATTGTTCTCACATGCTTATTTACTGGTGGGCAAATTAGAGGTGAAGGATCACTAAGTGATTGAGAATTCCTTTTGGTTTCTTAGAGTGTGTATTCAAATGAATCGAAAATTCTCTTTGCTTGCACTGGCTATATAACTAGAGAGTGATGACTTTTCCTTTTATGAACTGCAATTGATGGAGATACCTAATCTTTCGAGTTGAATAGACAGGTTTTGCTGAAATTAATGGGTTTGCTGCCTTCTTTTCTATTGAACGTGTTTTCCACAATTACAATGACAAGGAATCCATGTAGCCGAGAGCACTTAACGTGAGAAAAGGGATTCATTTTGTTATTTATATTGTTTAACTAACTTTGATATCTCAAATTGTTTAGAATATTGTGTTTTAATTATACTATTTTTCTTTGTTATGTTACTTTTATATTTTTTGATATTATTGTGATTTTTTCTTCTTTATTACCAATTTTTCTATTACATAGTTTGATGTAGGAATCAATCAGAGATGAAAGCCTGGCATGATATAATAGTTTATACTTTTTGCAATAACTTTGATTTGGACTTAAAGTTGTGGTTGTAATTGTTTTTGTTATAAATATGAAGTTGTAATTGGTTTATCCTCAAAATTATTGTAGATTTAAAAGATGTTTTAAAGATATTTTTATTCATCTTATTTAGATGATATCTATATATTGTAGCTTTCTTGTGAGTGAGAATTATCTTCGACCAAGAAAAAATTATGATGCTTTTTTTTTAAAAAGGAGAAGCACAAATACATTGTATTTGAGACAATTTAATTGTGTGTTATTTTAGAGTGTATTTTTTTAAGGCTGATTTATTTTTTATAAATTTTAATTTTATTTTTGAATGATGAATAAAAGTTATAGTTGTTGGTATGTTTGTAATTTGTGAATAATATTTATCAAACATAAAATTAACTCTATGACGTTGGAACTTGAGTACCATGTTATAGAACAAATCAAACTCGAAACCATGATTCCAAGTGTAATCAAACGGAATACTACATAGGGTCCTTATACCAAATGCTTGATGTCGTGAATCAAATACACCATGTGGCGACTGCATAATGATCAAACCGCTACGGAGCCTTATACTGCAACCGCGAGAGGCAGATCATTTCTTTAATTGAGACATGTTCGGTGCGAACTGAAGGTAGAACGGGAGCAACTATTGGGTTTTGTGTGCTGGTATAGCTGGAGATGGAAAATTTCAATGGTGTTATCCTTATTTATTGAGATGATATTAACAATAGGTACACCTTTTAATACATGAAATAATATGGCTAAGCATATTAGGAAACAAGCAAAAGATGTGTTGATGAATTTAAAGGAAGGATACCAATATAAAAAGGAAGCTTGGTGGTGAAGTGAAACAGTAAAGAGGCTAAGTTACAATTTGTATTATACCAACAAAACCAATGAAAATTGGGGTTTTATAAGAAAGCAAAGAAGAAAAAAGGTCATTAGTCAAACAAAAGTTAAGATTTGAGAGAATTTATATAAAAAGCTCAACTCAAAAAAAGGTGAAAGAGATATTTGTACGATAATTAAGGCTAGAAATAAGAAAAATAAGGATCTTACTTTTATTAGATAGATCGATGAGAATGAGAATATTTTAGTGGCATGATATAAAAATAAGCTTTTTACAAATTAGAATCCATGTAGTAATATATGAAATAATATGAAATAATAAAGAAAGATTTAGCTTATGTTGAGTTAAATATGTAGTTGACCATCTAGTACGGGGGAAAAGGCTTCGCTATTGGTGCTTGGAAGAGAGTTCCGTTTTCAGCTAAGATGAGCATGGTGACCAACGCAGCAGTGGCAAGCTCGAAGTCGAAAAGGAGAATTAAAGCGATTAGACCAGGTCAGGGTGATAAATTAATCAGTTGGGAAAATCCCGGAGAAGGTTTGATGGCTGTTAATACTGACGGAGCAACCCGCACCAGCGAAATGCAGGCGTTAGCAGGTGGTGTGTTTCGGGACAAAAACGGTAGATGGCAGGGTGGTTTCTCAGGCGAGATTGAGAGGTGTAGTGAGGGCAGAATTGCGGGGCGTTCTCTTGGGACCAAGAGAAGCATGGTCGAGAGGATGGAAGAAGGTGGAGAGGTACAAGTGGACAACGCCATAGTCAGATAGAAATGGAGCAGGCAGCGGATGCTGAATTAAGGTGGTGGTCCTTGCTAACGAGTGGGAAGTTCGGTGGAAGCTGGTGCAAAGAGAAGCCGATCGAGCAACGGACTTATGGCTAATCTGGCTTTCACACACTGTGGGCATTTCACTTGGCATGTGCCCTGCTAATCTCGATACCATCCTTCACTTTGTAACAGACAAATCTATAGAGCGCGTACCCGTGCGCTCCCTACATCCGGAGGCTTCACCATGTACCATAACCGCTTGTAAACCCCCTCTTATACATACACCGTGTTGTACGTGTGTGTCCCTTGTAAGGATCGGGTGTGCTTATAAACCCGAGCCCTGTGTGTGTTTAGGTCTAAGCTAGGTCACATTAGTCTAAGTCTAGGTTAGGTCAAGATCGGGCCCAAGTCGGGTCGGGTCCGGGTCGGGTTCGGGTCCCGTCGGGTCCGGGTTCGGGTCGTGTCGGGCCCAAGTCCTATCGGGTCGTGTCGGGTCCGGGTTACGTCGGGTCCGGGAACTATCGGGTCAGGTAGGTCGGGTTCTAGGGGATCAGGTCAGTCTGGGACAGGTGGAGGCTAACCGGGTGACGGTTAGCCTGTTGGGCGCAGGTGGCACCCAGGCGTGAGGCGCGGGACACCTCACCCGCATCCCACGGGCGGGAGCGGTTACAGGGTGTAACCGCCCCCTCCCCCTGGGAGGGAACGGTTATCCAGGATCGGGCGCCTATAAGGCAGCCCTCCAGCCCCATTGTTCGGGTTGTTGGAAGTGTGGAGTGAGAGTGAAGAGTGAGAGTGGAGTCCTGTGAAGGCCAAGTGCAGAGACGTGGAACTTCAGGGCCGGACAACGCCCCGTAGCCGTTTCCGTTAACGTGACCGGGTGCTGAGAGGTTCTGCCGTGCAGAACCGTGGTGCTGTTGAGCCAGCGCAGGAGGGTGCCGCGACAGGGTTGTGGCGCATGCCACAGAAGCAGTCGGGCGCTCCAGGTGAGTTCTTTCAGAACAGGGCACCCCCGTTCCGTTCCTCTTGGCGACATGGACTGTCACAAGCGGTGACAGTCAGTAAACCTCTCCAGGGCGCAGACAGTGCGCTGCCCACCCCGTTCAGCAACAGGGTGCTCTCCAGGGTGCCGACAGAGTGCCCCTCTTCCGTCCAACAGCAGGCGCCTGTGTCACAGGGCGCCCTTCTTCCGTTCGGCTGCAGACGATACTCCACAGGGTGCCGCTAGGGTGCCTGCCTTCAGCCACAACCAAAGACGACGTTCCCAGCCCCCGTGCGACCCCAGGGCGCACAGGACCGTGTGTGCAGCCGAGAGACCGGTGCAGCCGTGTACACCCTGTCCACTACAGCAGTCTCTCAAGGCCGTGTACAGCCAACCTAAGGAGGGCGTGTGTGTGTGTTAACCTCTCTTTGGTGCTCCTATTTAGGCGAGATCTTCTCTGCTCGGTTCCAAGTGGGAACCCTAACTAAATAGGGAACGTAAGGTTGTATTTTACACATCGGAATGGTCTAAGGGTTATGCCATGTTTGTGTATGTTTGTCTTTGAAGATGCATGAGTGGTGAATGTGCAAACCCCGCCCAACACTTGTTAAAAAAGCACGGTTTGTGACATAGGCTGATAGAACCACCGAGTGGTTCTAGCCATCACAGTGAAACAAGGTTTTCGAAAATTTTTGTTTTGAAACGACACTGTGACACACTTGAGGATGTTGAAGGGGCTGCGACCCCACAAAGGGTTACCAGTTTGATGGTTTTGGTTTGTACCCTGTTATTCGTATTAAAAAGAAAAAGAAAAACGAAGAGCCGATCCCATCCCAAGCAGTGATACGAACAGACCCAAACGTCTCGGTCCTGAGCGGCCGCTACACTAAAGGGGAGGGGGCCTAAGCGAGTAAGCGGGATACATCCTTCTCTGCAGGTCCTCCACTTTGTTTTAGCGTCCCACTCATCTCTCCAGGTTCTCCTTCCCTCGTGTGGCTGCGGAAGCACCAATAGCGAAGCCAAGTTCAGTCCCCATAATCTCAATAACAACAGACTGATCTGAATGGCAAAGTTCCGTAAGAAGGGGAACCCCCTTCTGCTTCTTCTTCTGTCTCTTCTCCTGCTCGTCGGTACCGTCATCTCCAAGGATGCTTCTCGAAAGATCGATGATCTGCACGAAGAAGAAGACGAAGATCTCGACTTTCTGGATGACGACGGTGTCGCGTCATCCGCCAGCAATGACGAGGAGCTCTCCTTCGATGAGGACTACGACGCCCTGGAGGATCTGAACGATGATGCCGATGGGGCGGATCACGGCCCCTCTGTGGACGACAAGGACGTGGTGGTGCTGACTGACGTTAACTTCAGCCGATTCATTGAGGAGAACCGGTTCGTGATGGTGGAGTTCTACGCGCCGTGGTGCGGGCACTGCCAGGCGCTGGCACCCGAGTACGCGGCAGCTGCCACGGAGCTGAAGGGTGTGGCGGTGCTGGCGAAGGTGGACGCCTCTGTGGAGAACGATCTCGCTCAGGAATACGAGGTGCAGGGTTTTCCCACGGTGCTCTTGTTTGTGGATGGGATTCATAGGCCGTACCCTGGAGCCAGGAATAAGTCAGTCATCTCTCTCTCTCTCTCTCTCTCTGTCACACACACACACACTGTGTGTGTTTGTGTGAGAGAGATATGTTTGAATCTCGACCATCGCGTGTTCCCTTCTGCTTATTTCCTATTCAGATCTTGATTCGCTCCGGCCACATCGTAAGCTGGGATGCCTCTATTTGAGATTCTGCATGATAAGGGTTTAGGCATGCTAACCCTTTTGCCGATTTGCGGGAACCCTATAAAATTTCTCTTCTTCTTTTTGGCCGGGAATGGAACAGGGTGATCAGGGATGAACATTGTAGAAAAATTGAAGTGTATTTATCCATGCGATCTGCTGTTTTCATGGTTGGCCTTACAACTGATCGCGTGAAATATGCCTATGTGGAACGATATGCATCAATTGATTAACGCCAGATAGAAGGTTCTCTACCGTCTGGTCTGTACAACTAATGAATTCATAACAAGAAAAGGGCTTTGGCCGTCTACCTGAGCTCTTTCATCTGTCCCGATTTATCTACTCCCCCCTGCATTTATACGCTTGACATATTTGACTTCTATATTTCTTTGTTCATTCCATCTTTGGCAAATCTAAACTGCGCCTGACTTCATTACACATTAATAAGGTGCAATGCTTAGTAAATGTTCTAGGGGGATTTATTGTGTACAATGATTTTTTCCCACGTTCCTTATCTTTCTAGGTAGATCTTTTTGTCCCTATTTGTAAGATGGTATCTCTGGTTTTACTACAGTACCTAGCAGAACTCTACTTGGCCTTTGAGGACCCAGAAAAGAGGGACAAAAAAGAGGCGTATTAGCATGGCAGTTGTGGCAATTAAACAGTCTTTGGTGTTTAGTTATTACAGGGTACCTAGTTAATTACACTTTTATATGTTTGATTCCCAACATTAAAAAAGAGCCTCAACGTACCAGCTAGTTTAGACAAATCTCTCTTTGCAATGTTGTTCTCAAGATTATTACAAAGACCATAACCAATCGACTAAGGTTGGTATTGCCTGGTATTGTTGGGCCCTATCAGACCACTTTTGTTCACGGTCACCTTATTACTGATGATGCCCTATTCATTTTTGAAGCATCCCATCACTTACGGAAAAAGAAATCAGGTAGCAAGGCTTATATGGGTATCAAGCTAGAGACAGCCGCTGTGTTTTCGTTTCCTGAAACTGAATGTAGATGTGTCAGTCAAAGGAAATGATAATAATGGAGCTGGAGCGGTTCTTAAACATGAGAGAGGAGAAGTGCATGGAGAAGCTGTTTGGACAACAGGAGAGGTGGATGACTTGAAGATTTGAGAGGTGATGGTGGTCAGACGTGGTCTCACCTTGGCAAGGCAATTATAGGTTCAGCATCTTTTGGTTGAGACTGATTGCGAGGAATTTTTTACTGCTCTGACATTATTTCAAGATTTCCTATATATTAGTAGGCTTTCCCTCATAGTTGTTGGCATCATGTTAGTCAGAAAGCAAATAAGGTAGCACGCTGCTCACCTCAATAGCAAGTAGTTACACGCAGAAGGTATGGCTAGAAGACCCACCACCAAAAGTTCTAGAGCTACCTAACTTTACTTTTTCTGTCAGAAAAAGTCTTCGATTAAACTGTTTGGGATAGCCCGAAAATCAGGCTGGCTAGTTGGCTAAATCCTAGGTCAAATAGGTGACATGGCCTAGCCCAGCATGGTGTTTTGCAACAGAAGGGTGCTACTACGTTCTGTCTGTTACATTTTCATATCTCATGTGCGTACAATCAGCAGTATTGCATGCATTGTAAGTCACCGGTCTTCCTTAAAAGTTTACATTTAAAGTGCATTAATGGGAGCCTTACATCTTACATATTATAGACTTCAAGTACATCATAAGATCAGCGAGTTTACGAACATCAAAGTGCTGCACATCATGTTGCATAAAGCTTATAATGTGTAACCTTCCTGATATCTCTGTAAGGTCTCTGATTCCAGTTCAATGTCATCGCAGTTGCTCTGGTGCTTTCATTTCTAATATAATGTGTTAAAAGTTTCTTTCCCATGGGAGTTTGTTGGCTAAAACTAATTAATCCTACTTTCAGAGATGCTATTGTATCTTGGGTGAAGAAGAAAACTGGACCTGCGGTCCACAACATTACCACCATAGAAGATGCAGAGAACGTGCTAAGTACTGATAGTCCACTGGTTCTGGCCTTCCTTGATTCTCTAACGGTACTTCCGTACACACTTTTTCTCCAGCAAAATATAAATAATCTTGTTGGTTAGAGTCTTCAGTTGGGATTCAGATTTCACCTTCATTCTTTGTTTGGTAATTGGTGTTCCATCAATTCCTCACATGGTTGTGCCACTGTTTAATCATTCGAGACTAGGGCTCTGACAGTGCGGAGCTTTCTGCTGCATCAAGACTGGAAGATGCTGTAGCTTTCTACCAGACTGCTAGTGAAGATGTTGCGAGGCTTTTTCACATTGATCCAAAGGCTAAACGTCCTTGGCTGGTCTTGCTAAAGAAGGAAGCTGAAAAAATAAGTCACTTCGGTTAGCCATTTTCCCTTCTCTGAATAAATTTAGCTTATCTTGTAGTTTCAAGTTTTTGGATAGCGTTTTAGTTGTTGATTCTTTCCCTGTCAGATGGAAACTTTAGTAAAGCAACAATAGCTGACTTTGTGTCTGCCAACAAGCTTCCTTTGGTGACCACTTTTACCAAGGAAGCTGCACCTTCTATTTTTGAGAATCCAATAAAGAAACAGGTAATCGCTTCTGGTAGGCCCTTACAGTTTTCTCTGATACCTTCCTAATCATTGTAGTTATACTCAACAATACTTTCTAGTTGCATATTCTACTTTCTTCAGTACTTTCTTTTTCCCTTTTTCAGATTTTAATATTCATCTCTTCAAAGGATTATGAAACCATATTGCCAATATTCCAAGATGGTGCAAAGCTTTTCAAGGGAAAGGTGATGATTTTCATTGTCTCATTTCAGTTGCTTTTCTTTGATTACCATCCACTTTTGCATCTCTTATTAATGACTTTTCTCATGGCTTCTAGTGACATGTCGTGTCTCCTGTTTCAGCTTCTGTTTGTTCATGTGGATATGGATAATGAAGATGTTGGAAAAGCAGTTTCAGAATACTTCGGTGCGACTGGAGATGGTCCAACTGTATGTCGTTCACTTTTCCCTATGATAATATACTTGTCAGTTTGACCCCATATTGTTTATGTATGTATGTTTCCGTCTTGTGAGTAAAACGACTTTGCTTTTGTGAATATACTTCTGTTTGTCCTCTATAGGTGCTTGCTTACTCAGGAAATGAAGATGCCAAAAAGTACAGGCTTGATGGTGAAGTGAATTTCACTGCTCTCAAGGTTGGTTAAAATTCACCTTGTTCTAATGAAACATATATCCACCAGACATCCATAAAGCCACAAGAATGTTCTGAATCCATAAGCCAATTGATCCCATGATAGTTCAAAGATTCTGCAAACACACATGCAGATGCACATACCGGCACACATGCCCATACCGATATGTGTGTGTACATGTGTGCAGTTATGTAAAACACGATAATTTGTTTTCTGGGCTTCATATTTTTCCAGAAGAACTTTCAAGTTTCTGCCTGATTTGTGAAAGATAAAATTTTCATATAATTGTGGAGCTGATATGGTACTCTGGGTGATAATGTTAGTGGTAAAAAGTAAAAGACCGTATGGTTTCTGTTATATTTTATAGTCAATGTAGCTGTCCGCAGCACAACAGCAGGCAGGTTAGTCCTTCTCGATTACACATTTTACATGGACATTTTTACCTGATGCAAAAATTTGCTTTGCTGAGATAAAGGATATATTTGGTGACTTTCCGTGCCTGAATTTCTGTAAGAGTTTTCTTATGTGTGGCCCTACCCTTGAAGTTATTCCTCAGATTTTTTTCTTTTATCTTTCAGGCATTTGGCCAAGATTTCTTAGAGGACAAACTTAAGCCTTTTTACAAGTCAGGTCTGATCCCGGAGAAGGTGAGCTTCAAACTTAAAACTGTTCTCTTGCTTCTCATGTTTAGTCAACCATCTTATTGATTTCTGACACTCTCAGAATGATGACGACGTTAAAATTGTTGTCGGTAACAATTTTGATGAGATCGTGCTGGATGAGTCCAAGGATGTTCTTCTTGAGGTATAATAAAATGCCATTTTTGTGAGGGAGGAAGAAAATGCTTTGATTTTCTATTTAACTTTTCTTTTGCTGGTGCGTGTTATAGATCTATGCACCATGGTGCGGCCATTGTCAGGCACTTGACCCAACTTACAACAAATTGGCAAAACATCTACGTGGTATCGATTCTCTTGTCATAGCCAAAATGGATGGAACCACAAATGAACATCCCAGAGCGAAGGTCTTTACTTTTTCCTTAACATCATGTACCGTAAGTTGTTTTTCTTATTGACAAGCTTTTGGTTAGGCAGAATCCTATAAGATGCGCATCCAATGGTCTATGTCGTTCATTCAATGAGTTGAAGCATACAACTGCCTCATCCATGGGTGTAGCGTGTTCTGATTCTTGTTCTGTGACCAGAGATGATAAGGAAACTGATAACTTTTCGTTTGCAGTCTGATGGCTTCCCCACGCTTCTATTCTTCCCTGCAGGCAACAAGAGCTTTGATCCGGTGAGTGTAAGTGCATTATTTCTAACTTCTAGCAAGTTTATTTTGGAGCTGATCGAGAATAGAACCTCAAAATGCTTCGAAACAGTGGGATGAATCGGTAAACTAGGAGATTCCAGGAAAATGAAATTCAACTTCTCCGTGTCAACTTACAGTCGGTCATTTGATCTTATTTTCAGCACTCATCTTGCTCAAGAAATCGTTTTGGTTTCATGCATTCCGAAACTTGTGGTCTGACAAAGCAATCTCTTGTTCTTAACAGATTGTTGTGGAGACAGACCGAACAGTGGTAGCCTTCTACAAGTTTCTTAAGAAGCACGCGTCTATCCCTTTTAAACTGCAAAGACCAGTTGTGAAGATGAAATCTGATGCGCTTGACGCTGTGGATGAAAATGAGGAGGCTGCTAGCAAGGATTTGAAGGACGAATTGTGATGATTTAATCAGGTTTTGTAGAACCAATTAGGAAACGTTTTATACAAACGGAGAATGCAATGACAAGTAACAAGAAGTAATTTGCAGCTCTCTATTTAGGGGTTGGTGACGGTTTCCACTTAACACATGGGAAAACTGGGTACCAATAGTCTTCCGAATAAGCTCATTTATGCTCTCTCTGTCTGTGTGTGTGTGTGTGTGTGTGAGATCACATGATTCACTAGTTGCTTTCTTCGTTGTGGGTCTTTACCTTTCCTATCTGGTTCAGTTCATTCGCGTGGGGACAAGAATGCATGCAGTCGGGAAATTATTTGATCGCCTTTGCATCTAAATAAACAGATGATTGGTATAGCCCAAGTATGCCAACAACAACAACCAAGCCTTTTCCCATACTAGATGGGGTCGGCTACATGGATTTTTTGTTTCCACAAAGCCCTATCATTTTCCACGTTAGCAGTTAACTTACAATAAGCTATATCATTCTTTATTATTTCTTTCCAACACTTTTGTGGTCATCTTCTACCTCTTTTAATACTTTCAAAATCTAATTTTCCATACCTTAGGGGTTCTTCTTTTGGTCTTCTTTTTATATGTTCAAAACATCTTAAACGATATTATCTCATTTTATCCTCCATTGGTGTCACTCCTAATTTGTTTCTAATAACCTCATTATATATATGGTATTTTCTTATATTACTACTCATCTATCTCAACATTTTCATTTCTAACATCTTTTGTACATGTTGATGATTAACTGTCCAACACTAAGAACCATAAAACATGGTAGAACTAATTGTTGTTCTATAATATTTACCTTTTAACTTTAATGGTATCTTTTTATCACAAAGAATACTTGATGCTCCAATCCATTTTAACCATCATTAATTATATGTGTAGCGTCTCCATCAATTCTTCTATCACTTTGAAAAATTGACCCTAGGTATTTAAAACTTTCCTTTTGGGAGATGCAATGTGTGCCAATTTTAATTTATATGTCCTTTGAAGTAACCAAATGATCAAACTTACATTCCATATATTCTGTCTTTATTTTACTAAGTTGGAAGCCTTTACTTTCTAATGTTTCTCTCCATAGTTTCAATTTTCTATTAACCTTTTCTTTAGACTCTTCTACTAACACAATGTCATCGCAAATAACATACATCAAGGTACTTCATCTTAAATATGTTTTGTTAACTCATCAATCACCATTATAAATAAGTATGGACTTAAAGTTGATCATTGATGTAACCCAATATTAATTTTAAAGAAATCTGTCATTCTTTCATGAGTCCTCGCACATATTTTTGCATCATTGTACATGTCTCTTATAAGGTTTATGTATGTCAATGTGATACCTCTTTTTTTCAAGGTTGTTCAAAGAACCTCCTTGGGTACCCTATCGTAAATTTTTTCTAGATCAATAAATATCACATGAAGGTCTTTCTTTTTTGTTCTAAAATGTTTTATAAGACATCTCTAAAGGTGAATCGCTTTAACAGTAGATCTGCCTGGGCATGAATCCAAATTGGTTCTCTATTGTACTTGATACTTGTGTTAACCTACGTTCGATAATTATTTCCCATAATTTCATATTATGGCTCATTAACTTGATATCTCGATAATTCACACAATTTTGAATGTCTCTCTTGTTCTTTTATATGGGTATAAGTGTACTCGCTCTCCATTCCCCGAGCATCTTTTGGTTTCTCTTTGTTTCATTAAATAGTCTTGTAAGTGATTCTTATTTTTTCTAGGATTTTTCAAACTTCCATAACACCCTTCATATGTTTAAGAGCCTCTATAACTTCATTCTTTTTAATACGTCGGTAGAAATTGTGATTTATATATTTTTCTGATTTGGCTAACTCTCCTAAGTTAATACTAATATCTTTATTTTCATTAAAAAGTTTATAAAAATAATTTTTTCATCTATTTTTTATATCATCATTTACCACTAAAATTTTCTTATCCTCGTCTTTGATGCATCTAACAAAATTAAGATCTTTAGTTTTCTTATCTTTTGCCCTAGCTATCCTAAAAATATCTTTCACCCTCTTTTGAGTTGAGTTTTTTTATATAAATCCTTCCAAATTTTAGCTTTTGCTTCAGTGATGGTTTTTTCTGTTTTTTTTCTTTGCTTTCTAATAAGCTTCTAAAGTTTCACTAGTTTTCTTAGCATAATGTAATTTGTAGCATGCCCTCTTTGCCTTGATTTTATTTTGCACTAGTTCACTCCACCACCAAGCTTCTTTTTGTACCTTCCTTAGAATCAACTAATACATCTTTCGTCACTTTCCTAATATGTATAGCCATATTGTTCCACATATCACAAGGTGTACCAACATAATTTCAAATCTCCTTAAGGACTTTCTGTTTAAATATATCTTTTCTCGCTTTTGAGGTTCCACCATTTAGTGTGAATAGCTCTATGTACTCTTTTCTACTTTATCCACTTTTTTACTTGTAAATCTATAACTAAAAGCCGATGTTGGGTGATTAAGCTTTTTCCTAGAATTACCTTGCAATCTTTACAACACGTTCTATCTTTTTTCTTACAAATAAAATAATTAATTTGTGTTTGTGATAAGCCAATCCGATAAGTAATTAAATGTTCATCTCGTTTTTTGAAAATTGTATTGATTATAAAGAGATCAAATGTCATAGCAAAATTTAAAATCTACCTACCTTCCTCATTTATATCCTCAAAACCAATGTTTTCATGCCTCTTTACCGACATTTCCATTTAAGTCTCCTCCTAAACAAATCATCTCCCTTTGTGGAATCCTTTGAATCACCTTATCTAACTCTTCCCAAAAAGTCGTCTTTATACTATCTTCTAGTCCTACTTTGAGTACATAAGCACAAACTATATTTAAAACCTCTGCTCGTAACACTAATTTCAATGTCATGATTCGGTCACCATATCGTTGTATGTCTATTATATTATCCTTTATGATAATACCAACTCTGTTTCGAGCCTTTTCCTTACCAAAGTACCATAATTTAAAACCTATATGCTCAATCTCCTTTGCTTTTTCTCCAATCCTTTTTCTCCAATCCATTTTGTCTCTTGTAAACATAGGATATGAATTTTTCTCTAAATTATAGTATCTACCACTTCTATTAGCTTACCGGATAATGTTCCGATATTTCAAGAAACAATACGAATCTTATTATCTAGGAAATTCTCGAGACTAGAAATATTAAGTGAAATTTCTTGGTCATGTCTGACTCGTGGTAAGCTTGGAGCCACCATGTATGCTCTTGTTAACACCACGGGTGTTCCTACCCGATAAATTGTGCATTCTTACGAGGTAGATCGTCCTTGTACGTATTGATCAACACCACGGGACTTTGAAGTGGTTGAAGAAGATGTTTCTGAAAGTTATCGTCCAGCTGCAAGTTTCTATTTAGTCAGTAAACGTTAGTGGTGTTCGTTTCCTTTTTCATATGGAAAGTATAGCTCAGTCCAACAAGTAAATGAAATTGAAGGTCGTAGGTGTTTCAGGTATAGTTTTTAGCTGGACTAGTGTAAGATGATATCAGAGCCCTAATTGAAGCCTTTCTTTAGTGCGATCTGATAATCTTAGGTACGGTAGTTCTGGCGGTGATATTCACAAGGGAAAATGTGAAGGGCACGGCATACCAAAAAGGGTTGGAAGTCATGGCCTTTTGGCTTGGGATCAAAAAGGCGAGGAGATGGAGTGTTGGTTCGGGGAGCAGGCATTGTGGTCTGTTGGAGGTGCCTCATCCAAATTTTGCTCAAGGGTTTAGAGAATGAAGCAACCTTCTCCATGGAGCAGCGATCGTTTTGGATGGCTGTAAGATGGGCGATCGTCAACTTTCTTCAAGGGGTTTTTCCTCGGGGCTTGTATTGGTGAGAGTCACCCTACTCGTGCTCAGGGGTTTCCTCCATTTTTTCTCGTACAGGGGTTCCTCTTGGTGGTTCTGTTGTAATTTCCTTGTGGTTCAATAAGATTCAAGCATTTCGACTTTAACTCTACTAGGCTGGCCGCGGTTGTGGGAGTGTCACCGAATGGACTCCGCTACGGTCATCACCCGCCGAATATCGCACTGAATGACCAGCGAATAGATTAAGATATGCACAACAAAACTGCACTACATCAAACCAAGAACAGCAAGGGTTCTTCCTCGACTCTACCGCTGATGGAGGTAGCACAATGAATCCCTCCCTAGAGCGAATAGGCAACAAGCAAGCTACTTGACCCGCACTGCCTTCGGTCCTCGACATCCTCAGATATACACACCGGATAGTGATGGCAACAAGGTGAGCACAGGTTTGGGTTCTCTTTTGTCCAACAAGGACCAATATATATATATATATATATATATATATATATATAGAGAGAGAGAGAGAGAGAGAGAGAGCATGTGGGTAGGGGCAGTATTGGGTTGCCCACGGATCAATTATGTCATCCCTAGCACCAGCGGAGGAAGACAATGATTAGCTCCTAAGACTCCTAAAAAGTACATCCCACCCGACCCCCAAACGCCCAACCCAACCCCAGTACGCTGCCAAACTTGCGAGCACCACAACCACCCCCCGCCTACCAACTCCACAACCCAACCCAGCGGCTGTAGTTTTCTGTATCCCTCATGTATCATGACTCTAAACTAATCTCAGCATATATAGTGAGGGATCAGCACACAACCCAACCCGTGTTGCATAGAAAAGGCAGACGTTCCTTGTTTCGAGACAACCAAAAACCAAAACGCGTCTGGAATGTGTGAAACATTTCAGTCACGTTTCAAGTGTTTCATATAAATATATTTGTCATCAGTAGTCTACCTGTCATGATGCTCTTTGAGTGGTCTTCAGGTTGTTTCTCACTGCGAGTGTTTTATGTTTTTATTTTTACACAAGCACGCACAAACGCTTACTTTCACAGTAGCCAAGGGATCTAAATAGGAGTGACGTTTGGGGATAAACTGCATGCTTTTATTTTCCCCGAATTTAATGAAGAGCTTTGGAGCTACCATGTTTTTGCTAGAGGTTTTGTTCGTACACAGCTTCTGTGCAAGGTTCCATTTGTAGTGTGTCCGTGGGAGTGTGACGATGTGCATGTGTGAAACTGGATATGCATGTTTAGAGGAAACCGGTATTGTAAGTAGATTAAAACCCGGTCTGAACCAAATATATGCGGTGCTGCAGGCTATACACCCATGGAATTTGTGGAATAATGAAGCATGCCAGAAATACAATTTCTAGATAGACTAGCTAATCCTGAACTCAAATCACCTTTCTAAAAGCATGACCATCTCACAGTGGGGAGTATGAGGGAACAGATCAACAGCCACAGCCTTGACAGGTCGAAATGGTTCAGACATGGGCATGGATTTCACCCTGTGCCGTGCCAAACCTGCACTACTCATGTTTCTCCAGTAACCTCTATTTTTACCCTTTTCTGGTCTGTCAGTGGATGGTGTGCACAGCTCAATAGCATTAGCTACCAAACTTTCAGGATTGCATGAGATGTAGCTGAAAAGTTGCCAAATAACCAGATTTTAACAAAATCATCACCAGTGAAATCTGCACATAATATTTTACAAGCAAAGGAAGAAACTCCTTACATAATGCGGCGTAAACTTCGATGAGCCCGCAAGGCTTTGATCACCTGCATGTCGTAAGAATGTCAATGCACGGAGCTCAGATTGCTATAATCTCAGTGTAAGAGTAACTTCTTGTGAGTGGCAGAATTCCGAAGGTCCACCAAACAAGTCAACAAAAATCTTCCCCCCACCCCCACTCCAAAAAGTTATTTGTTTAGAGAAACATCTGCCTTAACAAACTCTTGCAAGCATGATATCAAATTCAAGGGATTGATTATATTTTGACAACCAGAATAAGGAACGATAGCTTCCTAAACAAAATATATACAAATCTAAGCCTGTGAAATAATAGGGAATTTTCCACTTGTAACTGATACAAGCATCATTTAAGCAATTCTGTTAACTTAGACATTGGTCATAGCTCAAACGTGACCTGGATATGGTTCAGGAAACTAGAGAACGCCAAGGACATACTGACCTTCGAATAGGCAAATCAAATGTACACAGTTCTGGAACTTGACATACACATACATGAATCACTTCCTTTCCAGACATGTGATGGCTCAGAGGCAATAACATCTGATCCACGTCCAGATATCAGACACCAATCACAAAAAAGGATTTAAACCTACCAACCTTCGTACTTGCATAAAGTAAAACATATTTCAGCCCTAGATGATTACAGATACATCTGACGTGAGATTCAGTTTATGCAACTACCGAAGATGTATCTCACGAAAAACACATATATAGCATTCAACCAACCAAATGTGTCACTGAGCACAATATCAGGGTGCAGAAGAGATGAGAGTACTTACAGAATGGTGCAACCCAACCCTTGGCGGATCCACAATTGCAACGACATCGTTGAAATGATGAATGTTACCTAATTTCTTATCTTCACTTGCTTTATGATAGTCAGATGCATCATTCTTCTGATTCAGTACTCCAGTCTCTCCAACAACACCATTACATGTTGAATCAGACACTCTGTCAGGAGCACCAGTTTTATGAGCCTTTGACACCTCCAAACCATGAGTTATATTCTCTTTAACACTGCATACGCAATGCAATTTATTATTGTCAATATTTGTAGTAAGTGGTCTTCCAGTAGCCACGATAGTATTTCCAACTTTCTTGGGGCTATGATCTGGAGAATCTGTTGTCTGAGCAGTAAAAGTATCATGTCCAACCATTTCAATATTAGAACAGGATGCATCATAACAGTCAGCACTGTCTCTGCTAGAAACCGTTTCTTCAAGATTGCTTCCAGAAGTCTGCATGGATTTGTCATGCTGCTCTAGGGGACTCAAGTACTCTTTCAAAAGATACCCCATGACTTCTTCTGCCTGTCACATCAAAAGTTTACATGCAATGTAAATAAACAATTTGCATCTATGCTTAAGCAACTGTGTCCAACAAAGTTACAGAGTTTCTTTTGTTTTGTATTGAAATTAAAGCAAAAAGAGATAAAAGCATTAAGCATATCCAACCTTTCCACATATAAACTGACAATTTTTTATTCCATTAATTTCTGCATTCCTCCAAGCATCCGAAACTGCAGAAGAATTCATTTCAATGCCCACAACCTGGCATAAACCCAATAATTAGCTGATGTGCCATCATCCTATATATGTAGAAGAATCACTTAAGATGATGTGTCATTATCCTATTTAGAGACGAAGTACTTAACAATCTCCTACAAGTATAAATACTCAAAAAATCGCATGGATAAATGGGAATGAGACAAAAAATGCCCAGAATTGCACAAAATATAAGAAACTAAGAAAACCATTGATAGACAAGAAAAGGGGAGGAAAAAGGAAGCAGAGCAGAACAGAATTAGCCCACTTCTAAACATAAAAGAATGTTCTGAAGCATTACCATACCGACATGATGTGCTAATATTAGCCCTATTGTTCCAGTACCACAACAAATATCAAAGAGCAGGGTATCTGGACCAAGCCTAGCCCAATCACCAGCCAGTGAGTAAAGCTTCTCTGCAGCAAGAGTGTTAACCTGCAGTGTTGTAAATTATGAAATGATGCGTACACAAAGATTTATCACAAAAAATAATATTAAAGATGCCAAACCTGAAAAAATGCTGTTGGTGATATGGAAAAGCGAAGACCATTTATGTAATCATGAATTCTTACTTCTGACCCATCTTTCTCCTCAAAGCCACCAACCTCGCCCTTCTTTGGCACGGTCAGTGCAAATAATGGGGAATCAACCGGTGCTGAATTTGATATTCCTACATGATCCTTCAAGAATGACGACACAAAATGTCAACAAAATTGGACAGTTGGAAGAGAAAAGGATAACCTGAAAATGAGAGGAAAATCAAACTTTTTTATCATCAGAGACGTGCATATTCATGTACCTAAATATGCAGATGTCCAAGTTCACACACAAACACTATTTACATCTCTGGTTTTACTGATCATAAATTGAGAAATGGATAAAAAGATATTCATTGCAAAACTTGAAAATGTACTACATTTAGACCATTAGAAGATTATGGCCTTATTTTGCCTTATTTACAAAGTATAATGATTCTGAAAGAAAGAAATTATCCATTACTTTTTCTGAAGTTCAAAGAATATCTGTGAGTTTGTCACAAGAATAAATGTTCTCCACGCTCTCCAATATTGCTTACTGATATTATCATAATAAAGGGCAACCAAAAATCCTTTGCTGATAATCACAAACTTAGCGCTCTTAGCACCCTTTGGCCACAAAGTCCACTGACCCACTTAAATAGGCTTAGCTTCAAGGTGTTTTTTTCCTCCTTTTTTTAATCATTTTCTGTTTCACCCATTCTCTTCTTCTTCTTCTCCTTCTCATGCTACTTTCTTTTCAGCATGTCAGTTTCCCGTTTCTTTTTATTTGGGTTTCCTTTATTCTTTTCCTGCTTTCTTGCTCAGGTTCATGTAGCTCTCACTTGTTAAAATTGTGGCTTTGATCTGATATTCTTAATGTGTCCCTGCCAACTCGAGAACCAGATTAGTACCTTGGACAAAGCTGGATTTGATCGTGACACCACATCAGATCCAATCTAAGCTGAAGGAACTGCTTCAGACAATGAAAAGTTATTTTGAGGCATTTCTTTTATTATAATTTGCTCGATGATAACTTCATAATTTTGTGTTTTGCTTAGTTAGGAAGATTATTAAATAAGAGTTTAAGGAAAATTGGGAAATCTTAGCTTAATTTGCATGAAGACTAGAAGCTCAAATGAGCAATTTCTTGGCTAGGAAGTTTATCCTTTCCAAATTGTAATGAGCACATCAGTTTTTTAAATAAGGATTATCTTAATTAGAATACCATCCTCAATTTCTTTGGTTAATGGTAGGAAAAACTACCGCGACTTCTTCAGGTGAAGGTTTCTTCTTTTCTCTCCTAGCAAATTTCTCTTTTCTTTCCTAAGTACTTCACATCGTGAGCTGATAGCTAGCTACATCTGTTGTCGTCTATGAGAGTTAACAATGTGCCTTCTGGCTGGCCAACGAAGAAGCAAGATACCGCCACCTTGCTGCCCTGTTGCTGCTTGCTGCTATGGATTTATTATGCTAAACACCACCTAATGCAGAACCTCAAACAGCCTGACCCACTTCTACCTGCGTGGCACCACAAACCCTTATCCTTGCACCCTACTTTTCCCATCTGCATCCCAATGGCCATCTACCTATTTCCTATTTTTCTTATATATATACTTTCTATGTTAGCAAAGCAGAATTAGAGACTAAGATCAGCATCAGTACAGCACATAGAAAGTGCTGTATGTGTTTATCATGTATCGTATGATATAGTACGAGTTTATCATGTATCACATGCAAGGATGACATGATACAAGTATGTGTATCGCATTAGACGATTTATCGGTATGACATGGCTTGTATGGTACGAATCTATGTTGAATTTTTCGAATATATAAACCCGAAACCTGTAGATTTTTTCAGGTGTTCTGCCTGCTTCTAAACCCTTTCTAATCGCGCTCTCAAATCCTTTCTCTGCCTCTCAAACTCTTAAAAATTTATAGTATTTTTATCAAATCCGTGGTATACTCCCTTCCTTTCGTTTCCAATCTTTTCTCACCCAATTTTTTACTTAAAAATTTGGGTTTTCATAGATTTCGAGATTCCTCACCTTCCAAAAGTTTTTTTCTTATTATTGTTATCTTTTCTCGATCGGATGGTGTTTGATTGGTCCCATAGAGCATGAAAGTGATGAATTAATCACCCCATTAAACAAAAAATAATCACGGCATAAAGCAAAATACTCAAGGAATAAAAAATGGGAATCGGCGCCTATATGGCTGCCGCCCTCAGCACCTTTTCCTTCCTTATTTTTCAGTTATCAAAACCTAATTACAATTAGGGCTTTATACAGATTTATAACTTAAAAGACTGAAATGCCCTTACCTAGACTCACTAATTACTAACTAAGTACAATATCCAAATTGGATCTATATCTGATCCAATTTGGTTCCACACGATTAAACTAACTGATCTACTAATTAAACTAACTGACTCACTAGTCTAAGGATTATGACCATCATACACAAACGACAAATACACATATTGATTTATTCCTTTTAACACGCCCCCTCAAGTTGGATCCTCAAGACTTGAAATACCCAACTTGCAGAGTCTTCTTTAAGAAGACTGTAGACACAGGCTTGGTAAAAATATCTGCTAGCTGAGCTTCTGATCGAACATGTATGATGTTGAAGATTCCTTGTGCAACTTTTTCTCTAATAAAGTGACAATCAATTTCGGTATGCTTGGTTCTCTCATGAAAATCTGGATTTGATGCTATCTGTAAGAAAGTTGACTGGAACCATTTTTTTCAAACCAATTTCTTCCAATAGTGATAAAATCCATATTCCTTTACACATGCCAAGAGCAATTGCCCGATACTCTGCTTCTGCACTGGATCGAACCACTAATGATTGTTTCTTGCTCTGCCAGGATACCATATTTCCTCCTAGATATACAATATAGCCTGAGATAGACTTTTTATCACTCTTAGAACCAGCCCAATCAGCATCAGAATAGATCTCTAATTCCATGGACGAATGAGGCGTAAACTTCAATTCCCAAAAAATGAAGAGAGAGCCAAGATCTTTGAGAGCAAATTTGGCATTTAAATCAAAGAACCGGTATTTGGGAGATAAAGCTAGTAGAAGAACTTGTAATGGATGATATCATCTACGTATACCAAAATATAAGTGCGACTATCTACATTGGTCTTTCTTATAAACAAAGAAGGTAGGGTCACACTTTGGAGACAAAACCAAAATTGTGCGAGTGTGTGCAAGCTTTTCAAACCAAGCGTGGGGCTTGTTTTAGACAATAGAGAGCTTTATCCAACTTGCGGACCAGAGAACTATCGGCGGATACAAAACCAGGAGGTGAGTCATGTATACTTCCTCACGTGAAGATCCCCGTTGAAATGCATTGTTGACGTCTAGTTGCTTAAGAGGCCAATTGTGCGGTAAGGATAAGGTGAGAATGATTCGATTGTTGTTGGTTTAACAAGCGGAGAAAAAGTTTCGGTATAATCAAAACCATACTCTTGATGAAACCCATGGCTCAAGTCTTGCTTTATATTTTCCTAAGAAGATGCATAGCTCTAGCATCTAGTTTGTCTCTTAGACTACAATATACATGAACAAAACATGTGCACCCAAAGATTTTTGGAGAAATGTGGAATGATTTTTTAGAGGGGTACAAGGAATGAAATGGAGTATGACCTTTTAGTACTTGACTGGGCATACGATTGATCAGATATACTGCAATTAAGACTGCATCCCCCAAAAAAAAATTTAGAACATCATAACCAGTTAAGAGGGTTCTAGCCACTTCCAAAATATGTCGATTTTTTCTTTCTGAAACACTATTTTGTTGTGGAGAATAAGGGCATAAGGTTTGGTGTAAAATTCTCCGATCTGAAAAATATGACTTAGTGATTGAGACATAAATTCCCCACCATTATCACTCTGAAATATCTTAATGGATTTCTGGAATTGGGTATTCACAAACTGATAATAGATAGGAATAATATTTCTCACTTCTTCTTTTGTTTTCATGAAATAGATAACAGTAAAATGAGTACAATCATCAATGAAAGAAATAAAGTATTTATGACCATGTAGAGAAGTAATAGGGCAGGGGCCCCATATATCATAATGAACAAGCTCAAAAGGCATAGAGGATTTTTCTTCATTCAAAAGAAATGAAATACGGTGGTGTTTTGCCTTTTCACAGTTCAAGTGCAAATTATTACAAGTAAGAAATTCAGGTAAAAGGAGTATAATTTTTTAAAAAGGTAGATGCCCTAATCTTTGTTGCCATAAAGATAGATCTTTCTGCTTTTCTGTAACTGTCACTGTATGGAATGTTGTAGTTCTTGCCTCCTAATAGACATAGAGTCCTCTTGTCTTGCTACCTTGACCAAAGATCCTCCACGTCCTTAGGTCCTGAAAGAAACACCCAGATGAATCAAAGATCACTTTACCTTTAAAGTCTTGGGTAATAGCAAATATTGATAATAAATTAACTGAAATGTTGGGAACATGTAAAACATTCTTCAATATTCCAAGTGGTGTAGTAATGCTTCCTTTTCCAATAATGGGTGTATACGATCCATCGGCCAGTCTAATGTTAATTTTACATTGAATCAACTGATAATTATCAAAGAACTCTCGTTTACCCACCATATGATCAGTAGCTCTAGAGTCTATGACCCAGATTCTGAGATGTGAAGTGTTTATTTACCATGAGCTATAAATGAGAAGGCGTACGCCATAGTTGCTTGAGGTGTAGAAGTAGAAGTAGACGTAGAGGTAAAAGCAGAATCATCTAGTCAAGCCTTTAACATCTCAATCTCTTTTTTCATATCTGTTAGTAAATCTGCATTGCTCTCTGTAGTTTGTTTTCCATTCTGATCACTGCTAAAGTAAGCTCTGTTGGGCCTGTGTTGATAATACGAGGGTTTACCTACAAGTTCTCAGCATGACTCCTTTGTGTGTCTCGATTTCCCACAATGTGTGTAAGTTAGTTTATCTCTTTCTTTTGAGGTTACGGATGTCCTGCCTCTGCCACGTCCATAGCCTCTTCTACCACGAGGATATGACGAAGTAGAGGAATTCCTCCCCACAAATGCAGTTGTTTCTTAACTAAGCTTCATTTCCTTTTCCAGACGTTTCCTGTCATCTTCTCTGAGTAGAAGGGAATACACTGTACTGAGAGACGGAAGTTCTTCTCTGCTGAGTATATTATTCTTAACGGCCTCATATTCAGGAGAAACACCCCCAAAAGGTCAAAGACTTTCCTTTCTTCGAACTCCTCATTTCTTTCATGAGTACAACATTTTGTTTTGGAATAAAGTTGTAGTTCTTTCCATAAGCCTCGGAGTTCACCATAATACTCACTAACTGATCGTCCACCCTGTCTACATCTTCTAATTTTCTCAATGAGATCATATTTCTTGGCTATATTCTTCCTCTGAGCATATGCATCCTGCGCAGCCAACAAAATATCTTTGGCAGTTTCCAAAAACATGAATGTACTTCCAATAGAAGGTATCATTGATTGCAGGAGTCAAGCACTAACAAGTGCATTTTTCCTATGCCATCTTGCGTAAAGCATATGTGTTGGTGGTGGTTGAGGAATGTCTCCCATAAGGTAGTCCCAACGCCCCCTGGCCATTACAGCAAGTTCAATGGATCTTGCCCATTGTAAATAATTCTTTCCATTCAACTTGGTATTGGTAATTTGAAAGACTTCCCCTTTGTCTGCAGTGTTATTGTCACTTTCTTCTGTCATCTTGTTTCTATCCATCAATATTATAGACTGCTAACGATTCTTTTCCCCCCCTTTTTTTTATGATGTGTAGGTGACCCACGACCAGGGTCTTGGGGACTGATTCCTTGTTCTTCTGTTATAGGTTACACGTGATAAACTATTGATGTGCAATCAGCCACTGTTGTAGTTTAATGTTGATGTAGAACGAGAAGAAAATCATGCAAGGTATTATTTTTCCTCAACTGAATTCATAAAAGAAACTGAATATTCGATGTGAACCTGAATGTTCAATATGCGACTGAATGTTCAATATGAAACTGAATGTCAGATCCCTATCATGTGCCATGTTAGCAGTTAACTCCCAATAAGCTAGATCATTCTTTATTGTTTCTTTCCAACACTTTTGTGGTTGTCCTCTACTTGTTATTGTTTCTTTCCAAAAAATATAAATAACACTAAAAAATAACAAATACAAAGAAAAAATATTCAAAAAATACAAAATGCATACCACAATCCGAGTTGGGAGCTTTCACCGATGTTGTAGAGCACTTTCTTTCAAGCCTTTAACACCAAGGATGGGAGAGTGTGTTGGGAGTTGTGAACACACGAGAAGAGAATAAACGAAAGCCCAGAAACCCGCAAAATTGCGAGTTTCTCGGCCAAAAGGGTGTTAATGTAATAGGGGCACGGGCCACTAGGGTTCGTGCAACCCTTGTTTGATAACAAGGACCAGGGCCAGGGCCACACTGGCCCTGGCCATTAGCCGTTGAGCACAGCCCAACGGCTAGTGTTGGCTAGTCCCTTGTCTTCTCCTTTTTGCTTCATTTTGTTCACATATATAATGCCTATAAATAGGTCATTCAATCTTCAATAAAAGCATGCAGTCTAGCACTGCTTCTTTACTTGTTTTGTATATGCTTCCGCTCTTGTTTGTTATTCTTGAAGATCGACATTCGTGATTGAATCTTTACATGGTATCAGAGCCTCGGATTGAATAAATCGAGTGCGTTGGAAAGCGTGCTGAAAGTGCGAAAGTTGAAGAATTATATCAAACTTGCGGTTAGTCCAAAATCTTCATTTTTGCACAAAAATGGAAGGTAAAAATGAGTCGTTTAGATGTATTCTAGACCCGAAATGTTATAAAAGTTGGGCTAGAACAATGAAAAAGTATTTTTTATCAAAAGATTTTTGGGATTACATTTATGGAACCATAAAGGAACCAATTTTGAAAGTTGATGGCTTAGACGATGAAATCATCAAAGCACATCAAAAATACAAGATAGATTTGAAATTATGGGAAAAGATGAATGCAAAAATCACATGGATTATTTGTCAAAATGTGGATAAAAAACTTAGGAATAGGATTAGTGCTTTTGAAAATACGTTTGAAACTTGGAAATATTTGAAAAAGCTTCATTCTCAAGACTATTTTGTTTTTCAAATCGATGGAAAGAATGATTATACTCAAACAAGGGAATCTAAGCATTAGGGATTATCATAATGAATTTTCGAAACTATGGACTCAATTAAGAAGTTTTGACAAATTTAGAAAACTTCACAAATTAGACGAATTTCAAGAATTTTTGAACAATCAATATTTTTTCTTGTTTATGCGTGGTTTAAGAGACGAATTTAAAAACATTAGATCAAACCTTATACATAGAAAACCTAGACCTAGAGGGGATACCTTTTTAGTCGATCTTGTTATGGAGGAAACAAGATTAAAGAATATCCATATGGCCAAAGAAGTCGTGCTTGCCGTATCAAGACCCAGAGCAAACTTGAAGACTTACAAGCCTCCACATGCCAAGAACAATGAAGGCACGACCAAGAAGCCCACGGGATCATGGCCCAATAATGATACTATTTGCCATTATTGTAAAGAAAGTTGACACATTAAAACCACTTGTCCTCTACTTCGGAAAAGGGGTGGAAACGTGAGAGCTGTGGAAGAAGAGGTGTCTTGCCCAACAACATCAAAGCTTACATAGAAGAGATTTTTAAAGAAAAAGTAAGCATCTCCGGGAATGCTCTATCTACTTCTCAAGATACATCTTGGTTTTTAGATTCCGGTCCATCTTTTCATATGACACATGCTTTGTTTGATTCTTGTGAGACTTTTGAAAAGCTTGTGTTTACGGCCAAAATTCCAAATCAAAAAGGTTGGAAATTTTGAAAAAGAAAACTTTAAAATTCCAAATGTGAATCTAATACCTAAACTTAATTTGAACTTACTTTCAGTTGCACAAATATGTGATAATGATTATATAGTCACTTTATCATCCAAACATTGTGTGGTGCAGGATCACCCATCGAAGAAGGTGATTGGTCAAGGCCATAGAAAAAGTAGACTATACAAAATGGACTATCTTGTTATGCCAAATTTTGAGTTTTGTAATGTAGAAGATGTTAAGCTTTGGCATAAAAGACTTCACTTGGATTCTCAAAAATTATGTAATATTACCTTGATGAAAACAATTAAAGAAAAAAAATTTGAATGTATGGATTGTATTCTTGAAAAAATGCATCATCTTTCTTTTGGAGAAAAGAATTTTGTACCAAGTAAGGATTTTGATCTAATACATTCGGATGTTTGGGGCCCCACGCCGATTATCTCTAAAGGAGGAATTCAATACTATGTAATTTTTGTGGATGACTTTACTCGTTTCACATGGATATACCTATTAAAACATAAATCCGAAGTATTTGAAAATTTTGTCATATTTTGTAATATGATCAAAAAACAATTTGGAGCCACCATTAAAAATTTTAGATCCGATTCGGGAGGAGAATATATGTCTAATGAATTTCAAAAATTTATTGAAACAAATGAAATTATTCATCAAAAATCATGCACTAAGACCCCCAACAAAATCGTCTAGCCGAAAGAAAACATAAACATATCATTGAAACTTGTAGAACCATGCTAATTGCAAGTAAAGTTCGTAAGTATCTATGGGCCGAAGCCACCCTTACTCTTGTATATCTCATAAATACAATGCCTTCGTCTAACCTTGAAAATACCTCACTTTTTGAAAAATTGTATAATCTTCCTCCATACTATAAAAGACTCAAAGTTTTTGGATGTAGGTGTTTTGTGTATACAAATAGGAATTATAAATTATCACCAAGAGCCATTGAATGTGTTTTCCTTGATAAGAAAGGATATAGGTGCTTTGATCCTATAGAAGACAAACTATATGTGTTTAAGGATGTCAAATTTTCTTGAGAATGATATTTATTATGAGAACAAATCCTTGAAGAACTCTAAATCTGTTTTTCCTCAAGATTTCTTTGTCTTAGATAAAGAGGATTGTGACTCAGAAGATCATCAACCTATTCAAGAAAACATTGTTGAAGACAATGACACTTCTCACACAACCATTGACACTCATTCAATTATCGAACCCTTCTCCTCATATTATACAAGACGTCCTAGAGAACCTATTGAAAACCATACAGAATCTGATAGTACAAGATTGGAACCCAGGATCTTACGACATCCTCAACGTTTTGTGTCCTATGAATCTTTTGAACCACAAAGAAAGAATTTGATTGCCACCATTCGACAAGTAAAGGAACCTAAGTTTTATCATCAAGCTAAAGGCATTCCCGAATGGGAAAATGCTATGAAAGATGAACTCGACGCTCTAAACAAGGCTCAAACATGGATAATTACAACTATACCCAAGGACAAGAAAATCATTGGATGTCGATGGGTGTATAAAATTAAAACTTATAACAATGGTCACATTGAAAGATATAAGGCCAGACTAGTTGCTAAAGGTTATGCCCAAGAATATGGAATTGATTATGATGAAACTTTTGCCCCTATAGCTAGGATGTCTACAATTAGAATCCTCATAACCACTAGTGCAATTAAACAATGAAATATATACCAACTTGATGTCAAGAATGCTTTTTTGAGCGGTTACTTAAATGAAGAAGTTTACATGAGTCCTCCTCCTGGTGTCGACCTTCCTCCTGGTCATGCTCTTAAATTGCGAAAGACTTTGTATGGTCTGAAACAAGGCCCTAAAGCTTGGTTTGATCGATTTGAAAAATTCATGCATTTGCATAATTTTGTGACATGCTATACTGATACAGCATTGTTTGTACGAAAAACAGCATCTGGTATTGTGATCTTGCTTTTGTATGTGGATGACATGATCATCATAGGAAGTGATGAAATAGGGATTGTTGAAGTTAAACTTAACCTTCATCATGAATTTGGCATGAAAGACTGGCTTGCTGAATTACTTTTTAGGTATTGAGATAACCAAAAATAAGTGTGGATACTTTATGTCTCAAACAAAGTTTGCTAATGATATTATTGACAGATCTGGTCTTACATATACTAAGGTTGTTGACACACCGGAAGTTCTAAGCACCAAACTCCGCTCCACTGATGGTGAGAAATTAGATGACCCCATCCCTTATCGACAGCTCATAAGTGCACTTACTTACCTCACCATTACTAGACCAGATATTTCTCATGCAGTACACACAGCAAGTCAATTTCAACAGGCACCCATTTTTGTTCATATGAGTGTTGTCTTGCGCATTATTCGATATATTAGAAACACTGTCCACAAGGGAGTCCTCTTAACTTCTTCATCTTTTGATTTATCTGTATATACGGATGTTGATTGGGGTAGAGATGTCAACGATAGACACTCTACGACTGGTTTTTGTGTGTTTTTAGGTGAATCTCTTATTTCCTGGAAGTGCAAAAAATAAGAGAAGGTGTCCCTCTCATCCATGGAAGCCAAATATCGAGCCATGGCTACGACTGCGATTGAGATCTCTTGGATCACAACCATTTTAGCAGACATGGGAGTCACTGTACAGCATCCTGCCATCATGTATTGTGACAACAAAAGCGCCATGTACATTACCTCCAACAACACTTTTCATGAGAGGACAAAGCATATCGAGATGGATTGCCACTTTGTTCGTGAAGAGTGTCTCAATAAGAAGATTTCGCTTTGTTATGTCACATCTGAGATGCAACTAGCAGACTTCTTTACCAAATCTCTTTCAGCTCCTCGGTTTCAGTTTCTGCTAGACAAACTTTCAGTGTATACCCCGTAAAGTTTGAGGGGGAGTGTTAATGTAATAGGAGCACAGACCATTAGGGCCCGTGCAACCCTTGTTTAATAACAAGGACCAGGGCCACACTAGCCCTGGCTATTAGCCGTTGAGCACAGCCTAACGTCTAGTGCTGGCCAACCAGCACTAGTCCCTTGTCTTCTCATTTTTGCTTCATTTTGTACACATATGTAATGCCTATAAATAGGCCATTCAATCCTCAATAAAAGCATGCAATCTAACACTGCTTCTTGACATGTTTTGTATATGCTTCCGCTCTTGTTTGTTATTCTTGAAGATCAACATTCGTGATTGAATGTCATTTGACTCTTGGCGACTTGGTGAACTAGATTCGTGCAATATCAACCTTCGTTTATTAACGAATCTTTACAAAGAGTCCCTGGGCGTATCGCCCGTATCGTACGATATAGGATACGTATTATACGGTATCGTATGATACAGTGTGATACAGATAACACTAGTCAAGACTGGCCTCAACTAGCTATTGGAGGCCAATAGCTTACAACGGATAGTCAATTCACTCTCTTGTTCGATTTTGTCATTTAAGCATTAGAGAATACAACAACAACAACTAAGCCTTTTCCCATACTAGACGTGGTTGGGTACATGGATTCTTTGTTTTCATAGAGCTCTATCATGTGTCATGTCAGCAGTTAACTTAGAATAAGCTAGATCATTCTTTATTGTTTCTTTCCAACACTTTTGTGGCCGTCCTCTACCTCTTAATACTTTCCAAATTTAGTTTTTCATGCCTTCTTACAGGTTCTTCTATCTTCTTTCTATATGTCCAAACCATCTTAAACGATACTCTCTCATTTTATCCTCTATTGGTATCACTCCTAATTTGTTTCTAATAACCTCATTATGTATATGGTCTTTTCTTGTATGACCACTCATCCATCTCAACATCTTCAATTCTGTCACAGACATCTTTTGTACATGTTGATGGTTAATTGCCCAACACTCAAACCATAAAATATGGTAGGTCTAATTGTTGCTTTATAATATTTACCTTTTAACTTTAATGGTGTCTTTTTATCACAAAGAATACTTGATGCTCCAATCCATTTTAACCATCATTAATTATATGTGTAGCGTCTCCATCAATTCTCTGAAAAATTGACCCTAGGTATTTAAAATTTTCCTTTTGGGAGATACAATGTGTGCCAATTTTAATTTCTATGTCCTCTGAAGTAACCAAATGATCAAACATATATTTTGTCTTTGTTCTACTAAGTTGGAGGCCTTTGCTTTCTAATGCTTCTCTCCGTAGTTCCAATTTTCTATTAACTTTTTCCTTAGACTCTTCCACTAACACAATGTTATCTACAAATAACATACACCAAGGCACTTCATCTTGAATATGTTTTGTTAACTCATCAATCACCATTATAAATAAGTATGGACTTAAAGTTGATCATTGATATAACCCAATATTAACTACAAAAAAGTTTTTCATTCCTTAATGAGTCCTCACACATTTTTTGCACCATCGTACATGTCTCTTATAAGGTTAATGTATGTCAATGGGATACCTCTTTTTTCTAAGGTTCTCCAAAGAACCTCCCTCGGTACTCTAGATCAATAAATATTATGTGAAGGTCTTTTTTTTTTGCTCTAAAATGTTCCATAAGATGTCTCAAAAGGTGAAGCGCTTCAACAATAGATTTGCCTGACATGAATCCAAATTGGTTCTCTATTGTACTTGATACTTGTCTTAACCTACATTCGATAATTCTTTCCTACAATTTCATTTCGCACAATTCTGAATGTCTTCCTTGTTCTTATATATGGGTATAAGTGTACTCGCTCTCCATTCCTCAGGCATCTTTTGGTTTCTCCATATTTTATTAAATAGCCTTATGAACAAGTGATTCCTATTTCTCCTAGTATTTTCCAAACTTCCCTAGGAATATTGTCTGGTCCTATGGATTTACCACCCTTCATATGTTTAAGAGCCTCTTTGACTTCATTCTTTTGAATACATCGCTAGAAATTGTGGTTTATATATTTTTCTGATTTGGCTAACTCTCCTAAGCTAATACTAACATCTTTATTTTCATTAAAAAGCTTATACAACAACAACTAAGCCTTTTCCCATACTAGACGGGGTCGGCTAATTCATTAAAAAGCTTATAAAAATAGCTTTTTCATCTACTTCTTATATCATCAATTATCACTAGAATTTGTTCATCCTCGTCTTTGATACATCTAACAAAATTAAGATCTTTAGTTTTCTTATCTCTATCCCTAACTATCCTAAAAATATCTCTTTCACCTTGAGTTTTTTATATAAATTCTCCCAAATTTTAGATTTTGCTTCACTGGCGGCCTTTTTCGCTTCCTTCTTTGCTTTCTTATAAGCCTCTAAAGTTTCACTAGTTTTCTAGGCATAATGTAATTTGTAACATGCCCTCTTTACTTCACTCCACCACCAAGCTTCTTTTTGTGCCGGTACACCTCCCTTAGATTCACCTAACACATCTTTTGTCACTTTCTTAATATGTATAGCCATATTGTTCCACATATCACAAGGTGTACCAACATAATTTTAAGCATCTCCTTGAAGGACTTTCTATTTAAATATATCTTCTTTCTCGCTTTTGAGGTTCCACCATTTAGTCTGAATAGCTCGATGCACTCTTTTCTTCTTTGTCCATTTTTTTATTTGTAAATCCATAACTAAAAGTCGATGTTGGGTGGTTAAACTTTCTCCTGGAATTACCTTACAATATTTATAACACACTCTATCTTTTTTTCTGCAAATAAAGTAATCAATTTGTGTTTGTGATAAGCTACTCTTATAAGTAATTAAATGTTCATCTCATTTTTTGAAGATTGTATTGACTATAAAGAGATCATTCAATCGTCTATGTCGTTCATCACTTTCTCCTGGATGTTGTGTTTGATTTTCTATTTAACTTTTCTTTTGCTGGTGCGTGTTATAGATCTATGCACCATGGTGCGGCCATTGTCAGGCACTTGACCCAACTTACAACAAATTGGCAAAACATCTACGTGGTATCGATTCTCTTGTCATAGCCAAAATGGATGGAACCACAAATGAACATCCCAGAGCGAAGGTCTTTACTTTTTCCTTAACATCATGTACCGTAAGTTGTTTTTCTTATTGACAAGCTTTTGGTTAGGCAGAATCCTATAAGATGCGCATCCAATGGTCTATGTCGTTCATTCAATGAGTTGAAGCATACAACTGCCTCATCCATGGGTGTAGCGTGTTCTGATTCTTGTTCTGTGACCAGAGATGATAAGGAAACTGATAACTTTTCGTTTGCAGTCTGATGGCTTCCCCACGCTTCTATTCTTCCCTGCAGGCAACAAGAGCTTTGATCCGGTGAGTGTAAGTGCATTATTTCTAACTTCTAGCAAGTTTATTTTGGAGCTGATCGAGAATAGAACCTCAAAATGCTTCGAAACAGTGGGATGAATCGGTAAACTAGGAGATTCCAGGAAAATGAAATTCAACTTCTCCGTGTCAACTTACAGTCGGTCATTTGATCTTATTTTCAGCACTCATCTTGCTCAAGAAATCGTTTTGGTTTCATGCATTCCGAAACTTGTGGTCTGACAAAGCAATCTCTTGTTCTTAACAGATTGTTGTGGAGACAGACCGAACAGTGGTAGCCTTCTACAAGTTTCTTAAGAAGCACGCGTCTATCCCTTTTAAACTGCAAAGACCAGTTGTGAAGATGAAATCTGATGCGCTTGACGCTGTGGATGAAAATGAGGAGGCTGCTAGCAAGGATTTGAAGGACGAATTGTGATGATTTAATCAGGTTTTGTAGAACCAATTAGGAAACGTTTTATACAAACGGAGAATGCAATGACAAGTAACAAGAAGTAATTTGCAGCTCTCTATTTAGGGGTTGGTGACGGTTTCCACTTAACACATGGGAAAACTGGGTACCAATAGTCTTCCGAATAAGCTCATTTATGCTCTCTCTGTCTGTGTGTGTGTGTGTGTGTGTGAGATCACATGATTCACTAGTTGCTTTCTTCGTTGTGGGTCTTTACCTTTCCTATCTGGTTCAGTTCATTCGCGTGGGGACAAGAATGCATGCAGTCGGGAAATTATTTGATCGCCTTTGCATCTAAATAAACAGATGATTGGTATAGCCCAAGTATGCCAACAACAACAACCAAGCCTTTTCCCATACTAGATGGGGTCGGCTACATGGATTTTTTGTTTCCACAAAGCCCTATCATTTTCCACGTTAGCAGTTAACTTACAATAAGCTATATCATTCTTTATTATTTCTTTCCAACACTTTTGTGGTCATCTTCTACCTCTTTTAATACTTTCAAAATCTAATTTTCCATACCTTAGGGGTTCTTCTTTTGGTCTTCTTTTTATATGTTCAAAACATCTTAAACGATATTATCTCATTTTATCCTCCATTGGTGTCACTCCTAATTTGTTTCTAATAACCTCATTATATATATGGTATTTTCTTATATTACTACTCATCTATCTCAACATTTTCATTTCTAACATCTTTTGTACATGTTGATGATTAACTGTCCAACACTAAGAACCATAAAACATGGTAGAACTAATTGTTGTTCTATAATATTTACCTTTTAACTTTAATGGTATCTTTTTATCACAAAGAATACTTGATGCTCCAATCCATTTTAACCATCATTAATTATATGTGTAGCGTCTCCATCAATTCTTCTATCACTTTGAAAAATTGACCCTAGGTATTTAAAACTTTCCTTTTGGGAGATGCAATGTGTGCCAATTTTAATTTATATGTCCTTTGAAGTAACCAAATGATCAAACTTACATTCCATATATTCTGTCTTTATTTTACTAAGTTGGAAGCCTTTACTTTCTAATGTTTCTCTCCATAGTTTCAATTTTCTATTAACCTTTTCTTTAGACTCTTCTACTAACACAATGTCATCGCAAATAACATACATCAAGGTACTTCATCTTAAATATGTTTTGTTAACTCATCAATCACCATTATAAATAAGTATGGACTTAAAGTTGATCATTGATGTAACCCAATATTAATTTTAAAGAAATCTGTCATTCTTTCATGAGTCCTCGCACATATTTTTGCATCATTGTACATGTCTCTTATAAGGTTTATGTATGTCAATGTGATACCTCTTTTTTTCAAGGTTGTTCAAAGAACCTCCTTGGGTACCCTATCGTAAATTTTTTCTAGATCAATAAATATCACATGAAGGTCTTTCTTTTTTGTTCTAAAATGTTTTATAAGACATCTCTAAAGGTGAATCGCTTTAACAGTAGATCTGCCTGGGCATGAATCCAAATTGGTTCTCTATTGTACTTGATACTTGTGTTAACCTACGTTCGATAATTATTTCCCATAATTTCATATTATGGCTCATTAACTTGATATCTCGATAATTCACACAATTTTGAATGTCTCTCTTGTTCTTTTATATGGGTATAAGTGTACTCGCTCTCCATTCCCCGAGCATCTTTTGGTTTCTCTTTGTTTCATTAAATAGTCTTGTAAGTGATTCTTATTTTTTCTAGGATTTTTCAAACTTCCATAACACCCTTCATATGTTTAAGAGCCTCTATAACTTCATTCTTTTTAATACGTCGGTAGAAATTGTGATTTATATATTTTTCTGATTTGGCTAACTCTCCTAAGTTAATACTAATATCTTTATTTTCATTAAAAAGTTTATAAAAATAATTTTTTCATCTATTTTTTATATCATCATTTACCACTAAAATTTTCTTATCCTCGTCTTTGATGCATCTAACAAAATTAAGATCCTTAGTTTTCTTATCTTTTGCCCTAGCTATCCTAAAAATATCTTTCACCCTCTTTTGAGTTGAGTTTTTTTATATAAATCCTTCCAAATTTTAGCTTTTGCTTCAGTGATGGTTTTTTCTGTTTTTTTTCTTTGCTTTCTAATAAGCTTCTAAAGTTTCACTAGTTTTCTTAGCATAATGTAATTTGTAGCATGCCCTCTTTGCCTTGATTTTATTTTGCACTAGTTCACTCCACCACCAAGCTTCTTTTTGTACCTTCCTTAGAATCAACTAATACATCTTTCGTCACTTTCCTAATATGTATAGCCATATTGTTCCACATATCACAAGGTGTACCAACATAATTTCAAATCTCCTTAAGGACTTTCTGTTTAAATATATCTTTTCTCGCTTTTGAGGTTCCACCATTTAGTGTGAATAGCTCTATGTACTCTTTTCTACTTTATCCACTTTTTTACTTGTAAATCTATAACTAAAAGCCGATGTTGGGTGATTAAGCTTTTTCCTAGAATTACCTTGCAATCTTTACAACACGTTCTATCTTTTTTCTTACAAATAAAATAATTAATTTGTGTTTGTGATAAGCCAATCCGATAAGTAATTAAATGTTCATCTCGTTTTTTGAAAATTGTATTGATTATAAAGAGATCAAATGTCATAGCAAAATTTAAAATCTACCTACCTTCCTCATTTATATCCTCAAAACCAATGTTTTTATGCCTCTTTACCGACATTTCCATTTAAGTCTCCTCCTAAACAAATCATCTCCCTTTGTGGAATCCTTTGAATCACCTTATCTAACTCTTCCCAAAAAGTCGTCTTTATACTATCTTCTAGTCCTACTTTGAGTACATAAGCACAAACTATATTTAAAACCTCTGCTCGTAACACTAATTTCAATGTCATGATTCGGTCACCATATCGTTGTATGTCTATTATATTATCCTTTAAATCTTTATTTATGATAATACCAACTCCATTTCGAGCCTTTTCTTACCAGAGTACCATAATTTAAAACCTATATGCTCAATCTCCTTTGCTTTTTCTCCAATCCATTTTGTCTCTTGTAAAGATAGGATATGAATTTTACTCTAAATTATATTATCTACCACTTCTATTAGCTTACCGGATAATGTTCCGATATTCCAAGAACCAATCTGAATCTTATTATCTTGGAGTAGCTTCCTTACCCCCGCATCCATCCATATTGGAAATGCGGAGACCTTCTCTGTAATTATTCACTACATTCGAGCGGTAATGTAGCGGGATTAACTTTTTTACCCACACCCGTCCATGATTTGAGAACCTTATCTACAATTGATTCACTACATTCGGGCAAAAATGTAGTGGCCCTTGCCAGCGCGTCGCTAGGCGAGGACGCCCCATAGCAATGCTCATAATTTGTGTAATCCATGGTATAAAAATCCGACAGTTTTATGCTGGCTGTCAAAAGCCTAACACAACCCTCCTCCTTTATGCGGGCTTGGGACCGGCAATGTAAGGGCGATCCCTTACATGGGTCGATGACACAAAACTTCAAATTGAAAAAATTGAGAATTTTAAATTAAAAAGGTAAGTTTTATATCTAAACTCAATTTAAACTTACATTCGGTTGCTTACATTTGTGATAATAATTATATAGTCACTTTATCATCCAAGCATTGTGTGATGCAATATCACCTATCGAAGAAGGTGATTGGTTAAGGACATAGAAAAAGTGAACTATACAAAATGGATTGTTTATTTATGCCAAATTTTGAATCTTGTAATGTAGCACATGATGCTACTCTTTGGCATAAACGGCTTGAACATTTAGATATGCATAAATTATGTAATTTTTCTTCGTTGAAAAAATTGAGAAACAAAAATTTGAATGTAATGAATGTATCCTTAGAAAAAATTCATCTTTCTTTTGGAGAAAGAAATTATGTACCAAGCAAAGTTTTTGAATTAATACATTCTTATGTTTGGGGTCCTGCCCCTTTTGTTTCCAAGGAAAGAGTTCAATATTATGTAATATTTGTAGATAACTTTACTCGCTTTACTTGGATATATTTATTAAAACGTAAATCGAAGGTACAACAACAACAACTAAACCTTTTCTCATACTAGACAAGGTCGGCTACATGGATTCTTTGTTTCCTCATAGCCTTATCATGTGTCATGTTAGCAGTTAACTCATAATAAGCTAGATCATTATTTATTGTTTCTTTCTTTGTGGTCATCCTCTACCTCTTTTAATACTTTCAAAATATAATTTTTCATACCTTCTTAGAGGTTATTCTTTTCATCTTCTTTCTATATGTTCAAATCACCTTAAACGATATTCTTATTTTATCCTCTATTGGTACCACACAATTTATTTATAATAACCTTATTATGTATACGGTCTTTTCTTGTACGAACACTCATCATCTCAACATCTTCATTTATGTCACAAACATCTTTTGTACATGTTGATAATTAACTATCCAACACTCATAACCATAGAACATGGCAGGTCTAATTGCTACTCTATAATATTTACCTTTTAACTTTAATGATATCTTCTTATCACAAAGAATACTTGATGCTCCTCTTCATTTTAACCAGCGAGAATTAATTCTATGCGTAACATCTTAATCAATTCTTCATCACTCAGAAAAATTGACCCTAGGTATTTAAAACTTTTATTTTGGGGGATACAATGTGTGCCATTTTAATTTATATGTCCTCTGAAGTAACCAAATGATCAAACTTACATTCCATATATTCTGTCTTTATTTTACTAAGTCGGAAGCCTTTACTTTCTAATGTTTTTCTCCATAATTCCAATTTTCTATTAACTTTTTCCTTACACTCCTCCACTAACACAATGTCATCTGCAAATAACATACACCAAGGTAGTTCTTGAATATGTTTTGTTAACTCATCAAACACCATTATAAATAAGTACGGACTTAAAGTTGATCCTTGATATAACCCAATATTAACTTCAAAGAAGTTTGTCATTTCTTCATGAGTCCTCACACATGTTTTTGCACTATTGTACATGATACCTCTTTTTTCCAAGGTTCTCCAAAGAACCTCCCTTGGTACCCTATCGTAAACTTTTTCTAGATCAATAAATATCATGTGAAGGTCTTTCTTTTAATCTTTTTCAATATGGTCAAAAATCAATTTGATTCCACCATTAAAATTTTTAGGTCTAATTCAGAAGGAGAATACTTCTCAAATGATTTTCAAAAATTTATTGAAACTAATAGAATTTTATATCAAAAATCTTTCACCAAAACTCTTTAACAAAATGAATTGGCTGAAAGAAAACATAAGCATATTATAGAAACTTATATAACTCTGTCAATTGCTCGTAATGTTAACATTTTATGGGCAGAAGCCACTCTTACTACTATATACCTTATCAATAGGATGCCTTCAAGTAGTTTCTCCTGAATTACATCTCTCTCCTTATTACGAAAGGCTTAGAGTCTTTGGGTGCAAATATTTTGTTTATACAGACAAAAATGATAAATTGTCTCATACAACCATTAAATGTGTATTTCTTGGTTATGGAACTGAAAAGAAAGGTTATAGATGTTTTTATCCTATTAATGATAAACTGTATATTTCTAAAAATGTAGAATTCTTTGAAAATGATTACTAGTATAAGTCTAGATCTTTTGAAAATAATGAAATATTTTTCACAAGATTTTTTCAATTTAGAAGAAGACGATGATAGTGACTCACAAGTTATCATGATATTCCTCATAATATAATCGATATCCTAGATGGAACTTCTGATACACAACCAATTATAGAACCCTTTTCGTTACGTTGTACTAGATGACATAGAGAGTCTGATAACTCATGTTTAGAACCTACAATTTCAAAACCTCCTCAATGTTTTGTCTCTTATGAATCTTTTGAACCTCAACGTAAAAACTTAATTGCAACTATTCTTTAAAAGAACATAAATTCTATCATCAAGCTAAGGAGATTCCAGAATGAGAAGTTGTTATGAGTGACGAACTTAGAGCCTTAGACAAAGCTCAAACTTGGATTGTTATACCTAAGCCTAAAGACAAAAAGGTTATTGGATGTCGATGGGTTTATAAAATCAAAACTCATAGCAATAGTAATATTGAAAGATATAAGGTGAGACTGGTAGCTAAGGGTTATGGTTAAGAGCGTGGAATTGACTGATGAAGAATGACTACTATTAGAATTTTCATAACCCTTAGTGCTATTCAAAATTGAAATGTATATCAACTTGATGTTAAAAATGCTTTTTGAATGGATATTTAAGTGAAGATGTTTATATGACTCCTCCCAGATTTGATGTTCCTCAGGATCATGTTCTTAAATTAAAAAAAGGCATTGTATAGCTTGAAATAAGCCCCCAAGGCTTGGTTTGATCAATTTGAAAATTTCATGCATCTGCATAACTTTATATCTTGTTATATTGACACTGCTTTGTTTGTACGAAAGATTGATGCAAGTATTGTTATTTTACTCTTATACGTGAATGATATGCTCATCTCTGTGAAGCAGGGATTGCATAGGTTAAATATAACCTTCTTCAATAATTTGATATTAAAGATTTAGGTCTTCTTAATTATTTTTTGGGTATTGAGATTGTTAGAAACAATTGTGAATATTTTATGTTAAATAAATTTGCAAATGATGTAATTGAAAGATCTGGTATCAAAAATAACAATTAAATTGTAGACGCGGTTTCAGAACAATTGGTCTTCTCAAGATTATTATCATCTTGTTCTTCAAGGGCGAAGGTCTTTTCATCCATCGCGAAAGGGTTGACGAATTGGTCTTCGTCATCTGGTGATTCATCAAATATTGGTCCATTGTCCAAAATAGGACCGTTGTTGTTCCATCTTGACAAATGTTGATAATACTCAAAATCTTCTTCTTCTTCTGTAAAAAGGACAGCAATGGTTTGTTGCATTTCGTCCTCTTCTGCTACTGATTCTGCAGCAGTTTCATAATTTGAGAAGCGAAGAGAGATTCTTCCATCAATGAGGTTGCGGGTTTCAACTCCCCGCGGTTGAACAGGTTGTGGAATAGTTGAGTCTGAAATAATCCAGTCCAAACCTTGAAGGCCTTGGCTGGTTATTCTTCTTCCAGGGAGTGCAGTGACTCCTCTGCTGGCTAAGTAATCCGTTACTTGCCCTATTTGATATGCGAACGCCATGTTTGGCGTGTTAGAGAGGCGGCCGATCAGTCCGCGTGTGACGATGAGGTTGGCCTCACCATTCCTCCAGTGTTGATAACCCCGTGTTTGAATGGATATTTGAAAATTGTGATAAAAATCACGCAGGGTCATGATAGTATCTGGCACTATGAAGGTTATCTGGTGACCTTGTGCCAAATCAACTTCCATCGTGGCAAAAATAGCTTGATCATTTTGCCAGCGGGTGTCTCTAAAAACAATCAGGGCTTGTGTGCCCTCATCCCTTCGATGTAAAATTTGCAGCCTGACCTGAGCAAGAACGATGTGGATGAACCTGAATCCACTGCGTTGCAAATCTTGGTAGCTTTCAGGTTGAATGAAAGGTCTGTCTATCTGCTTTCAACAAATTTGTTAATTTTACTCAGGAATGGACGGCAAAGCCATCACAATCCCCGACAATGCTGAAGGAGGTTCAACATCTCAGCGACCAAGTCCTAGCCTTGTTGACAGATACAAGGCCACAATGGACAAACTCCACCCAGCATACAAGCCTGGCGAAAACAATCCAGGCCAGTCAGCAGAGGAATGTCAGGAACTCCGCAACACTCTATTCCACATAGAGCGTGTTGTAGGATGGATCGTGCAGAAGGACCTGGAATGCCTGATCCAGATCCAAGAAATCAAAAATGAAGCGTGTCGGCAAGCATCCACTAAAGATAATTATTGGGGAGATATTCGGTATATTCTCCAATATACCCTTGAAGAATTACGGGAAGCTGTCAAAAATATTAAAAATCTTATCACAACTTCCCTAAATAGGCGTGTCTAGTCGTATTCGCCTGTGCGCGAATCCCTTTTGGCCAGCTGTGGCCCAATTTTCTTTATCAGTTTGTCGTATTTCGCCTGTGCGCGAATCTCTTTTTGGCCAACTGTGGCCCATTTTCTTTATCAGTTTGTCGTATTCGCCTGTGCGCAAATCTCTTTTAGGCCGCCTGTGGCCCATTTTTCTTTGTCGGTCTGTCGTATTCGCCTGAGCGAATCTCTTTTCGGCCACCTATGGCCCACTTCACTTTAATAATTAGTCATACGGGACCACTGCTTTATTCCAAAGCAGCCCGCACTCAGACTGCTTTATTCTAAAGCAGCCTGCACTAGCATACTGCATTGCTTTATTCAAAAGCAAAGGTATCTGCATTATTGCACTACCAGGCAGTACAGGTCTATTATTGTACTACCCTTGTAGTACAACTCGAAGGCTATATAAACCTTCAAGCAGTCAGTTGAAGAGCATCGAGCGATTTCGTCCAAACTCTCTCCTGCTCTTCCAATGTCCTCAGTGTTCTTCTGTAAGTCTCAGTTCTTCTTATTGAAATAAAGTCTTGTATGTTGATGTTTTAATTCAGTGTCAATTTACTCTACGCATATTTCTCTATCGAGCGATTTCGTCCAAACTCTCTCCTGCTCTTCTAGTGTCCTCAGTGTTCTTCTGTAAGTCACAGTTCTTCTTATTGAAATAAAGTCTTGTATGTTGATGTTTTAATTCAGTGTCAATTTACTCTACGCATATTTCTCTATCTACTCTCCTTTATTTCCCTGGTATCAGAGCTTGGTTTACGTTGAGTTCTTTGTCCAAGAGACTAGACCTATTCCTGTAATCAAAACCCTTAGTTGTGTGATTTCATCTGAAACGCTGCCCAAATTAGAACTTCCAGTGGGAACCAGTTAGGCAAGGTGTGCCGCGAACCCCCTAAGGACCTGAGTCCTAGGCACACCACTGTATGTATTCGGCGTACAGGACTTGTGTGAAGAACTGAGACTTAAAAGATATGGATGACCTCCATAGAGTGGTGTGCCTTCACATTCACATACGGAGGCACACCACTATATTATCATCATTCAAGATTATCATCATCTTGTTCTTCAAGGGCGAAGGTCTTTTCATCCATCGCGAAAGGGTTGACGAATTGGTCTTCGTCATCTGGTGATTCATCAAATATTGGTCCATTGTCCAAAATAGGACCGCTGTTGTTCCATCTTGACAAATATTGATAATACTCAAAATCTTTCTTCTTCTTCTGTAAAAAGGACAGCAATGGTTTGTTGCATTTCGTCCTCTTCTGCTACTGATTCTGCAGCAGTTTCATAATTTGAGAAGCGAAGAGAGATTCCTCCATCAATGAGGTTGCGGGTTTCAACTCCCCGCGGTTGAATAGGTTGTGGAATAGTTGAGTCTGAAATAATCCAGTCCAAACCTTGAAGGCCTTGGCTGGTTATTCTTCTTCCAGGGAGTGCAGTGACTCCTCTGCTGGCTAAGTAATCCGTTACTTGCCCTATTTGATATGCGAACGCCATGTTTGGCGTGTTAGAGAGGCGGCCGATCAGTCCACGTGTGACGATGAGGTTGGCCTCACCATTCCTCCAGTGTTGATAACCCCGTGTTTGAATGGATATTTGAAAATTGTGATAAAAATCACGCAGGGTCATGATAGTATCTGGCACTATGAAGGTTATCTGGTGACCTTGTGCCAAATCAACTTCCATCGTGGCAAAAATAGCTTGATCATTTTGCCAGCGGGTGTCTCTAAAAACAATCAGGGCTTGTGTGCCCTCATCCCTTCGATGTAAAATTTGCAGCCTGACCTGAGCAAGGCCGATGTGGATGAACCTGAATCCACTGCGTTGCAAATCTTGGTAGCTTTCAGGTTGAATGAAAGGTCTGTCTACCTGTTGTCCATCTAGACAAGAGATGGCTTCTTCGGACAGGTGTTGGTAGACTTGGTGCTGATTTGAATCAGATCTTGAATTGTACAGGATTTCTGCAAGAACCATTGTGGCGCGATCTCGAAGGGATCACTGGAGTTGTTCAGGCTGGATATGGCTTTCCAGCACTTCTCTGTAGGGTTAGCGCCCTAAGAGTCGGTTGACTCTTCTCTGCATGTTGTACCGTCGGCGTTGGCCGCTACGGTAATCTCTGATTTGATCATCAACCTCGGTGACCAAGGTGCTAGCGCCGGTTGTTTGGACAGTAGAGGAGGAAACTGAAGGTCTGGTATCCATTAGTGCTTGATCTTCGAAATTTCGTCCTTAAGAATTTCGTAGGGATCTTTGAAAACTTTGAATTTTCCCTTCTTTTCCACTGGTTTACCGAGCGACAGATCCTTGAATTTCTTTGTGAGCTCGTCAATCAGGGAATCTGACAGGTCGTCCTCCTTTTTCTGGGTGACTTGGTTTTGAGATTTGAGTTCAGCAATATCAGCAATGAGTTGTGTTTGCTGATCAAGGACTTGGGTTACTAGTTGTATGAGTGAATTCCCTTGTTTTGCAAGAGCAGTAAGGGCAATTCCAGTAGTTGAGAGGGTTGCTGGAGAGATGTAAGCAACTCCGGGGGGGTCAATAGGACTGGTTGATTCTACCGCTTTCTTGACTGACGGATTGTTTCCTAGTGTGATAGGAATACTGTTACTGGATGAAGGCTGAGACATAAACAAACATGTATAGAAAATCTAAGGAATAGAAAACTTAAGTTTTAGATTTCAGTGGTCAAATCTGGCTAGACCAGACCAGTTCCACTCTCCCTTAACACACGTAAACGTGGGTTCGGTCGAGCTTTGATGTAAGACCGGGCTCTTTCTGCTTGCAGAAAAGCTTGTCTGAAAGTCTCACCGGAGACGATGCCGGAATAGGATAACACTATTAGGTACTTCAGTATGACGGCCCCTTTGCCTGACTGGTTCCCTCTGGAAGATCCTATTTAGACGGAATCACAGGTGATTCTGACAGGTAAGAGTTCTGGTTTACAGATTGAATCGGAAAATACAAACAAGGCTCTGATACCATAAGGTTTGCGCTCTATGGTTTTAAAACAAACAGATAGATAGGCGGAAGACAGGATCTGAGCAGAGGGCGGTGCCTCTATCAGCTTTTAACGGAATAGAACACAGAATCACAGAAAATGGGGTAAACTTAAACACACAGCTTTATAGATTCAACATAAGGTTTGCGCTCTATGGTTTTAAAACAAACAGATAGATAGGCGGAAGACAGGATCTGAGCAGAGGGCGATGCCTCTATCAGCTTTTAACGGAATAGAACACAGAATCACAGAAAATGGGGTAAACTTAAACACAGCTTTATAGATTCAACATATGGAATTACAAGACAAAGACTTAAAAGACTAGTGACTTACACGACAGCAGTAGGAGACTGAAGATGGTCGGAAAGATGTGCTCTGAACCGACTAGGCTGGGATTGCTCTCTCTCTCTCTTTCTCTCTATGTTATTTTCTCTCGTGTGTGTTTTGTTCTACATCTGAGAGTCCTTATATAGAACTCCTGGACTGGTAACTGGTAGTACAAGTTGTTGTGACTTGTACTGCAAGTTGCGTGTACTGCACGCGGTAGGATAAGGGCGAATATATTCGCCGACGCAAACAGACAAATAAAAGGCGACAAATCCGTCGAAAGTTGCGTACGCAGGCGCACTACTAAAAGGAGTGGTCGTCGTTAGGCGACAGGTCACATCAAAAAGAAAAGGACACGCACTAAAAGATTCCACACGTAGGTGGAGACTGATATTTTTACAACAGGACAAAAGACGCATTTTCTGGGGTCCATGCTCTGGGTCCACGCGCTTCCGTCAAATGGTGACGTTATTCCGTTCAAGTTGGTCAACAGTTGCTCTGAGTTCGGTGAGCTGGTGTGCCTGCTCCTGTAGGAGTGGCTTCAGGTCTGTCCAGTGGTTGTCTCGGGTCCCAATGACTTGTGCTGCTTCAAGTTTGATTTGTGACATTTGCTGCAGTATTTCAAGACTTCTCTGGACCTGGTTATAGACCTTGTGCTCTAGAAAGTCGAGATACGTGCCCAGGGCACGGAACTCGTCAAGTTGAACTCCTCTGTTGATGACCGGTTTGTTCCATTGGCGCGCCGTTTCGGGATGACGCTGTATGATTGTGTCCCGGAACTTGATAACGATTGGATTAACTCCTCGCAAGTGTTCTGAACCTTGCTGATCATTCTGGCAGGGTGGGTATCTTTGGCCTTCCATTCCTGCGTAAAATTGATGAAATCATTAATTAATAAGCAATGTTCTTCGGACACTTCTTCTTCATTGATCACAATAGTGATCATTCTGGATAGGGCATCGGCTAAGATGTTGTCCTTGCCGTCGATGTGTTCAAAATGAACTGTGATCCCTAATCCTGTAATGAAGTCGAGGCTTATTCATATTTGACTTATTGAAAAAGCTGATGATAGCTTGGCAGTCTGTTCGGATGAGCATCTCTTTCTGTTCTAAATAGTAGATTTTCAGGCTCTCTAGACCGTTCATTACGGCAAATATTTCAGCATCTATGGATGATTTCGGTGGGTCGATTTTCCCACTGGCATATACGCACGGTTTTTCCATAGTTCTGGGGTCATTCTTCATGGGTTTCCATTTACAGACCCCGCCCCATCCATCCATGCAACCATCCGTTTCTAGAACAATGAAGCATTGTGACGGTGGTATCGAGAGTGGGGGTAGTTGCTGAACTTGTTCTTTGATCTGCCTGACGAGCTTCCAATCTTGCTCGTTTATGCGTTTTTCTCCTGTTGGGCTTGTTTTACTGTAGAGTGGTGCCAATAATCTGCCCAAGTTGGGAATGAAATGCCTTGCGTAGTTTAGGATTCCGAGCCATGATCGTAGACCTGTTTTGGTGTTAATTTCTGCTTCTGTCTTATCTAACACCTTTTGAATGATGTTTGGCTGGAGTTGAATTTCTCCATTACCTATGATGGCTCCTAGGAATTCAATGGTTCTCTGTCCAACTGTCATCTTTGTTGGGCTGAGTATGAGGCCATTCTGCTGGCATCTGTCTAGTAAGATCCTGAGATGTTTTGCATGCGCATCTTCGGATTGAGAGAAGACGAGGATGTCGTCTATGTAGACGGCAATGAAGTCTTCGGTTCCTTTAAAACAATTGTCCATCTTCCTTTGGAAGACGGCCGGCGCATTCTTCAGTCCGAATGGCATGACCAGCCATTCATACAGTCCCTGAGGTACCCAAAATGCGGTCAGGGGTATCGACTCAGGTTCCATCATCACTTGGTGGAAGCCGCTCTTAAGGTCAAATTTTGAGTAGATATTGCTTCCAGCGACTTTCTTTAAGATAGAATTGATGCCGGGGAGGGAGTACTGGTCTTTTTATGTGTTGTCATTTAATCGACGATAGTTGAAGACCATTCTTTCTTTCCCTTTTTTGACCTCGCCAGTTTTTGGGTCTTGAGTTGTGCCGGAGTGGACGATGATCGCCGTTGTCCGGTGCTGGCTGTTTGACGGTCTGATAACTCCCAATTGTAGTAACGCATTAACATGTTTGGCAAATGATTCCTTCATTTGCGGCGTTACCTGCTTCAGAGGTTTGTCTTCGATGATAAAGTTGGGGTTTTTCAGGATAATCTTGCAGGTTATCTTGTTCTTTTCCCAATACTTAATGGGATTCTCCCCGATAAAACCTGATTCTCGTAATTTTTCAAAGATGGTGGAGAATTTCCTTTGGAAATTTTCTGGTGTTGGTCCTGCGGTGTAGTGAACAGCCTCCTGGAGCTGGATATGTTCCAGATCATCAAAGTCTTGTACAAAGGCTGATATGGTGGCACTCTGCTGTGCCTGTATCACCGTGACATTTTTGTAGAAGGTGATCGTGTCACCTTCAATCCTTAGACCACCTTGCATTGCCCGGATGAAGTTGCAGCCGATAATCATCTGTATTTCTCCTCCTAGCTGCATAGGGAATGCGTACGTGTATGGGATTCGGAATTGGTTTTCCCCAATGAACATCTTCCCATATTTCAACTTCTTGTTGGCGTTTTGTTTGGAATTGACGCCAGTGAACTGAACAGTAAAGGTGTTGTCCTCCAGAGCAACTGCCGGGATTGATTTTTCATCAATGCAACATGTCGTTGCACCGGTGTCCAGAATTGCTCGGGCTTTGAATTGGGAGACGCCTGGTATGTCAAAAATAACAATTAAATTGTAGAGGCGGTTTCGAATGACTTTCTCCCCACCACCTGACGCTGTGTAGGTGAGCTCTGTATCGTGGAGGGCGTACAGTTCATCATCGTGGTGAATGACGATACCCTTCTGTTTAGGGGGTTTGAGTTGATCCAGGTCCTTTTGGAGGTCATGCTCTAGTGCTTGATTTTGGCGATAATCCAAAAGAAGTTGGAGTCGGGTGATTTCAGCTTCACACCACTGTATGTATTCGGCCTGTGCTCGAATAATATTGCAGAACTTGGCCGGATCAAGGGCGGTTTATTGAACTGGTTCAACAGGGACCTGTTTGTTGAAGTAGTGAGGGCCGCAGAGGCCACAAGCAACGACGTTGCAGGTAGAGCAATTGATGCGTGCTCTTTTCATCGTTGGTCTTTTGCAGCAGCAACAGAGAATGTTGTCCAGAACTTGGTTATAGAGCCAAGTATGCTGACATGTCATTTGTTCTAGGGGCAGAAGGATGCTAGGTCGATAGCTATCCTGTTTGTCTTCCCCAAGCCGCTTGATGTGTAACATGTGAAGGCTGAGAGTCTGGATCTGGTGTTCCAGGGACTCGTTCATTTCTTCATTTTCAGAGATTGAATAGATTGCATCACTGTCTGCTTCACCTTCGCTGACAGAGATGATCTCAAAATCGTCAGGAATTTCTAATCCCTCGAAAATGGCCATGCGCTTCACATTCCGTTTTTCATTGGGGCATTCTCTAGCGAAGTGCCCTTCATCGCCGCATAGGTAGCACTTGCACTTCTTGTTCCGAAGTAAGTGCTTCTTCTTTTCAACGCGGGCATGTGACTGGTGAGGCTTGCCTTTGTAGGTTGTAGATCGCCTCAAACCATATTTCTTCCGTTCGCCGGAATTCCCATAATAACCGGGAATAGGAATTTGAGAGCAGAACGATAAATTCTTCAGGGAGCGTTTGAACGCTGCATCCTTGCATTCTTGTTCTAAATATTGGTACGCATAAAGAATTCTTGGTACCAATCCGATCTTAATGGTGGGGTATTTTTCATCAAACCCCTGTTTAATCCTGTTGCCAAGGTCTCCTGGCATCTTCATCCAAAATTTTTCGGAGATTTCTTCCGAAATCCAGACTCTGCCGGTTTTTGCAGCTAACCGGAGGTAGTCGTTCATGTACTGGACTATATATTTGAGGTTATTGCAGGACAAGCGCTCCAAATCTCTGTAAGCTTGGTCTTGTATGCCTGTAGTCCCTTGTGAGGGGTCTTCTAGGGAGAAGACTAATCTCATTTGTGCCAGTATGTTGTTTGTTCCTTCCCTGCCATCTGCTGTTGATAGCAGATGTTCATACTCCGTCTGGTACTTCATTCTCCATTGAATCCAGATGAGTTTCTCAATTTCTCCAAGGAGATTTTCGATGAAATCTGCCTTGTCTCGTGCATCCATAAATCCTTTTTCCGCCACTAAGTTTCTTGTGATGGACTCCCAACGTGAAAATACATCATGGAAAAGCCCAATCTGTTGTGGGATAACAAAAATGGCCCTGAGGTACCCAAGATCCTATCCAAAAGAAGTTGATCAGAGCCTTGTTTGTATTTTCCGATTCAATCTGTAAACCAGAACTCTTACCTGTCAGAATCACCTGTGATTCCGTCTAAATAGGATCTTCCAGAGGGAACCAGTCAGGCAAAGGGGCCGTCATACTGAAGTACCTAATAGTGTTATCCTATTCCGGCGTCGTCTCCGGTGAGACTTTCATACAAGCTTTTCTGCAAGCAGAAAGAGCCCGATCTTACATCAAAGCTCGACCGAACCCACGTTTACGTGTGCTAAGGGAGAGTGGAACTGGTCTGATCTAGCCAGATTTGACCACTGAAATCTAAAACTTAAGTTTTCTATTCCTTAGATTTTCTATACATGTCTGTTTATGTCTCAGCCTTCGTCCAGTAACAGTATTCCTATCACACTAGGAAACAATCCGTCAGTCAAGAAAGCGGTAGAATCAACCAGTCCTATTGACCCCCCCGGAGTTGCTTACATCTCTCCAGCAACCCTCTCAACTACTGGAATTGCCCTTACTGCTCTTGCAAAACAAGGGAATTCACTCATACAACTAGTAACCCAAGTCCTTGATCAGCAAACACAACTCATTGCTGATATTGCTGAACTCAAATCTCAAAACCAAGTCACCCAGAAAAAGGAGGACGACCTGTCAGATTCCCTGATTGACGAGCTCACAAAGAAATTTAAGGATCTGTCGCTCGGTAAACCAGTGGAAAAGAAGGGAAAATTCAAAGTTTTCAAAGATCCCTACAAAATTCTTAAGGACGAAATTTCGAAGATCAAGCACTAATGGATACCAGACCTTCAGTTTCCTCCTCTACTGTCCAAACAACCGGCGCTAGCACCTCGGTCACCGAGGTTGATGATCAAATCAGAGATTACCGTAGCGGCCAACGCCTACGGTACAACATGCAGAGAAGAGTCAACCGACTCTTAGGACGCCAACCCTACAGAGAAGTGCTGGAAAGCCATATCCAACCTGAACAACAACTACAGCAATCCCTTCGAGATCGCGCCACAATGGTTCCTGCAGAAATCCTGTACAATTCAAGATCTGATTCAAATCAGCACCAAGTCTACCAACACCTGTCCGAAGAAGCCATCTCTTGTCTAGATGGACAACAGGTAGACAGACCTTTCATTCAACCTGAAAGCTACCAAGATTTGCAACGCAGTGGATTCAGGTTCATCCACATCGGCCTTGCTCAGGTCAGGCTGCAAATTTTACATCGAAGGGATGAGGGCACACAAGCCCTGATTGTTTTTAGAGACACCCGCTGGCAAAATGATCAAGCTATTTTTGCCACGATGGAAGTTGATTTGGCACAAGGTCACCAGATAACCTTCATAGTGCCAGATACTATCATGACCCTGCGTGATTTTTATCACAATTTTCAAATATCCATTCAAACACGGGGTTATCAACACTGGAGGAATGGTGAGGCCAACCTCATCGTCACACGCGGACTGATCGGCCGCCTCTCTAACACGCCAAACATGGCGTTCGCATATCAAATAGGGCAAGTAACGGATTACTTAGCCAGCAGAGGAGTCACTGCACTCCCTGGAAGAAGAATAACCAGCCAAGGCCTTCAAGGTTTGGACTGGATTATTTCAGACTCAACTATTCCACAACCTATTCAACCGCGGGGAGTTGAAACCCGCAACCTCATTGATGGAAGAATCTCTCTTCGTTTCTCAAATTATGAAACTGCTGCAGAATCAGTAGCAGAAGAGGACGAAATGCAACAAACCATTGCTGTCCTTTTTACAGAAGAAGAAGAAGAAGAAGATTTTGAGTATTATCAACATTTGTCAAGATGGAACAACAGCGGTCCTATTTTGGACAATGGACCAATATTTGATGAATCACCAGATGACGAAGACCAATTCGTCAACCCTTTCGCGATGGATGAAAAGACCTTCGCCCTTAAGAACAAGATGATGATAATCTTGAATATCCGGTTTTGAAGCAATTGCATAAAAGGCTAGCAGCCTCATCATCGTCATCACCGTCAGCAATTACATCTGTCTACAATCCTGCCACCCGGGATACTCAGATGAGCGCCCCCGGTTATCCACCGGACAAACACCTCCTATCCGGCCGAATTTTGATGGAGCCTCAAGCAGTCATACCAAATTCAAACGAGGCACAAATGATGAAATGTGGAATCTTCCCTCTGCAAAACAGCAGCAGGGAGCCATTTTTGTTATCCCACAACAGATTGGGCTTTTCCATGATGTATTTTCACGTTGGGAGTCCATCACAAAAAACTTAGTGGCGGAAAAAGGATTTATGGATGCACGAGACAAGGCAGATTTCATCGAAAATCTCCTTAAAGAAATTGAGAAACTCATCTGGATTCAATGGAGAATGAAGTACCAGACGGAGTATGAACATCTGCTATCAACAGCAGATGGCAGGGAAGGAACAAACAACATACTGGCACAAATGAGATTAGTCTTCTCCCTAGAAGACCCCTCACAAGGGACTACAGGCATACAGGACCAAGCTTACAGAGATTTGGAGCGCTTGTCCTGCAATAACCTCAAATATATAGTCCAGTACATGAACGACTACCTCCGGTTAGCTGCAAAAACCGGCAGAGTCTGGATTTCGGAAGAAATCTCCGAAAAATTTTGGATGAAGATGCCAGGAGACCTTGGCAACAGGATTAAACAGGGGTTTGATGAAAAATACCCCACCATTAAGATCGGATTGGTACCAAGAATTCTTTATGCGTACCAATATTTAGAACAAGAATGCAAGGATGCAGCGTTCAAACGCTCCCTGAAGAATTTATCGTTCTGCTCTCAAATTCCTATTCCCGGTTATTATGGGAATTCCGGCGAACGGAAGAAATATGGTTTGAGGCGATCTACAACCTACAAAGGCAAGCCTCACCAGTCACATGCCCGCGTTGAAAGGAAGAAGCACTTCGGAACAAGAAGTGCAAGTGCTACCTATGCGGCGATGAAGGGCACTTCGCTAGAGAATGCCCCAATGAAAAACGGAATGTGAAGCGCATGGCCATTTTCGAGGGATTAGAAATTCCTGACGATTTTGAGATCATCTCTGTCAGCGAAGGTGAAGCAGACAGTGATGCAATCTATTCAATCTCTGAAAATGAAGAAATGGACGAGTCCCTGGAACACCAGATCCAGACTCTCAGCCTTCACATGTTACACATCAAGCGGCTTGGGGAAGACAAACAGGATAGCTATCGACCTAGCATCCTTCTGCCCCTAGAACAAATGACATGTCAGCATACTTGGCTCTATAACCAAGTTCTGGACAACATTCTCTGTTGCTGCTGCAAAAGACCAACGATGAAAAGAGCACGCATCAATTGCTCTACCTGCAACGTCGTTGCTTGTGGCCTCTGCGGCCCTCACTACTTCAACAAACAGGTCCCTGTTGAACCAGTTCAATAAACCGCCCTTGATTCGGCCAAGTTCCGCAATATTATTCGAGCACAGGCCGAATACATACAGTGGTGTGAAGCTGAAATCACCCGACTCCAACTTCTTTTGGATTATCGCCAAAATCAAGCACTAGAGCATGACCTCCAAAAGGACCTGGATCAACTCAAACCCCCTAAACAGAAGGGTATCGTCATTCACAACGATGATGAACTGTACGCCCTCCACGATACAGAGCTCACCTACACAGCGTCAGGTGGTGGGGAGAAAGTCATTCGAAACCGCCTCTACAATTTAATTGTTATTTTTGACATACCAAGCGTCCCCCAATTCAAAGCCCGAGCAATTCTGGACACCGGTGCAACGACATGTTGCATTGATGAAAAATCAATCCCGGCAGCTGCTCTGGAGGACAACACCTTTACTGTTCAGTTCACTGGCGTCAATTCCAAACAAAACGCCAACAAGAAGTTGAAATATGGGAAGATGTTCATTGGGGAAAACCAATTCCGAATCCCATACACGTACGCATTCCCTATGCAGCTAGGAGGAGAAATACAGATGATTATCGGCTGCAACTTCATCCGGGCAATGCAAGGTGGTCTAAGGATTGAAGGTGACACGATCACCTTCTACAAAAATGTCACGGTGATACAGGCACAGCAGAGTGCCACCATATCAGCCTTTGTACAAGACTTTGATGATCTAGAACATATCCAGCTCCAGGAGGCTGTTCACTACACCGCAGGACCAACACCAGAAAATTTCCAAAGGAAATTCTCCACCATCTTTGAAAAATTACGAGAATCAGGTTTTATCGGGGAGAATCCCATTAAGTATTGGGAAAAGAACAAGATGACCTGCAAGATTATCCTGAAAAACCCCAACTTTATCATCGAAGACAAACCTCTGAAGCAGGTAACGCCGCAAATGAAGGAATCATTTGCCAAACATGTTAATGCGTTACTACAATTGGGAGTTATCAGACCGTCAAACAGCCAGCACCGGACAACGGCGATCATCGTCCACTCCGGCACAACTCAAGACCCAAAAACTGGCGAGGTCAAAAAAGGGAAAGAAAGAATGGTCTTCAACTATCGTCGATTAAATGACAACACATAAAAAGACCAGTACTCCCTCCCCGGCATCAATTCTATCTTAAAGAAAGTCGCTGGAAGCAATATCTACTCAAAATTTGACCTTAAGAGCGGCTTCCACCAAGTGATGATGGAACCTGAGTCGATACCCCTGACCGCATTTTGGGTACCTCAGGGACTGTATGAATGGCTGGTCATGCCATTCGGACTGAAGAATGCGCCGGCCGTCTTCCAAAGGAAGATGGACAATTGTTTTAAAGGAACCGAAGACTTCATTGCCGTCTACATAGACGACATCCTCGTCTTCTCTCAATCCGAAGATGCGCATGCAAAACATCTCAGGATCTTACTAGACAGATGCCAGCAGAATGGCCTCATACTCAGCCCAACAAAGATGACAGTTGGACAGAGAACCATTGAATTCCTAGGAGCCATCATAGGTAATAGAGAAATTCAACTCCAGCCAAACATCATTCAGAAGGTGTTAGATAAGACAGAAGCAGAAATTAACACCAAAACAGGTCTACGATCATGGCTCGAAATCCTAAACTATGCAAGGCATTTCATTCCCAACTTGGGCAGATTATTGGCACCACTCTACAGTAAAACAAGCCCAACGGGAGAAAAACGCATGAACGAGCAAGATTGGAAGCTCGTCAGGCAGATCAAAGAACAAGTTCAGCAACTACCCCCACTCTCGATACCACCGTCACAATGCTTCATTGTTCTAGAAACGGATGGTTGCATGGATGGATGGGGCGGGGTCTGTAAATGAAAACCCATGAAGAATGACCCCAGAACTATGGAAAAACCGTGCGCATATGCCAGTGGGAAAATCGACCCACCGAAATCATCCATAGATGCTGAAATATTTGCCGTAATGAACGGTCTAGAGAGCCTGAAAATCTACTATTTAGAACAGAAAGAGATGCTCATCCGAACAGACTGCCAAGCTATCATCAGCTTTTTCAATAAGTCAAATATGAATAAGCCTCGACTTCATTACAGGATTAGGGATCACAGTTCATTTTGAACACATCGACGGCAAGGACAACATCTTAGCCGATGCCCTATCCAGAATGATCACTATTGTGATCAATGAAGAAGAAGTGTCCGAAGAACATTGCTTATTAATTAATGATTTCATCAATTTTACGCAGGAATGGAAGGCCAAAGATACCCACCCTGCCAGAATGATCAGCAAGGTTCAGAACACTTGCGAGGAGTTAATCAAATCGTTATCAAGTTCCGGGACACAATCATACAGCGTCACCCCGAAACGGCGCGCCAATGGAACAAACCGGTCATCAACAGAGGAGTTCAACTTGACAAGTTCCGTGCCCTGGGCACGTATCTCGACTTTCTAGAGCACAAGGTCTACAACCAGGTCCAGAGAAGTCTTGAAATACTGCAGCAAATGTCACAAATCAAACTTGAAGCAACACAAGTCATTGGGACCCGAGACAACCACTGGACAGACCTGAAGCCACTCCTACAGGAGCAGGCACACCAGCTCACCGAACTCAGAGCAACTGTTGACCAACTTGAACGGAATAACGTCACCATTTGACGGAAGCGCGTGGACCTAGAGCATGGACCCCAGAAAACGCGTCTTTTGTCCTGTTGCTCTATGGTTTTAAAACAAACAGATAGATAGGCGGAAGACAGGATCTGAGCAGAGGGCGGTGCCTCTATCAGCTTTTAACGGAATAGAACACAGAATCACAGAAAATGGGGTAAACTTAAACACACAGCTTTATAGATTCAACATATGGAATTACAAGACAAAGACTTAAAAGACTAGTGACTTACACGACAGCAGTAGGAGACTGAAGATGGTCGGAAAGATGTGCTCTGAACCGACTAGGCTGGGATTGCTCTCTCTCTTTCTCTCTATGTTATTTTCTCTCGTGTGTGTTTTGTTCTACATCTGAGAGTCCTTATATAGAACTCCTGGACTGGTAACTGGTAGTACAAGTTGTTGTGACTTGTACTGCAAGTTGCGTGTACTGCACGCGGTAGGATAAGGGCGAATATATTCGCCGACGCAAACGGACAAATAAGGGTTGACGATAATCTGTCTACAATCCTGCCACCCGGGATACTCAGATGAGCACCCCCGGTTATCCAAGGGTGAAGGTCTTTTCATCCATCGACTCCCTACAGACAACAAATAGGTGTTCTTACCTATTTTACTATTACTCGTCCTGATATTTCTCATGCAGTCCATATCACTAGTCAATTTCAACAAGCACTTACCACTGTTTATATGAGTGTTATTATAAGAAGTATTAGATATATGAAAAGTTCTACAAATAAGGAGGTACTCTTAACTTCTTCCTTGTTATTTGATTTATCTGTATATACTGATGTTGATTGGGGCGGAGATGTCAATAGCAGACATTCTACGACTGTTTTTTTATGTTTTTCTAGGTGAATCACTAATCTCATGAAAATGTAAGAAGCAGCAGAAGGTGTCTCATCTACCGAAACAGAATACCTTGCCATGGCTACTGCTACTACAAAAATTTCTTGGATTATGGAGGTTCTGTGCGATATGGGCATTACTCCTCAACAACATGCTACTATATACTGTGATAATAAAAGTGTCATACATTGCCTCCAACAACACCTTTTATGAACGAACGAAGCATATTGAGATGGACTGTCACTTTGTTTTCGAAGAATGCTTACAGAAGAAAATTTGTTTGTGTTATGTTACCTCAGAAATGCAGTTGGTTGATTTCTTCACCAAATCTCTCAGCTACGCATTTTCATTTTTTATTGGACAAACTTTCGGTATATACACCGTATGTTTGAGGGAGGGTGTTAAATGTAATAGGCACATGAGCCATTACGGCCCGTCACTAAAGGATAAGGACCGGCCCGAGCCACTAGGGCTTGTGGCCATAGTCGTTGGGAGCATCTAATTCCCAACAGCTAGTCAGTCAAGACTGGCCTCAACTAGCCGTTAGGGGCATAGTCCCTTCACTCTCTCTTGTTCAGTTTTATCCTGTATTTGATTCACCCCTTGCTCTATAAATAGAGTTGTAATATACTTCAATAATATGTTATCTAGTACAACCTTTGATTTGTGATTTGACTCTCTCTCTTAACCCTTGTTACATTCTTGACTTGAGACATCCATATTTGAATGCTTTGATATCTTGACAATTCCACCACACTTTGACGATTTGCAACTTGCCGATTCAACATTCACGTATCAACAATTATTTACATAGGCATGTGAGAGAAGAGATTTAGGCATGGAGTTTCTTTTACTAATTTCAGAAGAGAAAATTCATACTTTTAGTGCCATTTGCAATTTTATGGCTAGTAGTATAGAGGGAAAGAAATATGAGGATTTTCAAGTGATTGAGAATTAAGTGATTTGCTGATGAGATGGCTTGGTCTTCGGTCATTTTGGGAGAGGAGAATATTTGTTATCAGTGTTTTGGATATTATAGAGTTTTTGGAGTCTTTGGGAGTTTCCAGTTGATGTATTGGGTACACCACCTTCGTGCTTGTCAATAAACTTATCTTATTCATTGAAAAAAGTATAGCCAAGCTCTTTTTTGACATCTTCAAACTACATGTCTTGTCAGAAACCATGATTGGTGACTGTGATGTCACTTTTACAAGTGCCTTTCTGGAAAGAGCTCTTTCGTCTTAGTGGTACAAAATTTTGTTTCAGCTGATCATACCATCCACAATCTAATGGGCAAACCTAGGTAATCAATTGCATCTTGAGATGTATTTGCAGTGCTTCACCAGGGCACATCCTATCAAATAGATGGATTGGCTACCATAGGCAAAATGTACTTATAGTACCAGTTCTTACTCTTCCTTGCGAGATACACTCCTTCAAGTTGTATATGGCACACCTCTATCCAGCCATTTTTAAGCTTGATGCATTAGATATTGCACTGTAAACTTGAGATGTTCTTCACACTTAAAAAGGACATCCAGTGAAGGCTCAACAAGAAGGGAAGACCATTTATGATTCCAAACCGACATGTTTAGTTCCAGATGCAAGATAAAGTTTTCTTAGGGGGTCTCCTATCAAATAGAAGGATTGGCTACCATAGGCACTTATTTATAGTACCAGTTCCTGCTCTTCCTTGTGAGATGCACTCCTTCAAGTTGTATATGGCAAACCTCCACTGCATCTTTTATCCTACTGTCCAGGCATTTCTAGACTTGATGCATTAGATATTGCATTGCAAACTAGAGATGAAGTTCTTCACACTTAAAAAGGACATTCATTGAAGGCTCAACAAGAAGGAAGACAATTTATGATTCCAAACGGACATGATGAGTTCCAGGTGGAAGATAAAGTTCTCCTAAGGGGTGTTTGATTACAAAGCCTGGGACTACATAACTGGAAGTTCCCACTGTAATCAAATGAAGGCCTTTTCACACAGTATGACCCCACTTTTTACCTGATTACGAGGCCCATCAGCAGCCCACCCCCAAGGGTGGGCCACTGGAAGTGGAACTGGAATTCCAGTTCCGTAATCTCGGCCTTGCAATCAAACTCCCCCTTAAATCTCCAGCCTTATAGGCAACTACCATCTTTAGCCAAACTTTGGCATCAAAAGCTGAAATCAGGTCACATGGTCCATTTATGGTGGTGAAGTGTTGGCTCCATTAGTTAGATAAACTAGAGCTTCTTCCAACTACTAAACTTCATCCAGTCTTTCATGCATATTGTCTCAGCCATTTAATGAGGATGTTGATCCTACATTCATGTTCTCCCTTCAAGAGTACCTAGAGCGTCTCTCCCACAACCTTTGGCAATCCTGGATCATAGAGCCACTAGTAATATCCCTAAAGTGCTGATCCATTGGCTACATACTTATCTTATCGAGGTAACTTGGGAGAACCATTCCTTATATATAGCAACATTTTCCAAACTTCCCGCACGAGGACGAGCATGATTTGGAGGGAGTAACATTAGCAGTCCTTTGGTATACATATGTTTCTCACATGGCAAATTCAAATCCTCAACTGCTTAATTTTAGCTATTTAGCAGTTATCTTTAATTGTTTATTCATTTTAATTGTCAGTTTGTTGTGAAGGAGGTACCCTCCAGTGGCCTCCATTTCTCGTGTTATTAAGAATGGATGCTTCTCCACTTATTTTTATGGTAGTTAAGGAGGAGGTTATTTCCTCCACTTTCCTCTTTTATGGGGTTATGCCTCCATTACCCTTGTTTCCAGGGTCGTTACGGCTTCAAGGTTATATTTAAAGATCTACTGAAAAATTATAAAGAAAAGCAGAAGCTGCTTCACGTATCTGAGCACTTATTAGATCTTTGGTTCTCTCTAAGAAATCAACATTATAGGTATAGGAAGGAAAACACCTTCCCATACCTACATGCTTCAGCAGATTCGACTTAAAGATAACGCCCCATAACCAGATCTATTGCTATGGCCGTGACAACATCTCTTGTCAGATAACTGTCGGGGCACTATGACAAAGACATCATTCCAATGGCAATAACACATAATGATGCGTCAAATTTTTTAATCAATAAAGCATGATTACCGAATGTAGAGAGACACACCTGTACAACTAGTGAGCTCAAAGGCAATGGAGGAAAGTTGGTAGATGCACCATGAGAAAGCACTTGTGTCATTCTCTGAAATTCACTTCTCTTTAATTCTTCGTCAACACTCGTTGAGCAAACCTGTAAAGTAACCAATACAATCATATGAAAAATTGCCTCCTTAACATAAACGCAGGAGATGAGAGAGAAAATATACCTGCACAATAAGCATCACCTCTGCAATAGAAGCATTTGCAGTTTCTAAACTTTCTGTGTCAAGATACCCCTTGATCGGTGTGCGACCTTCCCGCACCTGATAGCAACACAGGTTAAACAGCATTATCTGTGTAAGTTGCTCGTTTTATGGAAAACTCGAGGACGGCTGATGTGATTACCGTCAACATAGGCAACTAGAACTATTGACTTCAAAAGTTTTTTCTTCTTGAGAGTAGAGTAACAATTGATCTCACAAAGATATTTCGTGGAGTGTTTTGAGTCCAGCCTGATCTGGTGTGAACCCCTCATGGATCCCATACCAGATCCAACCTTCATCCATCAGAGGACCTCAGTGAAGACTAGCATGCAACTCTTCAGAATTGAAGTACAATAGAAAACATGGCGAAGAAAAAGATGTCCTGAAGAATCCAGTTCTTGAAGAAAATAACAAAATGATCATATATAGAAAGAAGTCATACACTTAGCAATACAAAGACTTACAGTAAGCTGGCGCCAAAACCCAAAATTCTGAACTCTGTCCCACACAGGTAAAGAAGACGACCTTAGAAAGTCCTGGAAGATTGAAGCATATTGACAAGCAATATTTGACACATTAGGGCAGTCATCCGGTCTCTCGACAGCGATAATACCATCCCTGAAATTTCTTAAATTAAACCCACTTCCCTATACATAATCCAACAAGATAGCCTGCACATTAGAGGTCCATTTCACCTGAAGTTTCCAAGCATGAAGCCAACAGTTAGTTCACCAGATATAGAATAGCCAAGTGAAAATTCACATTTGTTGCGGTACCCATTTATCAGAGGGGATCTTATTATACCCTCTAGATTGCATGGTAGGCCACCTGTAATTTCATATGGAAAGCATTACTGGCATATAGATTCTGAAGCATGCGAATAAAAATGAAACTAAGAAATTTTCAGAGACATTGTCGCGAGATAGATAATATCAAATGCACAGCTAAGAGAATTCAGCAAGTGAAACTTGCACATGAAATGATAACAAAAGAAGGGGTTTCAATCAAGGAACAATGAAAAGAAAGTGCATCTGGAAGGAGAAACCATTAGCTGACCTAGCACGATAAAACAATATTGCCAAACAGCATAGGAAACCACATAAATCAACCGCAGAAGAAAAAAGTCAACCATTCATTACCGTTTCAAGCAAATCAGAAATCACATAAAAAATAGGCAAACATTACCAATATTCCTGGACTTAAGAATCCAATCAGGCAGTTCAGTCTCTTGAGGACACGCTTTGCGAGCATTACGAGTCTACAGATAAAGCAGTTACTCACGTTAAATCCTCATCGTAGAAAACTTAAGATTATCACAAATACTGCAAGAACATTTATCAAAATGTGAAACCACCTGAAGGAACAGACATCAATAATACGGTCAAACTAAAAAGAAGTGGATAGAGATTCACAAGTTTTTTGAGCATCTGAATTAGTGAGCTCTTTTTATGATCCAATTGATCGTCGTATGGCATATGGGCGAGCGGCGTTACTACATCCCGAACACATCTGATCTTTGGAGGTGAAACATAAGCTAAGCAATCATTACTAACACCGTCATCTTTTTCATTTTTTCCGGAAACAGAAGATTCTTCAGGATCTTCTGCAGTGGATTCTTCTTGCACGTGTCGTCCACTGATTTCAGCAGAGGATGCTGATGAAGATTGAATGTCACAAGATCTTGGAATAACATCTGCAACTTTTATATGCTTGTTGCCCAAAAGTTTACCATCCAGTTTCTATAAGTCAAAGAATATAATCATGAACAGACCAACCAACAATCTGGAACCATACAAGGCATCAACCAACATAAGACGTACCCCAATTGCATGCAGGAATTTCTCGGGAGTAGCAAAGCCTACAAACCCAACCGCCATACCCTTTTTCTTTCTGGCGGACTCATAGAGTATCTCCTGGGAGCAGCACAGCAGAGTATATAAATGATCATCAACGCACTCGTTTCACCCACAACTATGAAATGATACTTCCAGAGTAAACGGGGATGTTTCTATCAAACAAGTGGCCCAGGGTCATAAAATCAAAGAACTTTCAGAGATTTGACTCGCAAGGGCAACGAAAAATTAACAGAAAAGCTGAGCAAAACGAAGGGGGGAAAAGTAACCGAAAAGAACCACAGTAGCACAGAGAGAGAGTACCTCAGAATCGAGAAAGCTTTTGAGATTCTCAGATGTCCACTTCTTTGGCAGATTAAGCAGGCACTTGTTAAAGTCAGACGGACCGCCATCGGTGGCAACGGAAGAACCCGCCCAAGGGGGGCAAACGTCCTGCCTGGGTGTTGTCCCCACTTGTTTTTCCTCATTATGATCACTGATACCTTCGGTTTTGAGGAGCTTCTTCGCCCTCTCTGAAGTGGGATCCCAGGAGTTATCTGGTCGAGGCCTCAGCTCTTCCTCTCCATGAGCATAGCGGCATGCATTGCCATGGCTGCAGGACCCAGACTGGCGCCTGAAATACGAACACAGTGTCGTCTTCCATAACGAGTGACGAGAGGGGCCTCCACCACACTCTTCTGCTTCTTCCTGTGGGAGTTTCCTTTTGGAGACTTCAGTTGAGGGTGGCGGAGAATGTGAAGCATCAGCGGTTGCTGTTGTTGTCGTTGTTACTAGTGTTGCCGGGCAGGAAGATGCCGCCTCCAAGGTGCCCAACTGTTGCACGGGCTCCATCTCCGCTATTCTTCCAAGGCCAGAGAGGGTTTTCTCAACTTAAGCTGCCAAGTCAACCGCCTACGAGTTCCAGCGGCTAGGGCACGGCCACAAACAGCTGTGGGCAGGGTCAGCGGTTACCTCGCCCATACCCAAGCTCGTGACCCTGAAATACGGATGGGATCGAGAGATTCAGTGGCTTCGTTGGGGAAAAGGATCAAACACTATACTTGCACGGAAACTTAAAATTAAGTTCACAATGCAATTTTAATGGTAACGAAACAAATAACACTAACACTGAAACTTAGAATATTCATTCAATTCATTTTAATGGTAACGAAACAAATAACACTAACACTGAAACTTAGAATATTCATTCAATTCATCTAAAGGTTACTAAGTCTAGCCACCTAGTCGATTAGGGAGAGACTTGGTCTCCGTACATGCTGGTTTAAGTAGTCTGGGCTGCGAACTTTTAGATTCGTGTGGCCTTCTTGTTCTAGACGTTACAACAAAGAAAAAGAGCAGCACTCTGCAACACGACATTTATAACAGGAAACTTAGAATGGGAGAACAAGAAAAAGGAGAGAGAAAAAGAATAACACGACAACAAATTGTTAAGGTCTCGTTATACAATTAGTTAAAACCTGTAGCCGGTAGGTATATTAGTAAGAGACACTTTAGCCGATTATTTGATGTTTACAACAGTAACTACCGCTCGCGATCCATCGTCGTTCAACATTACTTTTCCCTCTAAACAACTCTTTTGCTCACCAAAATAAAATGCGGCTCATGGATGAAAAGACCTCTTGCTACAATTTTCAATAAACAATAGGGGCAAGATTGTAAGTTGTTGGTGGTCACTTTCTGCTCAAATAACAATAATCATCAAACGCGGGAAGAATCATTTTTTTCTCGAATTTCATGAGTTGTTGGGCTTGCTTCCGCATCAATCTGTGGTTTGTCGCGATAAAAGTTTGGTTTTGTACACCGACTACATTAACATTGGTATCAAAGCTAGGTTCTTCTTCTTCACTGCTTAAGGTATGCAGTTCTTGTTACAAAAAAGAGACGAAAAATGATATCAAAAAAATTTCATGTGTAAAGTTTTTTAAAAATATATAGGAAGAGAGTGAAAGTAAAAAGGGATTAGATAACTTTGTGTTGCGGTTGATGACCAAAAGTTACCTCGGATGAGCCAACCTAAGGTAGGTCACGATTGACACTTGAAAGTTATTCCTACTGAAATGGCCGACAATTGAAAGAGCAGCCAAACAGGATAAGAGAAAAAAAAGAAGGATCGTCTTCCCTCTTTATCTTAGCTTCTTCATAAGCAAAGGGAGTAAGAATGAGAGAGACGACATACTCACTCCCTCTCACAGAAAGAGTACAACAAGAAGGAAAAAGAAGAGAGGAAACATAGGGATTTTCGAAACTCTCTCTCTTTAGGCTTTCATATCCTTGAGTTTCCCTAAACCTTGGTGTAGATATAAAAATTTTACTCCAAGCCTATGTAGAGACTTGGAATAAACTTCTCAAATCTATTTTGCTTGCGCGAGCGTGTCAGCTAGTTTTCAAAACTAGCAAAAGTTTAAAATCTGACTTTGGACGATTATGGCTAAGCGAGATCTTTTCGCTTTAGGCCTTCTTGAACCGATATTCAAGAGTCAGCCTAAGTGCTTTGAGGATTTCATGTGTGTAGGTGAGATTCCAAATTCGTATTGAAAGATGATTGTGATAAAAGCAAACTCGTACACTTTGGTGAAGAGGGTGAGAATCTTCAAGTTCTGAAAAATAAAAACTGGTTATGTTTTTAGAACTTCTTCTCGAATTTTTCTTGGTAAATTAGAGATCTCTAAAATTCCTAAAAAATTATAGAATATAGCATGGAATGTGGAGATTCTAAGTCTATTTTTATTTCAAATTTTGGGGTTGTAGATTTATATAATTAAATTAGGAATCGACCTCTACTCAGTAGTTTCAGGATGTTCTGTTACAGAAACACAAAAGTCTAAAGAAACCTCTATATCTCAATGTTCAGAACTCCAAATTTTATGATTTTAGTCTTGTCGGAAATCTATAGATATTAGATTTCCAATGAGACTAATTTTATCAAATTTGGTTCACTATAGACAGAGATATGAGACTTTTACCCAACTCCTATTATAAGAAAACAGACTGTGCAGAAACTAAATATGAATTTGCTCGATCTTTTCAGTTTTATTCATGCAGCTACACAACCCTAAAATTCTTGAAATTTTTATTTCTAATGTGCTTGTGTGTAGATTCGGTGTCTTAAATTTCAAAGTATTTGAATCAGCGATCAAAAAATAAAAATTACAATAATGAACGTATGCTAGATACAAGAAAACAGAGTTTCAGTTTTAAAACATGTGCATGTATCCATTTGAATTTAAAGTCAATCCACAAACAACATTAAGCACATGTCTGAAGGGAAATGAATGTAAATACATGTTAGCTTAAGCATAAAGGGAATTAGAAGATATATAGGGTATATAACATATATAGAGGTAGAGAGACTTGAAATCGAACAAGTAGAATGCGTAAATGTAAATAAATTAAACGGGCAACATTACTACTATATTACATCATAGGGGGAGACTAAAGCTCCATTAATACAACCACTTTTTGAATTCTCCTTTGCTCTTCTTCTCTCACTCTTTCTTTCTTTCTCTCTTTTTCTCCTCTCTCTCTCTCTTTACAACACTCCCTCTCTCTCCTACGTTTTCTACACATCCTCTCCTCTTGCTTGTGAATCCCTTCAATGCTGGAAATGAGCCCCCCAAGGTGCCTTTTTATAGGCTTTTTGGTGGGTCTTGGATTGGGCTTGTGTAAACATGAAAATTTTCACTCCCAAGTTATAGAAAACTCGAAGTGAACCTTTTCGTGTTTACGCTTGCACGAGTGTGTTAGCTAGCTTATACAAACTAGCAAAGACTTTTTAAATATTTTTTTGACTTTTGGTGATTGTAGGCAAGCAAACTCTTTTCACTTACACCTTCTTGAACTGATGTTCAAGGGTTGGTTTAAGCGCTTAGGAACTTCTATTTGCAAACAAGTTTTACTTCAAATTACATGAACGACAAGTGTTTTGAAAGAATTTGATTCGTGTACTTTTGCCAATTTTTATTACGGGGTTGGTCGACCCTAAAATTCTTGAAAGTTTTATTTCTTGTGGCTTGATGTGTGTGGAATGTGTGGGCCCAATTTCAGCGTGATTGGAACGAGTATCGAGAGATTACAGCAATGAGCCAATATAGAGATGCTGTAAATTTTGTTTTGGGTTTTTAAGAATAATGATGCAAACTCACCCGAATTGAAGTTGCACCCACTCTACATCTGAAGTAAACTCACTCGAAATGAAAGTACAGTCACTCTACATTCCCAAAGTAAATTCACGCGAAAGGAAAGTGCAGTCACTCTACATTCCCAAAATAAACTCACGCGAAATGAAAGTGTAGTCACTCTACATTCCCGAAGTAAACTCACGCGAAATGAAAGTGCAATTACTCTACATTTCTAAAGTAAACTCACGCGAAAGGAAAGTGCAGTCACTCTACGTTCCCAAAGTAAACTCACGCGAAATGAAAGTGCAGTCACTCTACATCCCCGAAGTAAACTCACGCGAAATGAAAGTGCAGTCACTCTACATTCCAAAAGTAAACTCACGCGAAATGAAAGGGCAGTCACTCTACATCCCCGAAATAAACTCACGCGAAATGAAAGTGCAGTTACTCTACATTCCCAAAGTAAACTCACGCGAAATGAAATATATATATATATATATATATATATATATTTACTTAAGAAGAGAGGGGGATTCGAAGTATAGAAGGTTTATAAAGTATATTGGGGTAGGAGAGCAAAACAGATTGAGTGCACGTGGATGTAATCATGATCATCCATCAATTAAATGACAAGCAAAGAGAGCTACTTACTATTACAACATGGGGAGAGATTGTGCTCCATTAATACAACCCCTTTTTAATTGAATTAAACGGAGAAAATGGTTTAGAATCAAAGTTAAGAAATGCTTACAGGTTTTTCCAAAATGCTGAAAATAAGTATGGAATTTCGGTGATCTTCTTCCTTGCAAGCCTCCCCCTTACTTGAGCCCAAGGTGCAGCCCCTTCCTTTGACTACCCTACTCTCTCCCTTACCTCTCTCTCTCTCTCTCTCTCTCTCTCTCTCTCTCTCTCTCTCTCTCTCTCTTACCTCACTCTTTTGTAGCCCACGACTGGCTTGGTGTAGCCCCCTCTCTTGGTTTGGTCCAAGCTTCAAAGCCTAGCCTGCCTTCAAGCCTTGCTCCACTCGGCTAAGCTCCTTGCTCCACCCAGTCAAGTTCCTTGCTCCAAGTCCTTCATCTCTCTCCTCCAAGGCTTGCTCGAGCTCCACCCTCTCTCCTCAAGCTCTCTTTCTCCAACCCCTCACCCGCTCCCCCCTTGGCCTTATTTATAGGCCAAGGGAATGGATCTTTTGAGGCAGGTTTGGACCTTTTGGTCCAACCCGCTCCAACTTTGTGGGGACTTCTTTTGAGCTGAGTTTGGATCTTTTGGTCCAACCCGCTCCAACTTTGTGGGGTCTTCTTTTGGGGCGTGGACTGGATCTTTGGTCCAGATCCAATCCAATTTTTTTTTGTGGTCCTCTTGCAGGGGCATGAAATGGTTGTTCTTCAAGTGGGCTAGTTTATGAGTGAACTCGATTTTAGACCATGTTCTTCCAAGTCCATTTTAACCGGTCGATGCTTGATTTCATGACTTTTTTGTTTGATGCTTGGTTTGATCCGTCTGACCCCATCTTGAGCTTGCACTTGATTCTTGATGGCTTCATCAGGGTCTCGGTTCCATTTTGTATTTTTGAAATTGAACTTGCCTTGAAATGAACACTAGGTTCGATCTTCCATCTCGCTTTTATCGAGATAGGCTTGACTCCTTCACTTTTTGGCTTGATCTCGAGTTGGATTTTGGATCAGGTTTCACCTATTCGTTTGATCTGTTTTGGAATCCATGGGCTTTTAACTTAAATTTAAAAACTTTTATTTAAAAACTTTTATTTTGAGATCTTTTCCAAAAGGTTTAAACTTTAAAATTTGGGGCTTTTAAAGGTTTAGAAAGGCTTTAAGCTGATTTTTGAAATTTAAGAGTTTTTGAAAATATCACAATTTTGGGTGTTTACAGCTTGAATGGGACTTTTTGGAACCTAAGTCTTGACCCAACCCTTTGCTGGCCACATTAACTTACGTGGGCCTTAGAGTGGTCTCTCTTGATGGCATATGGGCTAGTTTTAGACTTTGGTACAACCCATGTGATGGTGCACCCAATCCATCCTTGGTCGAGTCATGTGCGCCTTGGCTAGAGCAACCGGCTAAGACTTGACTTGCCTAGTGCAATCCATGCTATGGATTATCCCGCCACCTTGCTTGACTTAGTTTTTCGAACTTGAGGCTTTGAGTGAGCTCTAATCATTTATTTGAATCCTTGATCCAGAACTTGGTTCACACGAGCTCGGTCCTGATCTTATGCGGGCTTGGCTCAACCGTCACCTTGATCCTCGCTCTCATCTTGATTTGTTCCTATCCTTGATTTGATCTGGGCTTCATCCCTTCAGCTTTGATTTGAAAATATTTAACTTCAAAATCTTTAAAGATTTTGTGAAATTCCCAATTTAAAGCAGGGGTTTTAAAACAAGCTGTTTTTCGAAATTGGGAGTATGCTTGTTTTCAAAATTTATTTAGGGTGTTTACACATGGTTTTATCGAAACCGCCCCTATTGATGGTTTTCGATTGATTTCACGAAAACCACTAGCAGTTTTATGAAACTGTAGGCTGGAAACCGCCACCATAAGTGGTTTTTAGTAAACTGCCTCTAGTATGAAAAAATGACTCTATCCTTGAATGTATGAGGAATTACAGTCTGCCATCATGCACAATTATAGTTAACTTAGATATTTTAAGTTAAAAAACTAAAATGACCCTAATGACTGAGAATATTACAGTCTGCCACTGCATACTTTTATTTTGTAAATAGGCAGCCTGGTATCTGAGTTGAGTCCCCAATAAGGTGCCCGTTTTAAAACATGATTTTCTCTTGCTCGTCTTCATTAGACACGAGACTGCTCAAAGATATCAAGCAGTCTTTCCCTCTTCCAACCACAACCACCATAACATCAGAACCAAATACTTGTTTAATGACTTAATCCGAGGTACGAGTACTTGTAGTTCAAAACAAAAAAACTTGATTGAATTCCTGCAACATCCAAAACACAAAGATTCTCAAATTAAACATAAGGTTTACACGCACATATATATAATAAGACATTAAACTAAAATACACGGGCAGGCATAATAAAACTAAAACAAAGCCTTCTTTAGGCTTTGTAGGTGTGTTCGGTACTACTCTCCCAACTCTTTATAAATGGATTCAACTTAAGAACATCAAAAGGATCAACAAGCAGCAAAATGCAAGACCAACATAATACATATTACACCTCGTTCTTTAAGAGTGATACTGATGTCACCTTTTATTCACATGGGCCCCACCGACATGCTTGAAATGTCACCTTTTATGTTGGAACCAAAACCACAACAAATGTTCTCGTAAGTCATCAATTGAGACTCTTAAAGGAGATACTTTGAAATTTGCTAACACCTTAGAATATCAAAGATATCTCTCCTCTTCCACATAATATGTAATTCACGTCCTCCCAAGCTCCCATATTCTTCTACCGGTTCCCATAATAGACTTGTTTTCTAGTAGACATTAGTCACGTTACTGTAGTGGATTCAAGAGGGATGAGAAGATCTCCAAGCAGTTATCGATCAACATGTGAATAAGAAACCAAAATGATCAAAATGACAAAGCAGAAGTAAATGATTGAGAATGTTAATGTCAATTCCACGTAAAAGGCAGCTTTGCGACTCATTTCTCACGCTACACCGAGGGACAACCCTTTCTTGACTATTAAGCATCATCCACACATCTTATATACCAAAACATAAGACACCAATTCCATAAAATCAGCAGAGGAAATTTACTAGCATCCCCATCAAGATGGAATAATAAGGTAAAACTAGATCAATCAACCTAATATCGGCCTCCCTTAGACAAACAACCAATTCAAAACAATAGTTTTCATAAACAAATCCATCTCTACTTTCTAAACCTATCAGTTCCATTTCAATTGGATACTTCCCACAACGTTCTCTTATCCACTTTTTCCTAATTTCCAGTTCATCGACTTTTCATGAATGAATTAAATGATCTCAAAAGCAAATGAATGTCTGTCTTCCACAAGCGATCAGTTCAACTAAAGTTGGATACCTACAAGCATCATTACTTCCCCGTCCCTTTCCTAGTTTCCAATTCGATGATTCGTTTGGTATAATGTATTAGACATTGCTCCATTGGTAATTCGTCTCTCTGCAGGAAATATTAGAGGGCGTTTTTCTCGTGGCCCACGACTTGCGGGGAGTTGCTGGTGTTTCACTATCCTATGGCGGCCTGCCCAATTATTCTATTACCTACGTACCAAATCGTTGTTATTTTTTACTTCCGTGGATGGAGAGAGCGGCAAGGTGAAAAGCACTATCAAACACAATGAACATCGTAACCTCTTATAACTAGGTTATTCTTTCCTTAAGAAACAAAAAAGAGAAAAAATAGTAAATACAAACAAAAATTACTGGGGCCTCTTTAAACGGCAACTACTCTTTCCTCTAATAGGAAGGTAACTTTTCAACCATTAAACCTGAATTCACAATGGACAAAAATATATTTAATTATGATACCACACTTAAAGATAAAATATAAAAAAGAAAAAAACAAGAAACATTATACTCACTTTTATGATCTTACCTTGAGTCTTCATTTTTTCTTTTCTCTATCCTCTTTTATATGCTTTTCTTTTTTCCTTTTTTGTGTTCTGTTTCTTCGTGCTTCCTTTTTATCATATTTCTTCTTTTCTTTTCATGTCTTTCCTAAGGAATAGGTGCAGAAATTAGAATGTGCAGCTCATCATACACAAAGAGAAAGAACCAACTATTTATATAATATGGTCTTCATGCAAATGACATAAAATAAAATACAACACAATATAACTAACTAGTTAACCATCACTAATTCTCATCACCATAGAAAATACATTATCTCGATATGTCACATGACAAGTGTCATGCAAACAAAGACAATAATAACCTACTAGTCGGCTTGTTAGTAATTTTCATCTCTATGTTGTACCTTTATTTCCTCGTCTTTTAAGGAAACTATAACCTGAGTATAATATGTGTGGTTTTCTCTTTTCTCCATCCTCTTTTATACACTTTTCTTTTTTTCCTTTTTCGTGTTATGTTTCTTCCTACTTCCTTTTTATCATATTTCTTCTTTTCTTTTCATGTCTTTCCTTCTAATGCCAGTATAAAAAGGAATAGGTATAGAAATTAGAATGTGCAGGAAATTATTATCTTGTCTCATCAAACACAAAGAGAAAGAACCAACTATTTATATAATATGGTCTTCATGCAAATGACACAAAATAAAATACAACACAATAGGACTAACCAGTTAACCATCACTAATTCTCATTACCATAGAAAATGCATTATCTCGATGTGTCGCATGACAAGTGTCATGCAAACAAAGACAATAATAACCTCTTATACTCAGGTTATAGTTTCCTTAAAAAACAAAAGAGAAAAAAAAGGTACAACATAGAGATGAAAAGAAACTTGTTCCGTTTATTTGAAGAACTTGTCTATCTTGTTGTTGTCAGTTTGTTTATCTTCTTTTATTGGCATCCAATTTTCGGTTTATTGTGCTCTTTTTCTTTTCCATTGTACCAAATGCTTGCTTGGATATTTTGAATGGACAAATGCACAAAATGATGGATTTTAAGGGATTTGGAACGGATAAATGCTGCAAATGGTGGGTCTTCTGCTAGATGCTTGTTACACGACTCAAGGCATTTACGATCATATGTTGTGTTTGGAAACTTTTTCCTCTTGTAGAATTGTTGCCCCTTAGGTACTTGAATAGGTTACAAGTGATCTCTATTTCTATCTTGTCATCTAATTTGGGTGGGTCCATCTCAGAGTCCGGCATCTCTTTTCTTCCTATTTCAAGATGAAATTGTCTTACACTAGTTTTTCAAGTTCCTGCTTGTTATGTAAAATTATAAATATCATTATCACTTTATCCATCTGAATCATTTACCTAACTATTGTATCAAGAGATACTCCTATTGAATATTTTCTTATCTTTTCTATTAAAGTAAAAACAATGTTCAAATGTTGCTTTATCCTTCATTTGGATGTTCATATCGATGATAAAGTTTCAGTGTTATGTGGCCCCTGGTTTCTGTGTTGTGACCCATTGGTATTGTCCCATTAATTTTCTGCTATGAGACTCTGTTGTTGAATGATAGTCAAATAATGATCCTTGTTGGATTTACCCTAAGATCATCTAGTTATTTATTTGCTTGTTTATTTTCATATTCATGTCTAGTCATGTGTAGCATGATAGTCTTGTGCTTATTGTCTTTGCAATTATATCAATGTTATCAATGACTCCATCTCTTATTAACAATTTGATATGATATGTTTCTAAGTCTCTAACTATTAATGTTGTTTCTATTTTTCAATTATATTGTAAAATTGTAAATTGAGTTGCTCCTAAAAATGTCCAACAATAGAAAAGGAAAAGGAGTATCAATTGAGATTGGGAGTTCTGGTGAAAGTGTTCCTTAAGTTCATGATCAACAATGAAACATTTAGTTTCAACACCTCGTGGTGATGTACCATTATGGATGCATGTCCTCCACTACATTAAGATGCAAGTGATAAATCAAAACAAAATGCTAAACATTTGGTTCATTTAGAATATTGTCCTTTTTCCTTCTAAGTGCTTTTTTGACATAATTTTTCTCCGACCAGACTATTTCGTATGAAACCTATAGCTATGTGTTTTCTTGAAGCTTTGCCAGATGTGATGGAGTGAATTGATCCATTTTCCACTGCCATTAAGGACCCCTGTATGCATATAATTGGTTTTCAAATATCATGTTTTTCTATGAAAGAAGTTTTTGTTTACCTTTGCTTTTAATAGTTATTGTTTCTATTAATCCTTGCAAAATAATTGGTTTTCCTACTTTGGAAGAATTAATTTTGTTGATTTTATTTTCATAATTGAAAGTTGTTGTATCATTTTATTAACAAATAATATTAGGTATTCGCTTGAGAAGTTTGTTTTATTTGTTTTAGAAAAATTGAATTGTGTTTTTGAGATACATATTCAAGAAGTTCTATGCATATTTTGAAAACACATTCTCTCTTCATTTAAGAATATGCCTTTTTCTAAAGGAATCTGTTTCCAAGTCTCTTGCTTTGATGTGAAAAATGCCTCTCCTTATGAAGTAGTGATGTGAGTTCTTTTCTTAAAAAGAACTTTATTTCAATATGATTGTGTCTTTCTTTTTCCTTAAGAAAATTCATCTCATATCATCAAGGATTTTTGGTTCACCATATTTTATAAAACCATTATTCTACCCTTCATGGATTCTTTTGTTTAAGAATGATGTCTTTGTTGCCGACCAAGAGAAAACAAGACGGTCATGAGAAAAGCTCCCTTTGAAGAGATCATTAAAAAAATATTGTTGGGTTGGATTTCACAAATTATTTTTATTTTTATATTCATTTGTAAAAGTAGATGTTATTTTATTCTCTCTCTATTTTAAAATGAGAGTTTACCTGGGCTAAAATATAATGCCTTCTAATTTTTTTTCAAGTTTCTTTAGAAAAATTGTACTTGTTGGTGCTTTTCGTTTGAAGTAGGTTATTTTAGTTCTTTTGGTACTTCAAGAGAGGAACCAAAGAATTTTTGCTCTATATATTAAAGAAATTATCTTTTGCTTGTTTCCATTTTGTTGAGGAAAAGCTTTGTGTTTGTGTCAAATCATGTGAATTATATTTCATGGAAGAATAATATTCATTTTACTTTTTTAAGGATTTTTTTGCTTGTGAATTCTTTGCATCCCCATAACAGGGGAGTGCTTTCTTCTTTTGAATGAAGTTCTTTTATTTTTTTTTAAAAGTTGAAAAGAAACTTGTTCCTTTGAAGAACTTGTTTTTGTTGTTGTAAGTTTGTTTGTACTTTCACCGTGGTTCTCTTTGAACTTATGACGACTCCATGAAGACTTAGCCAAAGTACCTTCTCCTTGTTTTTTCACATAAAACTTTTCATGTTTAATGGATTGATGAGTACTTCTCATTCTCCAAGAATACTTATTTTGACTCATAACTTAACATTCTTTTGGATTTTAAGGAAATGAATTTGATTGAGTTTGGGAGTTGTGGTTATCTTTCTGTCCTTATTTAAGGTGAATAGACCCCTTTTTCCTTGTTTTCAAACTTAGAGATATTCACTATCGCTATGGTTACCAAGGTTGGTAATTGAATTATGCCATATCCAGAAATACCTCAGAGGATAACATCTTTCGGTGGTTCAGCGATCCATGCAAAGTGGCGAGAACTCCACGATCAGATTTGAAACTACCGTTTGATTTTAAAAAGTGGACCAATCAAAGTGTCCAAAAGTGAGAAATGAAACCAAAACGGAAACCATGTCTTCACTCACGGTAATACAAGGACTTGTACGGGCCTTTGAGCTCCATCTTGTGCTTATCCTTTGTCTTATCCTTTTGTCTTGTTTTATCCTTTGTCTTATCCTTTTGTCTTGTTTTATCCTTTGTCTTATCTCGAGGGTAAGGCCCTACTTGGCCGGGGGAGAATTGTTACTGGCAAAATTTTTGTGGCGCGCACACTTGCACCCGTACTTATCTTCCACATCCTTCATCCGATGGCCTCAAAGAGCACGTGCACTAGGCGATGCATGGGCGGAGGCGCACACACCGTGCTCGCATAGCTGGGCATAAACCCCTTTGATGTGCTTTGGTGTCCGTTGACGCACTTTAATGCATCTTGTATATAAATGTGTCATGTGGCGTATGTGGTGTTTGTACATGCACGAGTCTTGTAAAATGTAGCTCGTGTGTGTGGTGTGTGTCTATAAGCATGAAAATTTCTTGCTCTTGGTTTACAAGACCAGAAACGAGTCTTTTCGTGTTTACGTCGCTTTTAAGGGCGTGCCAGCTAGCTTACTCAAACTAGCGAAGATTTTGAAATGTATCTGACTTTTAAAAGGCAATTGTGGCTAAACGGGATCTTTTCGCTTGAAACCTTCTTGAACCGGTGCTCAAGGGTCAGTTTAAGCGCTTAGAAAATGTCGATTTTCAACAAACATGAATCTCTTTTTGAAAGAAAAGCGAGTATGAGGATTTGTTTGCCTAAGTTGTGGTTTTTATTACGGGGTCGTAAACACCCCAAAATCCCACGATTTTCTCAAAATATGCCTGGTTTTGCAAAAGCAGCCCCAAAGGGCTATTTTGAGTTTGGAAACCCAGGAGCCTTCCAAACAATCCTGTATATACTTTGAACCTGTATATACGTTTTAAAATTGTATATACGTAGTTTTAAACCTTAAAAAAGTGTTTTGAAACCCAGAAAGCAGCCTGGTCTGACAAAAGTAGACCGAAAAGGCAAAGGAGAGCCCGAACCCGAAGCATACTTCAAGCCCGACACATCAACTCTCATATCAAAATCATCCCTAGATTCTCAGACATCCAAGCCCCAGATATCAGAAATTTACTCAAAATGAACTCGTGAAGGTGAGAAGAAGAGCGGACGACAATATTGACGAAGAACCATATAATAGAATCCACCATTTGGCTTGGTACAAGAGACAGAATCCAGTGGACTCTTGTCACGGCATTAAATTTATAAATGCAATGTGAACAAACAAGGATTAGCGCTGGTAAACTAACTAGCAGAAAGAACGGAACAACCTTTTCATTTTTGTTGCTTGCCATGTTCGGAGACGAACCACTGGCCATACAGCCTGTGTTTGAGCAAACGTTCAAGAGCTCTTCCTTATCGTTTCATGAGCCGAGCTAAACTGTGTTGAAAGTGAGATTTTTCTTAAATGGGATGTCCCTTGTTTACCTAAAATCTAATACAATTTCCTTGGGGCATGATTTAGGTTAAAAAGAAAAGATCATTTATCGAGCTGAAACCGAGCTAAACTTTCCATGTTCATGTTCAGCTTATTTTCTTTAATAGGCCAAACATAAACGAGCTAAGAACAAGTTGAGCCAAGCCGAACTATGACGGCTTGGTTCGTCTACTGGCCCTTTCGTAGTAAATTAAAGCTGCTAGGTACCTTGCCCTTGTGTAATTACCGACTCTTGCAATTGCAGTATTATCTGTTAAGAGATGCGCCTTGCTATCAACTCATTCGTAAACATTATTCTACGTCGGTACCATTCTTCTCTTTGAGATGCCGCTAAGGCAACACAAAGGCACGGTACTCGAGTCGTTTTCTTAATTGCACAGCTATTTCCTTGCTCCAACAGATCCACTCAATCTTGACAGAAGTTTCTCATCATAAAAAACTGTCATTCAAGGAGGACCTGAGAATGCACTAGGTAGATGGTGGGCTGCATGACAGTAGGAGTTCAATGCCCAGGCAAGCGCAAGGGTCAGCTACAACAAGCTTGCCAACTAAAAATAAAAGGGTGGAGGAGCGAGCCTTTCTTTCTTCGTCTGCACTTTTTCCCTTTGGAAGTAGGAAGAACAAGTAAAGCATGCCTGAGATTTGCAAGTAGCAGGCGTAGTGAAAAACGGAATCTCAAACTGCAGTCCGCAGCGGTCAGCAAGATTATATGGTCCACTCCACCTCCGCTCCTTGGTGAAAGAGATGTGAGTTTGGGTGGTAAGGATGTCTTCCTCATGATGAGGTTCTTATCTTTACGACTTGCCCTGCTACCTAAGTGGCAGAAACTACCAACTTCAATATACTTTGAATCTTAAATTGTTGAACTGGCTGGCAATTGAGTGGCATGACCATCATGCATGGGTAACAACAACTAAGCCTTTTCCCATATTAGACGAGGTCAACAACTAAGCCTTTTTCTCATACTAGATGAGTCGGCTACATGAATTCTTTGTTTCTGCGTAGCCCTATCTCATCATGGATCGATATGAAAAGATGACACTGTGAGATGCGAGCTGTGTGACAAGACAATTGGCCGTGCACTATGTGTTTCCCACCAGTAGTCCCGCTGTACTGATATCAAGAGTTACTGTCATGCTGCGTGGAATGCTTGCTCGTTCCCTCTATCCATCCCTCCTATATGCACTAGCTTTGACGCGACCAACTTTTGCTACCCGCCGGGAACCAAACCTCCACCCGTATCCAATCGCTGTTAATTTGAACTGCATCTGCAACTGCAAGGCTTGCATCGCCATGTCTCTATCTATCTATTCATCAGTGGCTATGTAGATGAAGATGCCTCCTAGTCAAGACAGCGAAGTGGGAGCACTCTAAGTGGCTTAATTTCATCTTTTTAATTATGAATAGTTGCTAATGGGTACCTGCAGAAGTTACGTTGCAATTACAGAACCTGTTCTAGCTATTAGAGTTTTGTTTCTTCAGTTGATATAGAAGAATCTGCGAAACATATTCTTTCTTCAGAATACTTGGATAAACCAGCAGGGTTGAATTCGGAAAAAGTAGTGTTAGTATTTTCTTACAGATCATATAACAGCATTTACGTTAATATGAAGGCATGACTACAACCAGCAACCCGTCCATAACAAAGTACTGCGAAAGGATTAGAATGTAGAGCTCCTTTAATTAAACACTAAGATAACTCTACACATTTGATAGAGGTCCAAGTTGACTCGTTCCAACTCTTTAGTGGGGAGATACAACCCTAGAACCGAAAAAAAAGGGAAATGATGGCGCATCATGCAGAAGGTTATCTCGAAAACAGAACCGCAGTTATTTGGGAGAAGCAGAAATTGAAGGATACCGAGAACTTTCAAGCACAACCAACCCTTGGCTCTTTCAATCGTCAGTTACAAAAGAGAAGACGCTGCCATTATGAAATAGAAGGAACACTAATGAATTTTCACATCTGACAATGAAATAGCAGGCCTGGTTGGTAGCGTATGAGAAAAGGCTACCAATACTATAGACATTTTCTTATAAGATAAAAGTACCAAAAAGATGGACATATGCAAATGCTTTTTTAGGCACCTTCATATCTAACAAGTATGGCTGCCTGACGCGAGAAGCAAAACTACTAATCTAGTCCGCGTGGGCCTCCGCTGTGTAGATTCTCCACTGCCATTTACAGATCAACCGTTTTCACTGTTCTATCAACAGTGAAAACAAATGGTATCTGATTGCTTTCTTTAAGAGCCTACCCGATTATAGGCAGTTTACATGGCCAGCAAGATGAGCTTCTGGAGCGCACAAGTTGCATTACTGCGAAGAACAGGGGGCGATGACCTCTCTCCGCATGCAGTTCTTCCTTCTTTTCTTGCCATACAAGATGATGGTAATCAATCATAAAGGAAAAAAGGATTAGGAAAACAAGAAACTCACATTAAACGGATCAACATCACACTCTGATCTTAGTCCCGTTTATTTTCCTTTTTTTGATATCATCATTTTCTTTTCTTCAGCGAAGCGCAAGCAGAGAAAACCGATAAGATCTTCAATGGTAAAACCAGCATTGCAATGGGCATTCTTGAGCATTAAACGATTAAAAGATGGATCAAACTAAAACCTTTCACCGCCAAAAATTAGCCAGGGGTGGTTTTATTTAGAATGCTATTAACATGGAATATCGTTAAAGACATAAACATCCGACCTAAACGAAGAAGCTGCCTGTCGCCTTAGAGCATTGATCTGCTTGTGGCTCTACCAAGAAAAGACCAAGAAAAAATAACCAATGAGAGATTAAATCTATGGATACAAAGATTAACTGTGAAATCATGATCTGCTTAGGCAACACCCGATCTTTTCCAATTACCCACATGTAACACTGAAACCACGTGATAACTCAATAAAGTCGCAGGACGCTTCGAGCAAACGAGTGTGCACTCTTCACCCTTCCATTCACCATGCTTCCATTCTTGCTGCTGCTGCTTCTCAGCGGTGTCAAGTAGAACCTTAGTAGCCCGTTATCAAAATGACTAGGCGAGTAGTGAGCACTCCGGTTCCGGTCCAGCACCGGCTCGTCCCTCTTCTTCTTCTTCTTTATCTTTTGCGAACTGGCTTTCAGAAATGCAGAACTTCCATTCATCTCCATCCCATTACTCTGGCAGTCTCCAAACGAACTCCGACTACGAAAACTCCTCGAACTCATACTGCTGCTATAACGGAAGTCCCTTGGGCCAATTCCACCGAACTGACCACCATTGGCATTTCTGCGGTGTTCTTTCCAAGACTCCGAAAAGGAGCGTTCAATGCCGTTGCTTCTGCAATCTCGGTCGTCTTCCTTCCCTCTCCAGTGGATGAATCCCCAAATGCTCCACCTCCTAGACTTCCTCATCCGTTTGGAGTCCCCGTCAATCTCTCCGAAGCTCCCCGAGAAATCATCCCTCAGAGAGTAATCGTTGGCGCTACCCTGAAATTCGTCGGAAGGGGCCATCGAAACCCTTGAAGTAGCATTGCAGTTCAGAGTCGGCATTTCCTCCCCCGTCATTTTCTGGCTATGCCACAGGCCCTTCACTCCTCGCTGCGAAGAAGACGAGTCTGAGTAATATTCTTTGGTGTGCGCAGACCCGCCGGGGATGACTGTGTCCTCCTGCACGGGAATGAGGTTGTCCACTGTGCCGATAGCTTCGTCCACTCCAGAGAACGATGGCCGCGAGAAGGCCTTACCGATGAGGTAGCCGTCCCAAGAAGCCCTAGGCTCGTCCAGGGAGAACCGAGGCAAATCCCACGAGTTCCGTCCAGCATCGATCGAAAACCTAGGCTCGGTGTCGCATGAACGCCTCGCCGTCTCGGTGATCTCGGATGGAGCCAGCGTCGTCGCCGCGGCCTTCTTACTCTGCTTCCTACGCCACTTGTGGATCCTCTTCGTAAAGACGGACGCGAACCAGAATCCGCCGGCGGAATCCTTACCCCTCTCAGATGGCTGCTTCTTGGTCTCTGTTGAAACCCGAGAATCGAGATCTATGTGCGCCTTCATCGTCCTCTCTTCTTGGAAGCACTCATTCACGCCGTCTCGCTCCATTGAAATCCTAATCTCCTCCTCACCACCAAGAATTTCCTTCTCTGGAATTCTAGCTTCCTCCATTTTCCTTTTCTCCTCTTCCTCCTCTTCCTCCCGGGACTCCAACACCGTTCGAACGATCCCGGGGACACCTTCAGCGGCGGTGGAGCTCCGGTCGGGCCGGGAATCCCTCTTGACGATGGCATTCTCGTCGTCGAGGTGGAAGAGTGACCAGAGTGTGTTCCGAACCCTAACATCGCACGACTTTCTTTGAGGCTCGAAATGGCCGGACGTCGAGCACTCCGACCGTCCCCTTGCGGAGAACGACCTCGTTCGGCGGAGCTCCGGTGCAATCCCTGCAACGGCAGCTCGACTCCCGCGAAATATACCGGCCTTGAGGCTGGCAGCGACCGACGCCACTTCGGAGGATGACGAGGGCTTCATCCGGCGGGTCTCCGGATCGAAGAAGGAGAGTCGCTCCCGGAGGCATGAGGCGCAGACGCCGGTAACGATCTCGTCGGGGTGCTCGGGGCAGCCGGAATGTCGGAGTAGCTCGTGGAATCGGAAATGGTCCACGTTCATCTTAGCCGTTCGATCTCCTCTCCCCGCTCGCTATCCACCGTTGGATGGATCCCTTCCCTCTTCGCGAACCCCACTCTCTGTTTCGCTTTCGTCGTTTCTCCTTGTTTGCAATACTCTCTCGGTGTGTCTCCGCAAGCGAGCGAGTGAGTGAAGCGAATGAATCTGTGCGTGCGGTGTGTTTAAGAGAAAGAAAAAGGAAAGCAAGAAAAGAAAAGAGACCCCCACCCCGCAAAAAGCCATCGCTCACGTCCAACTCCTGCTTTTTTCTCTCTCTCTCTCTTACTTTATTCTTTTATCGTTTTAAAATCTTTCTTTTTCTTTTTTAGTTTGCTGTCGAAACGAGATAAATAGAAACAAGGGGAAAATGAGAGGTTTTCCTTTTAAATTCCCCCTCCCTTTCATCTTTTGATACAATTAATTAATTTAGTACACCTTTTCTTTCGTTTTTCTTTTTCTTAAAAGGATTAGTTAGTACAGAAAGGGGCCTAGAAGGCCTTCGTTTGCGTGGGTCTCAACTCAACCTCCCAAGGCTAAACCAGCTTGCAAATAAGGTGGCGAGTGAGCCCGTACTATACAATTACAGCACTGTCTCAGTGACGCCCACGAAGCAGTGCCATATCAAATCTCAACCGTACATTTGACTTGAGCGCCCTGCAACATCTAGAGATTTGTGAGAGTAGGGTCCACTTGGGTCTTAAGATTCTCGCCTCTTGGCCTGGTGGCTCTGTTATTATTATGCTTTAGCGAATTTGTATCTAGGGACAGTTTACCTCATGTGGTATACATGTATCTGATTTCGCTCGCATGACCAAAATCTCAATAAATATAAACATTTGAATATACAAAAAAAAAAGTGAAGAACGTTTCACCCCCAAAATGAAGAAAAAAAAACATAGCGTGTTGAATATACAACAAGAAATCCCATTTCTTTATCATGAATAAAAACCCTTCTGTTGTAAGCCAAGACATTGAATCTCAACCCAGTAGGCCCGCGTTATGATACAAATTCGATAAAAGAAGTGAGAGGAGCGATCGATCATTCAGGCACGCATACGTTATGATACATTCAGGCACACATAGCGTGTTGTAATTACGATAAATTAACAATGGGGAGATTGTAATAAGAGAGGAAACCACCAAAAGCGACCTCATCTCACCCTTGCATGCATGCCAATATGTTTGGAGAAAGAGAAAGGGGACAAAATGCCATCTCTCTTTGCATGCTTATTATGACATATCAACATTCGTCACTTTCTACGCATAAAAGACAGAACCGTGCCTCCGCATTTTCAAACATTACTGGCTGCGTTGCGGCCGGCAGGCCATTATTCACACTGTTACGCACCGGAACCAGTATGGCGGACATGTTGTTAATCAAATCCCGTGGTGAAAGCTCGTTCAGCCTTTTTTTCATGTCATGAAATCCGTTTATAAAAGGTTTTATTTCAGCTGTTCAACTTCAATCTAATAGAAATCATTAGACATATGAATGAAGCTGGTGCGAACCAGCTCATACCTCGGCTAGTAGAACCCAATTATTCTCAATAATACGCAAGACATTCAATTGCTTCTCAATGATATTCTGCGTGAGATGATGCATTTCACAGATATATATTAATATAGAGAGAGATCTGAATTAGAATATGTTGAATAGAAAGCATGGTCTAAAGTGAACAATGAAGGTTTAAATGATAAGACATTAATTACTAATTAAGGATCTTTAGTTGATTGCTTTGATGTTAAAGGTCGACTTGTTGCACATATAGAGTTAAATGAGCTGTGTAGGCCGCTGTGACGCTCTTCTACTGGTGGGGAGTTGGACTTCCATGGGGGTGGATTTATGTATCTTAGGCTTCTTCGGTCTCCCTTTATAAGAAAAAAAGAGAAAAAGGACAACTTGTGGCATTAAATGGGAGGAAGAGAGAGAACGAGCGAGGTGGGTGGCAGAGGTCGGTCATGAGGGGATTACAGCAATTGGTGGGCTGGGGTAGCACCACCTCATCTCATGTGAGTGATGGATAGAATGGGACTTCTCTCTCTCTCTCTCTCTCTCTCTCTCTCTCTCTCTCTCTCTCTCTCTCTCATATTTTGTAAGGGTAAACACAAAACCATAGTTCTTCGAGACCGTGAATTACACGCTCATATGAGTATAGGCCTACAATTCTAGTACCAGGGCCTAACACCACGAATCATACACACCCTTGAGCACAACATGACCAAGCACAGGATCAAGATGCAAAAACCCAGGAGCCTAACCCAAAATCACCCACAAAGACAGGATGATCATGCTTACCCAATGCAACAAGAGATGGCTCTCTTCATGAGCCAGTTGCACAGATCGTTCAAGCCCAATCAACTTGTTCTACTTCTGCACAAAGCAATCATAAGATCTGGTGTTTAGTTATTATCCATCAAACTTGAGGAACATGGTTCGTTCGATCCATATCATGGTTCCACTACACTCAGGAGGGGTCTGATTTGTAGGCCGGGTCATTGGACTTGGCTATCGTTTTCAAAAGCACGTGGATCCCAAAATTTCCAGTCCTTATACCAAAAGTATCATTATTTTTATTTCTATTTATATAAGGGGCTTTATTAGTTTTTGCAACTTTTTATTGTTTTTTATTACAGATGAGGATACAAGGGAGATCACGGGCTGATGGGACATGCAGAATACGAGGTAATTTTAATGAATTTTATATGCTTGGGAGCAAGATTCCTTTGCTCAGTGTCTGGTCTCCTTTGAAGCTTTATGCTGCTGGCCTACATTCTTCCTTTTAATAATAATAATAATTAGACTCATCTCCCTTTGTGTTCTTTTTGAAGCCCACCCACACGAAGGAAACAAAACAACCCCTCACCTAAAAAGAACTTCATTCATAACTAAGTTATTAGCTTTAGTCTCTGCCTGACACACTTCACATACATGTGCTGAACCTGCTGACACAATATATAAACTCTCAAGTATTCATTTGTCACCATTGGACCACAATTCACATGTCTTGATTGTGCTTGCAAGAGTTGGTCTCCTCAAGCTAATTTCTCTTCAAAAAGAGAAGAGAATTATATTTTGTTCTGCATCTTTAAAGGAAATGCATATTCGAAAAGAGGAAGAAGATGGTCTTCATCCTCCATGGTAGCCCATTTGCACCCACCATGGCAATCTACAATGTTGCAGAAATCATTTCCCAGGCTTTTGAGTCAAGTGGTTGAACCCAAAAATTCTTTGACTGATCCATGGCATCTTTTCCTAGTATTCCTGACATTGGCCAGAAAAAATGCAAGTTGTGAATACTTTTCATGTTCCAAGATAAAATGAAATATGAACCTTAAAGAGAACCACATCATCATCAATTTCGTTTCTGCATTCCTTGGCGCATCCTTTCATATACTTTCTTACCAACCGATCTTCCCATCTAATGTTTAAGTGTTGGAGGAAAATGCACTAGACATAAATCTGCAATGTTTTCAATTAGATATCACGTAAGAAGAAAAAGCAAAAGAGGAAGAAGCCCCATGATCATAAAAGTGGCGAGCTATAATCATTATGTTATCCATGCCCATGTGGTCCTTCTACTCCTCTCCCATTTCCTCCGACTTTCTTTGTCATCAACCTCCGCATAGCAATAGTTCTCTGTGTGTGTGTGTGTGTGTGTGTTGTACAGAGAGAGGGAAAGAGAGAACTGTTGCAATGAACACGCGTACACAGAGAGAGACATAGGGAGGGTGGGATCCAACGTATGACCTGATGCTATACTGAGACAAAAGGAATGGCGGGAATGCGGAACCATATCCAGCCATACCTTCTTGGTGATTCGCTATATTCTTTAAATATTTTAAGGGTTAGATTTTTATACGTCCGTTTGGGGTTAATTATTTGAGAGAAGTATTGGAATTTTCAAGCGGGGATCTAAAGTATTATATTTGTAGAATAAAGTTAAACGTAGGTAGCTTGGGAGTCATCATTCCGTCTAATCTCAAGGATCAGAAGTTCGTGTTATTTCAGGTATGCTCAAATGCAAAAGTCTGGGCACTTTTGCCTGCTTTTATATTTGTATAAGGCTCAAAAGCGGCACAAGTAATGAGAAAGCGATGGTGTTCGGGCACAAAAAAAGCCCGTTTCTCGCTTTCCTGCACTTCACTTAGTTAATTTGACAGTTACAATCCTAAGCCATTATATTAAGGATGCAACTTCCTTAGAAAAAAAGGGGGGACGAAACTATTGCATGTTCTACAGAAGATAACAAGGAATCCTTCCATTCAGCAATTCCTTTAAAATTTGAAACTTTCTTTTAGTGACTGTAGAATAGTATGACCAGATACTGCAGAACATGTTGGATAGAGACAAAATGGAATAGAATCAGCCATTCAGATACAAATGGGACAAATGAAAAGAAGAGGAAGCACAAGCGAAGCGATGTTTCCCCTTAAGGAGGGAAGGAGACAAAAAACATTCGCATAAAGCATCATTTGAATAATCCAAAAGAGGAAGAAGACAACTACATGATAAAATAAGTCATCTCCATGACAGAAGGAAAGATATCGTATGCATGGTGGGATTGAAACAGGTTTTCCATCTGAAGGAATCCTAAAAAGAGTGGTCGAAGAAAGGCCTTGAACATCTTACCCATTTAATTCCTTCGAGTTTATTGAGTAATGATTGTCCTTAACTCATGGAGAATTTCCATGACCACCGAGGGTCTAGCCTCAGAGTTTTATGTGCTGGATCGTCTGGATTTCTGTAAGAAAAAGTTTCCACCAAGTTAAATTAGACAGAAAGAAAAGGAGAATTGGGTACAGAAGTGTCTTGGATTCTTTGGTCACTATGAAGCAAGGGTGTCTCTGCAAAAGGGTTCTCTGCTGCAGACACCGGGCCATGATCATGCAGGCGCTTTCGCACGTGCCACTCAAAGCAAAATTTACTGTTTATACGTTGCTGAAAGCCATATAGTTGTGATGTACATCGAGTACGTCAAGTTTCTTGAACTGTTGGTGGCAAGAAAATATTATGGCATGAGATGCGTTGAAGTTGTCAACCTCCCAACTGGTTAGATTAGGCGTTTATAACTATAAGATCTATTATACAAGTGCGCCATTCAAATTACTAAAACTAGCAGTAGCAGATAGATGGTTATGTGGTTTTATCCGTGCTGATTAGGGGCTGGGTAACAAACCAAGCTGCTCAGAGTTTGACTAAGTTCAGCTTCTCCTGAGTTTGATCTCTGCAGTCATGAGCTATGGCTGAACTCAAAAATGGATGTTTTTGCTTTGGTTGTGTAAGCTCATTTGACTAATTTACCTATAACATCTATGTTATAAGATTATGTTGTCCCAACTAATTGGGTCAAATAGTTGAAGTTCTTAATTTTGAAAAAAACAAATGCAAAAGGAGAAAGCAAATTTTTTGACTTAAACCATTTTCAATAGGAAGTCATGAAATAAAATCTTCTAGCTTTAACATGCAACTCACGTATATCTTGATCAACTTGCTCGTCTTCAGTTCAAGCTCCGGTCAGCTCAGTAGGCTTTTGAGTTGTAGCTACAAAACAGGCCCAGTTCAGTTTGTTCAGCTTATTTATCAGCGGAAGGTTCACTGAAATCGAAGTGCAGTTGTTCATCTCACAGTTAGGATAAGAAAATGCAACCGGCTGTGGGTTCAACTAAGAAATGAGTGGGCGCGTGACATGAAAGGAAGCATTTATGCGCCAAGACCTCGTCACATGTCGAGGGAAATATTTGAGACCTACAACATGGGAATAGAGCCTTGAGGAAATACACAAACAACCAGAATGCTTAAATCTCATCTGTGCTCACATCTATTCAAACATTTTCGTGATAAAAATTTGAATTAAAAGTACAATCATACTTGTTTACATTGCATTAAATGCTTTTTGCTCTATTACTGCAAACTTTTCACGTCAAAAATCAAATGGTTGAAACCATAAAACAGATTTGGGTTTAAGCATTTACAGTCATGTACTTATATGGTCATCGAATGATTTCTTGCATATTTTGTTTTCCTTTTTGTTATTTTAAATATCTTTATTAAATGGAGAATAAGTATCATACGGTGTTCTTTAATATTAACAAATTTACAAGACAGTTTTAACTCTTTGCGACGTCAGTCATATAACTCAACTATAATGTAGGACATCGTAGGGAGATGAGAAGATCATGAAATTCGCATTGGCTCCGCATCTTTTCTTATTGCGCGAGGCTTCCAAGTCAAGGGTATCGCTTGGTGATTCTTCACTCATGCCGCTTGGAAGCAGGTTGCGATTCGGCGGTTCATGCGAAGCTCGTGGCTACTGGCTTGTAGGACGAGAGGGTCATCGTGTTGACAAAAGGAATGGAATTTCAACGATATCTTTTGGGCCACGAACACCAGATAAAGCATCGAGTCTACGCAAACCGGTCTTATTGATACTCGTAGAGCACAAGTATAATAGTTTTTTTTTTTTTAACAACAACAACAACAACTAAGCCTTTTCCCATAATAGACGGACATGGATTCTTTGTTTCCAGAGAGCTTTAACATGTGTTATTTTAGTAGTTAACTCATAATAAGCTAGATCATTCTTTATTATTTTTCTACCTCTTAATAGTTTCCAAATTTAGTTTTTCATACTTTCTTAAAGGTTCTTATTTTGATCTTCTTTCTATTTGTCCAAACCATCTTAAACGATGTTCTCTCATTTTATCCTCTATTGGTGTCACTCCTAATTTGTTTCTAATAACCTCATTATGTATACGATCTTTTCTCGTATGACCACTCATCCATCTCAACATCTTCATTTCTGTTACAACCATCTTTTGTACATGTTATGCTCAACACTTAAAACCATAAAACATGGCATGTATAATTATTGCTCTATAATATTTACCTTTTAACTTTAATGGTATCTTCTTATCACAAAGAATACCTAATGCTCCTCTCCATTTTAACCAGCTAACATTAATTCTATGTGTAACATCTCCATCAATTCTTTCATCACTCTAAAAAATTGACCCTAAGTATTTAAAACTTTCTTTTTGGGGGATGCAATGTGTGCCAATTTTAATTTCTATGTCCTCTGAAGTAACCAAATAATCAAACTTACATTCCATATATTCTGTCTTTGTTCTACTAAGTCGGAGGCCTTTGTTTTCTAATGCTTCTTTCTATAGTTCCAATTTTCTATTAACTTTTTCCTTAGACTCTTCCACTAACACAATGTCATCTGCAAATAACATACACCAAGGCACTTTATCTTGAATATGTTTTGTTAACTCATCAATCACCATTATAAATAAATATGGACTTAAAGTTTATCCTTGATGTAACCCAATATTAACTTCAAAGAAGTTTGTCATTCCTTCATAAGTCCTCACACATGTTTTTGCACAATCATGCATGTCTCTAATAATATTAATGTATGTCAATGGGATACCTCTTTTTACCAAATTTCTCCACATAACCTCCCTCGGTACCCTATCATAAGCTTTTTCTAGATAAATAAATATCATGTGAAGGTCTTTTTTTTTGCTCTAAAATGTTCCATAAGACGTCTCAAAAAGTGAATCGCTTCTACAGTAGATATGCCTGGCATGAATCCAAATTGCTTCTCTATTATACTTGATACTTGTCTTAACCTATGTTTGATAATTCTTTCCCACAATTTCATAGTATGGCTCATTAACTTGATACCTCGATAACTCACACAATTTTGAATGTCTCCCTTGCTCTTATATATGGATATAAGTGTACTTGCTCTCTATTTTTTGGGCATCTTTTGGTTTTTTCATATTTCGTTAAATAGTCTTGTGAGCCTAGTGATTCCTTTTTCTCCTAGTATTTTCAAACTTTTATAGGAATATTATCTGGTCCTATCGATTTACCACCCTTCATATGTTTAAGAGACTCTTTGACTTCATTCTTTTGAATATGTCAGTAGAAATTATGGTTTATATACTTTTCTGATTTGGCTAACTCTCCTAAGCTAATACTAACATCTTTATTTTCATTAAAAAGCTTATAAAAATAGTTTTTCCATCTATTTCTTATATCATCATTTGTCACTAAATTTTTCATCCTCGTCCTTGATGCATCTAACATAATTAAGATCTTTAGTTTTCTTATCTCTAGCCTCAGTTATCTTTAAAATATCTCATTCACCCCCTTTTGAGTTGAGTTTTTTATATAAATCCTCTCAAATTTTAGCTTTTGCTTCACTCACGGCCTTTTTTGCTTCTTTCTTTGCTTTCTTGTAAGCCTCTAAAGTTTTACTAGTTTTCTTAGTAACATGCCCTCTTTGCCTTATTTTATTTTGCACTTCACTCCACCACCAAGCTTCTTTTTGTGCCGGTACACCTCCATTAGATTCACCTAACATATCTTTCATCACTTTCATAATATATATAGCCATATTGTTCAACATATCACAAGGTGTACCAACATAATTTCAAGCATCTCCTTAAAGGACTCTATTTAAATATATCTTCTTTCTCACTTTTGAAGTTCCACCATTTAGTCCGAATAGCTCGATGCACTCTTTTCTTGTTTGTTTATTTTTTTATTTGTAAATGTATAACTAAAAGTTGATGTTGGGTGGTTAAACTTTCTACTAGAATTACCTTGCAATCTTTACAATACGCTCTATCTTTTTTTCTACAAAATTTGTGTTTGTGATAAGCCACTCTTATAAGTAATTAAATGTTCATCTCGTTTTTGAAGATTGTATTAACTATAAAGAGATCAATGCCACAACAAAATTTAAATCCTCCATACCTTCCTTATTTATATTCCCAAAACCAAAGTTTTCATGAATACTTTGATATCCTAATACCTCTTTACCGACACGTTCATTTAAGTCTCCTCCTAAACAAATATCTCCCTTTGTGGAATCCTTTAAATCACATTATCTAACTCTTCCCAAAAAGCTGTCTATGAGAGACAATCAAATGCCCTGAAAAACAGAACATACAAAATTCTCACTAGAACCAACACCAAACACCAATTGAATACAGGTAAATCGAGTTGACTGATAGTGCTCTGCTGCTGAATATAATCATAAAACAGTAGGACCCAGGACGAACAACCCTAGCTTCCTGCCGCAGCAGGGATTGGCATAGGCTTGGCATCTTCAGCTTTCTCATGTTCTTTGTTGAGAATCTGCCACCAAGAACAAATCCATTTGAAAAGGTGAGCCGAGAAGATTCACAAATTACATAGTATAAATCATTGTCGACCACTAAGAGGAGATGGACGTACCTTGTTGTTTATCAAAGTTGTGCAAAGCGATGACGCTCCGGATCAGGGAAGAGAGATAAATGACTAGCATCATGTCATTCGTTTTCACAGAAAGTGATTTGATTAACTCATTAACATTCAGATTTGGAAACAGATTGAACACACCCTGCAAAAGATTCATGTTAACACCCGAGGATTGAACCATTCATTTGACTAGGAATTCGGGAGTAGTCAAACTTTCAATTGACACTTTTAGCACACGGGGAGCTAAGTATGCAGTCGCCAAACATATGGTGAGTCGATAAGACTAAATTGAGGACATAAGGAGCCACCTTCCCTAGCCCAAAATCCAGCAAAAAATGGATAATCTGTGTAGCATGCTCAAAGGTACAAAAGCCAAAGAATAATGTTCACAATAAAACTGAAAACCAATTTTCTACAAAACAATGCACTTCACAAGACAATTTATAAGGTAAAACCATGTGGCCCTGTTCGTCCAAAATAAAAGCAGCCCTAATACAAAGAACTTGGGGAGAAATATAAGAAGTGAAATCATGCCAACTATGTAAATAAATCGATTCAATCTCACAAATAAATAATCCTGACTATCTCCACGACAACCCCACAAGGATTCTTTGGTCCATAGAATTCCTTGTGAAAACTGCAGAAAAACAATGTCCTGCAAATCAGGCTTTGCTCAAATAGCAAGAAATGAAAATAAAGAAAACTTTGGGATTGGCACATTTATGGTTCTGAAATCAACTCCAACTAAAGCGAAGGAAAAAAGACATAAGAAGCAAAACATAAATGGCATTTAATTGCTAATAGTGTAAGCAAATGCAAAAGGAAAACGTTGAAGGAAAGAATAAGTAACTCAAGATTAACCAATTCCAGAGTTGGACTGGCCCTGCACATATTGGATAACTGAGAGAAAGCCACCTGACCCCAAAAACCATCCACGCAAACCCCAAACCACGTCCAGCCTCAACTTTAGAGTTGGACCGGACATCTATGGCATCCAAACTACAGATCTTCCACCATGGTTAATCATGGATTGCCTCTAGGGGATGAGTATAGCCTGTGCATTATGTTTCACAAGCTTTCTCTAATTTAAATAAGAACAAGCTTAGCCTGATTTGCAGCCAATCAGGTATCCTTGACGTACCAAAGCAAGTGTTCGACACCTGTAATCAATACATAACACCAGCCAATCAGGTATCAAAGGGATTGCAACTTGCAAGCACCGATTGTTGGATATATATATATATATATATATATATATATATATATATATATATATATATATATATATATATATATAGAGAGAGAGAGAGAGAGAGAGAGAGAGTGGAGCCTGGAGGGTAGGACAGGGACTTTTACGAAGAAACATTGGGAAACCATTTAAATTCTCCAACAGGAAACGGACTTTCAATGAAATGACAAAAATTTGAAACCAGAAGTGCCATAATCACGAGTTGTAATCAAACGGACTTTTAGAGAGTGCTAATAATATAAAATTTGAAGCTTGACAAAGATCACGACAAAAATTATGACACTAAAATGATGATGCAGTCACACGACTTAAGCATTGACAAACACAAAGAAATAGATGACAAGGGTTTATACCACATGAACAAGTGAATGAAACTAACCATAAATTATATTTTTCACCTATGTTATCAATAGTGGTTAGCGGGTTGTTAGCCGTCAGCCATGATATAGCGGTAGTGGGGATATAGCAGATTTAGCGGTATGCTTTTATATAATAGATTTTCTAATTTCTAAAAAATATCAAGAAACAAAACCACTTCTTTCATTAATATGAATCAAACTAAATAAACATGCAAACACAAGAACAATGTTATATCTCGAAAAATGGTTTGCATGAGTAACGGTTCTGTCAATGATGAGAGGGGGAATAATGATGAGATAACTTTATGCTTGTCTTCTAGTGAATTCAAATGGGAAGGTCAGTCTATCATCCACTCTTATTAGTGGCAAATTCAAATGATACAACACAATACAAAAAGAAGATCGTTTCAGAAAGATCCTTTAGCATTATAAATATTGCACAAGGAAGGAGAGGAGTCACAATATAGAATTTTAGGCTCTTACACCAAACAACTATATGAAGTCTCCAAACAAAGATGTATATGCAGGAAGCACTTGACAGTAGATACTTTAAATGCAAGAGAGCACCCCCAGGTAGCAAGTTTTCCTAAACAAAATTGTGGAGCATTTCTGCTGAACCCGGACTATGGACAAAATAATGTGAATTCTACAAGCTAAATTCTCAACAGGACACTTTGACACCAAACTAATTCAATTAAATGTGAAACTTACAACATTGAACAGACTGATTCCTATGAGTTGAATAACCTCAACAAGAAACAAAGTGAAACTTCTCTATTTTTGCAGAACAGAGAAACTAATAAGTGGAATTTGCGCCTGAGACAAGGTGCCCGACGCAAAGTGCTACCACATGCAGGACATTGGCTACGGAAGCAAAACTAATACAAAGTATATGTAACTCTCACAACCATACCAAATTTTCATGTAAGCAATCAGAACTGAGATGAACCCATCACAGTAAATTTATTGATCCTGAAACTTAATGGAGAGACAGTTATGTAAACAATTCCAAAATATCATATTAATAATGGTGGGTTCTGAAATTCAGCCTGACTCAGCCCCTGATTTGTTAACAATGATAAATAGGGTGGAAACCATTCACTGCGATCAACCGACATCAGCTCTTTTGATTCCTCAAGGCACACGAGGAAATGGAACATGCCACTATTTGAAAACGGAAAATTGCATAAACGAATTGCAGGACAGGGATGACTTATGTGAACTATCTACTGACTCGAGGGAAATTGAATTCTTAAAAAAGAAAATAGCGTAATACCACAAAAGGAGAAAATCTGAAAGAAAAAACCAATAGAGCTTCATTCTACAACTAGAAGATGGATGTCTGGGAGTGAAGTTCTCTTGCGAAGCTTTTCGGTAAGGGACTGAAAGATGGAGAACAGTTTAAGAGTGTTCGATTCTAATACTTCTCTTGCGAAGCTTTTCAGTAAGGGACTGAAAGATGGAGAACAGTTTAAGAGTGTTCGATTCTAATACTAATACATCAGAAAGTATTGGGTGGTGATAGCCTAGAGAGAGAAGAGAGAGAATCCATGAGAGAGAAGGTGGCGGAAGGTGGAGGCGGGGAAAGAGAGAAAGAGAGCTTACCTGCGGGAGGAAGACAATGGAAAGCAGAGAGGATGCTCGCTGGTGGTATGTTAAAACAATTGTTTACGTTAAAACACCTATAGTGCACCATAGCATTGTTTGCACCACTAATAGCAGCAAGAAGGGTCACCCGCTAAACTAAGATCGCTATAGCGGGTGACCCTTCTATTTTGATTTCTCACTTAAGAAATCAAAGTTGGTCACGACACGACGCGACACCTTATCGGCATACCGCAACCCGAATCTGTGAATCTGCTCGAGTCACTTTCCGTGCTAGGATTGGTGCAACCCTACCTAGTATACTCAACAAGGTTTGCCACGAACCAGGTTTTCCAAATAAGAACCAATATCGAGCATATAGGATAGTGCTCAATACCATAGAAAGCAAGATCATGTGCATGACGATTTCATACTGAATGCAATATTTAGGTTCGTGAATCACAAATTTTTGAATCCACAAGGCATAAGTGGTGCGATGGATGGGAATGCATGCCGAAGCCAGACCTGGGTATCGAACTCCTCGTGACCTATACTGCCGTGAGTCTCGAGATGCTGCTAACTAGTTTTCAACTCCCCGCTTTCACAGCTGTTATTTCATCCGGGTCATCCACTGTCTTTTGCGGTTGCTATGGCTCTCATCATCTTCTTGTTATCTAACATACTGTTCCAGAGAAGACAATATCATGTTTCTGTCTCGAAAAGGGGAGGTTGGAAAGATGTCCTATTGGTAGCCAAACGACGTAAAATAATGATGGCATATAAGGGAGGAGCTACATTTACAGGACACTGACTGCTAAACATTCTTCTGTTATACTGGTTGACGTATACATGCACTCTACCTTCGTGAATACATGCCACAATACTTGCATCAGTAAGGTGCTTTGCTTCTATGGCGTGTGTGCTACGCCTATATGTTTAGTATATGTACGTATCCGGTAGAACCAGGTAACATAATAAATAATCCGGTTAATGATATGACTTTTTTTCCAAATATAAAGCCCATAATTTCAATGTTGTTTCAAATCAAACTTTATTTTAATTGATGTTTACGTTTTTGGAAGCAAGAATCACTCTAAAGCATAGATTTCTTCCATTATCGACAAAAAAATCAGGAGAACTAGTGAACCGAACAATAAACAAATAGGAGCTTCAGATCAGATTGTTTGACAATATTGCTCCCGGTCAACAATATAACAGAAAAGAAACAAAAAGAACAGCTACTCTAGACAATACAAGGCTTATTATATACAGCTGCAGCCACATCTACGACACAATCTGTGGCCCCAAACGAACTATGGCATCCACAGATCAACATTTGAAGTAAAAGGAAAAGGAAAGAAATGTATAGCGATCGGAAAGGGATTGGATCGTTCCAACCATTGTCATCACTACACTAAGACAACAACTTGGTGCAACCGGACCTATCCCTGCTCTCCCATACTTCCACACCTTCAAGGCCTTCTCGGCAAACAAACAGACGGTTCCTACCAGCCTCCATCTTCTTGATCGAGCCTCGAGGACACGAGGCGTTATCAACAAAATTCCTTCTGAATGACCCGATCCGTTCAGCTGGGCGAGACCAGACCTCCAGTCGACCACCATCTCGACCCACGAAGATCTGCTTCTTGTAGCAGCAAATGGAGCTATTCTCGCCCGTGCCGCAATTCTTCAAGCTGGGGTTCTTTTCCTCCAAGTAGACCCATGGATCCCCCAGGCCCTTCCTCAAATCAGCAAATGCCACATCACCGGACCTCGAACAGACCTTACATATGGCTGGTACCTCATCGTCTGCATCCACATCAGCAAGTGGATCTCCAACCCGACTGCTCCTACCTGACCCAGGCTCAGTAGTCTCCCACACAACCGACCGGACCCTGATATCCCAAATTCTAATATACCCACAATAACCAAAAGTGCCAGAGTTGACAGAGCTACCCATCAACAAGTTGGTCCCCGGCAAGAACCTCAATTTGTTGACTGCCATGGTCCGAGCAGAGCTGCCGGTTTGCCTTCCCAACTCCATCATGGGTTGGAGAGTCACCCGATCGATTACGAGCACACTATTCTCATTGTGGGGCGAGTGGAGTCCAGCAAAGATTTCACCGGTTGGTGAAGATGCCACTGCTGTCACACGTGCCTTTTCAACTCGAAGATCCGTAGGATCGATCCAGTAGACTGAACCAACATGACTTGCAGCAGCTACGTCATAGAAGTGGAGTCCAGGGGCGTCCGTGGATCCAATCGCTACCAGTTTTGGTTGAACCCAGCAAAGGGCAGTGATCCAGTCAACGTGGGTTCGAAATGTTTCGGCGGGAGAGAGCAACCCATCGTAGACAGAGATTTGGCCAGCACTGGCAACAAGGACGGAACAATCTTCATTGGCGGAGACAGCAAAGGTGGATGGAGGGGATCGTGCTTTGGGGTAAATGACAGTAGCAATGGTGGCATCAATGGCATTGAGGGGCTTGGGAGAGAGTACGGAGCGGACTACGTGGTCGATGCCGTAGAAGGAGGCCTCCTCTAGAAGCTCTCTGGTAGTAAATCGGCTAGAAGAGGATGTAGGGAGGCGGCCAGAGCGGAGAAGGGAGAGAAGGCTGGAGAAGATTTCTGGATCACGGTCAATGAAGATTGGGCGACCAGCAACAGAGGAAAGAGCAGAGAGAAGGGAATCTGTGCCGCTGGCATCAATGGTGAGGTGGGAAGTCTCAAACAATCGGCCACCCACGTTGAATTTGAAGATTTTCAGTCCTTCATTTGTGTGGCTTCCTACATCTTGGAATGCAAACAAGTTAATGAATCATTTTGACAACACATCCTCTTCCAACACATTTGCTAGCAAAAGGAATTATGCAATTCAGCCGTGAATACATGCAAAGGAGAAAGCTATAACAGAGATCGTGTCTGCGGCCATGTTATATGCCGAACTTAAGACCAGCAACTCACCTATGTCCTCAACTTCATCTGACGCAATTTCTGAGGGCAAATGCACAAAGACCTGGCTTTTTCCCGTGGTATTCTGTCACCAAATCAAAACATCATAAAAAACTAAAACTAATACACAGGAACTGAAGGAACGAAGAAAAGAGTAGATGGTTATTTTTGACCTCTCTCACCTCTTCAGCGGAACAATAAGCTTTAGTGGGTATCCCTAATTCTTTTGGTTGCACATCAATGATGAGCAACACAGGGTTTGGAACGTAACTGGAGAGGGTAAAAAAAAGTTACTCAGTTGTAGTGTTGTTAACCTGTAACAAAAACAATGAGGTACTAAGTGACACTATGCAGCCATATGAACAACCTTATTTTGATCCAAGAATTCAAGTAAAATAATATATTTAAAGAGAAAAGACAGCTTTCCGAAGCTTACGAAAGGAGAAAAATCCCTTTCGAAAGAAACTCAGCAGTGCCGATGTGAATAAGAAACGAAGGCAAGTAAGAACAAGTTATTGCTTCCACCCAAAAAAAAGAAGCAGCAACAACCATGATCAAATCTTCCAGTACATGATTCAACATAAGAAGACGATGGAGGGGATTTCTTCACCAAAAATATCCATCGTTTTATATCCAATGAACATAAAAAAGAAAGACGATCTCCAAGTCAACATGTATCACTAGATTCACTATTAAGCGCAAATAGAACTAAGACATGCATCTAAACATCTTCTAATACAGAAACATTTGGACTAAACTTAAGGAAGCACTATAATTCAATAGCTGGTTCCTTTTACAAAAATTAAACCAAGCTACTTGATAATGTTCTTATTTGAGGTATTTATATATTTGTAAACAATTATTGATATTCGTATTTGGAAACAGCCCGATCATGTATCATCAAGTGTCAAACCTACAAGTCAAATAAAAGCACACCTGAGAATGGATGTTTTGAGTCAAGAACAAGCCCAAATCACAAGTCAAAGTATTGTCCAAGAATAACCATTTTATTGATTTACAAGAGGAGGAAGGATTTATAGCACTCAACGGCTAGTGTGTTGGTCGCTCGTTGTTGGCCTGACATTGGACTGGTGGACGTTGGTTGGCTGACTGGCTAGCTAGTTGTAACGGCTGGCTCAACTGGCAGGTGATTGCAGTGGGTGGCAATAGTGGTGGTGGGCAACCATCATTCTAACACTTATTACATAAGTAACAAAAAAGATAAAATAGTAGGCCTTAGTGGCTTGCCCTATATATTTTAAAAGCCCCCTCAAACTTACGGTGGATTACCGAAAGTTTGTCTAATTATTGTGTTTGCTTGTGACAAAAATTTTCACAATAATAGTATCTAAGTTACCACAGCTTCCATAAAAACAACTTTCCACAACCAAAATATCAATTTGTTTTTCGTCATATATAAAGATCAATGAAGTATCAATACATACATTCGCTCAATTTCTAAAACCAACAAGTCAATTTATGATATTTATGATATTTAATCTAGAAGGCAAGCCAAAAACGAGTCAAATAAGTTCATGAAGTTGATTTGCTCTAATTCAAGAAAGTCATTTGATATAAAACATTGACATCATCCAAATAAGATTGTCTATTATAACAAATAAGTTCATAAATCACTACAAACTTATGATATTATAAGAGACATTGGTATATCAAATAAGTTTTTTAAGACAAAGCTCAAAACCTTATGTCAAACAAGCTTTTTAAGGTTAAACTCAAAACCCGCCAAGTCAACCAAGCTTTAAGGTTAAGCTCAAACCCAAGTTTTAAGAACAAACTCGAACCGAAACAAGTTTTTTTTAAGGCAAAGCTCAAAACCTTCATACATATAATTCCCAAAGCCCTTAAATATCCTTAAACTCAAAAGTGATTTTATGATTCCACAATTAAGGCAATCCAATAAGTCAAATGAATCAACATCATGTATTCAAAAAGTCTCATAATTCTTTTAAAACAATTTTATCAAATACAAACTAATCAAGATAATTATAAGTGATTTTTTAATATTGATTACTCACCAACCAAAAAACCAACAACATAGAGCTTAATCACAAAGATCTCCAACAAAAAGACCAACAAACGGAGATCATAATCTCATGAAAAAGCAATCTTAAAGTTATCAAGATCATAAATCCTCAAATAACAATAAGTGCATCTTAAAATATCAATTACTTTCTAACAAAAGGCCACCAAAATGAAGCACCTTAATCACAAAGGTCTTTAACAAGATGCCAACAACATGGATCTTAGTCATAGAAGTAAATGCAACTTGTTGTCAATAAACATTTTTTCAATTCATTCAACAAAATCTTAAAATAACAATAAGCATATCTTCAAATATTAATTGATTTCCAACAAAAGGCCAACAACATGAAGCACCTTAATAACAAAGGTCTTTAACAAAAGGCCAACAACATTTATCTCAATTATACAGGAAGAAACAATTTATTGTTTTCTAACAAATATATTTTCGATCTAATCAATAGTCAAGTTTGAAATCATTCAAATTCAAATGTTGAACACATTTTTCCTCTAAACATGCCAACAAACCAATGTTGTATATAACCAAGTTAGAAGAAACATACCTTGACGAACTCAAATCTAAATCTAAATCTAATACAAAGTTGACTCAAATCGAATAGCCACATTTTCTTCTCTTGGTTCTTGGCAACAATATCTGGTGATGTTTTTGAATTTCGGATACTAGATTTTCTCTAAAAGAATTTTGCAATGCTTAACTAGATTTTACCCTTTCTATAATTTTGTTCGGTCCATCTTTTAGTGAAAAAATGAATTTGGTTCTACTAAACTCTGGTTTCCTCACTTCATTTTTGTGTGGGATCAATGTGATGGGGTTCTAAGATATAGGTGATCATAATCCACCTTTTTTTAAGTGCCTTGTTGTTGGGGAAATATAAGGTTCGGCCTTTTGGTTTCCACATTCGTTCCTGCAAAATACATTTCACATGGTGCATATTGGCACTTTATCACCTTTTTGTTGTGTATAGCCTACGATCAACTTGAGGAATCCCAATCAATTGTCAATTGCACAAACCAAGAGTCACCAAGAAATCAATTCACTAAATGCTTTGTGTTTCAAGACTTAATACAAGTCAAATACCGAAACAATCAATGAGTCAAAACAAGTGTTAAGGTACTACAAAACAGCATGCTTTATTATTGGTAGAACTCATCTATTTATAGAGCATAATACATAATGTAAAGCAAGAAGAGAGAAGGAAGAGATAGCCATTGGAGGCTTCCCCAATGGCTACTTGAACTACTTGGGCCAGCAACAATTAGTTGGGGCCAACACTTCTGACTGGCCCAGCCCCAGTTATCCCAAGACCAACGAGCCCTAATGGTCCGTCTCCTATTACATTTATTCTTTAACGCCCTCCCTCAAACTTACGGTGCCACAACTACAACTACAACAACTAAGCCTTTTCCCATACTAGACGGGGTCGGCTACATGGATTCTTTGTTTCCACAGATCCCTATCGTGTGCCATGTTAGCAGTTAACTCACAATAAGCTAGATCGTTCTTTATTGTTTCTTTCCAACACTTTTGTGGTCGTCCTCTAGCTCTTTTAATACTTTCCAAATTTAGTTTTTCATACCTTCTTACAGGTTCTTCTTTTGATCTTCTTTCTATATGTCCAAACCATCTTAAACGATATTCTCTCATTTTATCCTCTATTGGTGCCACTCCTAATTTGTTTCTAATAACCTCATTATGCATACGGTCTTTTCTTGTATGACCACTCATCCATCTCAACATCCTCATTTTTGTCAGAGACATCTTTTGTGCATGTTGATGATTAACTGCCCAACACTCAGAACCATAAAACATGGCAGGCCTAATTGTTGCTCTATAATATTTAGCTTTTAACTTTAATGGTGTCTTCTTATCACAAAGAATACCTGATGCTCCTCTCCATTTTAACCAACCAACATTAATTCTATACGTAACATCTCCATCAATTCTTTCATCACTCTGAAAAATTGACCCTAGGTATTTAAAACTTTCCTTTTGGGGGAATGCAATGTGTGCCAATTTTAATTTCTGTCCTCTAAGGTAGCCAAATGATCAAACTTACATTCCATATATTATGTCTTTGTTCTACTAAATCGAAGGCCTTTGCTTTCTAATGTTTCTCTCCATAGTTCCAATTTTCTATTAACTTTTTCCTTAGACTCCTCCACTAACACAATGTCATCAGCAAATAACATAAACCAAGGTACTTCATCTTGAACATGTTTTGTTAACTCATCAATCACCATTATAAATAAATATGGACTTAACGTTGATCCTTGATGTAACCCAATATTAACTTCAAAGAAGTCTGTCATTCCTTCACGAGTCCTCACACATGTTTTTGCACCATCATACATGTCTCTTATAAGGTTAATATATGTCAATGGGATACCTCTTTTTTCCAAAGTTCTCAAAAGAACCTCTCTCGGTACCCTATCATAAGCCTTTTAAAGATCAATAAATATCATGTGAAGGTCTTTCTTTTTTGCTCTAAAATGTTCCATAAGACGTCTCAAAAGGTGAATCGCTTCAACAGTAGATCTGCCTGGCATGAAACCAAATTGGTTCTCTGTTGTACTTGATACTTGTCTTAACCTACGTTCGATAATTCTTTCCCATAATTTCATAGTATGACTCATTAACTTGATACCTCGATAATTCGCACAATTTTGAATGTCTCCCTTGTTCTTATATATGGGTATAAGTGTACTTGCTCTCCATTCCTCGTGCATCTTTTGGTTTTTCCATATTTCATTAAATAGTCTTGTGAGCCAAGTGATTCCTATTTCTCCTAGTATTTTCCAAACTTCTATAGGAATATTATCTGGTCCTATCGATTTACCACTCTTCATATGTTTAAGAGCCTCTTTGAATTGGCTAAATCTCCTAGACTAATACTAACATCTTTATTTTCATTAAAAAGATTATAAAAATAGTTTTTCCATCTATTTCTTATATCATCATTTGCCACTAGAATTTTTTCATCCTCGTCTTTTATGCATCTAACATAATTAAGATCTTTAGTTTTCTTATCTCTAGCCCTAGCTATCCTAAAAATATCTCTTTCACCCTCTTTTGAGTTGAGTTTTTTATATAAGTCATCCCAAATCTTAGCTTTTGCTTCACTAACGGCCTTTTTCGCTTCCTTCTTTGCTTTCTTATAAGCTTCTAAAGTTTCACTAGTTTTCTTAGCATAATGTAATTTGTAACATGCTCTCTTTGCCTTGATTTTATTTTGTACTACTTCACTCCACCACCAAGCTTCTTTTTATGCCGGTACACCTCCCTTAGATACCCCTAACACATCTTTCGCCACTTTCCTAATATGTATAGCCATATTGTTCCACATATCACAGGGTGTGCCAACATAATTCCAAACATCTCCTTGAAGGACTTTATGTTTAAATATATCTTCTTTCTCGCTTTTTAGGTTCCACCATTTAGTCTGAATAGCTCGATGCACTCTTTTCTTCTTTGTCCAATTTTTTTGTTTCTAAATCCATAACTAAAAGTCGATGTTGGGTGGTTAAGCTTTCTCCTGGAATTACCTTACAATCTTTACAACACGCTGTAAACACCCCAAAATCCCACGATTTTCCCAAAACACCTGGTTTTGCAAAAGCAGCCCCAAAGGGCTATTTTGAGTCTGGAAACCCAGGAGCCTTCCAGGCAACCCTGTACATATGCTTTAAACTATATATGTTTTAAAATATGTGTTATACAGTTTTAAAACCTTTAAAAAGGTATTTTGAAACCCCGCAAAGCAGTTTGGCCTGATGAAAGCAAGACCAGAGAAGTGAAAGAGAGCCCGGAACCGGAGCATATGTCAAGCCCGGCACATCAACTCTCGTACCAGAATCATCCCCAAAATCTCGGACATCCAAGCCCTTGTTATCAACAAACCTATCGAAATGATCTCCGGAAGGTGAAAAGAGGAGCGGACGACAATGTTGGCGAAGACCCAACGCAAGACGGAGTTTTGATGCTGTCAGGCCCCGCACAAATCGTCTGTTTTGAAAAATACCATGAAGGAGTCAGAAAATCATATTTGGATCGGATCTGGACCATATATATCCAGATTTGAATCCAAACATGCATATGGATTTGGATTTGGATCCAAAGATCCAATCTAATATCCACATCCATAGCCCACATCACCTTCTCATAAATGGAGGTGGGGCCCACAAGAAATTCACGTGAAAAGCTTGGGTATGAGAGAGAATGGGATGAAATATGAGTGAGAAATATGGTAGGCTTGACTTTTGTGTCAAGTTTTGGGTTAATCATGTGGGTTTAGCCTAATGAGTGTAGGTTTAAGCTTGTATTCACCTACACCTAACCTGGGGTTGCACCAACATGCTGCAACTAGGTCCGTGGGTCGAAGGCCAAGGGAATGCTACTAAACCTAGCCTTAGAACCTAACCCTCACCCTAATCCTAGCCTAATCACCTAACCCACTTCCTTAATCCTTCCCTAATCCTAGCCTAGTCCCCCTAATCTCACTCTAATCCTAGCCTAAACACCTAACCCACTTCACTAAAGCTCACCCTAAGCCCAACCCACCTAACTAAGCCCTAAACCACTAAACCAGCCCACCTAAATACCTAGCCCACCATATCCCCAAACCACCCAAAACAAAAATCTGGCCCACCTAAATATCTAGCACACCATACCCCCAAACCACCACCACCAAACCAGCCCAACCGACCCCCCCAATACCATGCCAGCCACCGACCCCATTAAGCCTATAAATACCCCTCCCATTCATGCGGGTAAAAACCTCTTGGCTCTCGAAAAGCTGGGCCCCCTTGGTCCTACCTTCTCCCCTCTTGGAACCCGGCCAGCAACACCACTCCACTCCGCTCCACTTCAGCAGCATCACTCTCCATCTTCCCCACTTCAGTCGGTGCCACCAGCCCTTCCATTCGGCCAGGACCTCTTCCACCCGCCACCTCCATCCTTCGGCCAAGACCTCCATCCCGGTTAGTACCCCATCTCGACATCATCTCTTGTCCACTCCCCTCCATTCCTAGCCATATACCCGCCACTTTCCCTTAGCCTAGCTAACACCCCATCCACCCGGCCAGCACCTGCCACCTTACACCATTCGGCCACCACTTGCACCACCTGCCCCTCGTCCCTTAGCTAGCAGCCTTACCTCTCCCTAAGGCCTACCCCAAGCCTTAGTGACAGCCCCTTGCTAACACCCTAACCTTCCCCAACTCACTCCATATCCCCCTTTGTTGTGCCTTACACCCGACCTTCTCCCATTCGGCCAACACCAACACATCATCACTCGGCCAGCATACCCACCTGCCGCAGCCACCCAAGGAGCTCCCTCTTGCAGCCCAAGGCGACTCACTAGGCCAAAGCCAAGCAAGTCACACCCGGACCAGCTATAAGTAAGTGCCTAACTCGGTCCTTGTTATAAACTTGCTTATGCTTAATTAAATTTGATACGGGGTTGTAATAATAGAGCGTTGTCTCCCCCGCTTGTAATAATGTGGTTTGGCACACCCACACACACGTGCACTTGAGCCTATTCCGCTCTTAGCTGCACACGATTTTGATACACACACAGGCCTAATCAGCCCCTAAGATATAGTTATATCTATATGTTTTAAGTTGCGTGGGATTTTATTAAGTTGTGTGTATTGTCTTTTAATTTTCACACTCACACACATTGAGCTTTCACTCTTATTCCCAAGACCCTAGTAAGGGCCGTATTGCAATTTCCCTTGGGTGTTTTAATTCAAGTCGTGTGTTGTCTTTCCATTTCCACACGCACACACATTGAGCTTTCGCTCTTACTCCCAAGACCTTAGTCAAGGCCATATTGCAATTATATTTGGGTTTCATTTCAAGTCGTGTGTGTTGTCTTTCAATTCTACACTCACACACATTGAGCCTTCGCTCTTACTCCCAAGACCTTAGTCAAGGCCATATTGCAATTATATTTGGGTTTCATTTCAAGTCGTGTGTGTTGTCTTTCAATTCTATACTCACACACATTGAGCCTTCGCTCTTACTCCCAAGACCTTAGTAAAGGCCTTATTGCAATTATATTTGGGTTTCATTTCAAGTCGTGTGAGTTGTCTTTCCATATACACACAACACCCACGTGCACGTTGGCGACCTTCGGGCCCATATATATTATAAGTATTTCTCTTCGGCTATGTCTTTAAGATTTGGGTTTTAAGGTTCAGCTGTGTGCGTTGTCTTTCAATATATACACAACACACACTTACACAATTGAGCCTTTCCACTCTTAAGATATAGCCATATTTCCCTTTCCGCAATTTACATTAAGTCATTTCCCTTCCGCATTGTCTTTCAAATTCGGGTTTTCCCTTTGGAGTTGCATGAGTTTGCATTGCATATACGCCATACCACGAGTTAGGACGCATATTGCATCAAAACAAACCCCACACTCCCGCTCAAAAATCGCCCAACTTAGGTCACTTGCGCACACACCTAGTTTGGCCATAAAAAGATAAAAAGAAAGACATAGGCACGTGCAAATCCCACGTGTAATAAAATTTGCAATCGTACATCCAAAGCCCCAAACACTTAGGGTATTTTCAAAGAGGTTCAAATTAAAAGACTTTGCCAAGCGTACAGACCGACCCTTGCGCATCGGTGCAAGAAGGTCTGCAACGAAAATAGCTCACTTGCTCACAGTCGCCCCGATAGAAGTCAGATTTTGAAAACTTTCTTCGCTAGCTTAAGCAAGCTAGCTGACACGCCCTTTTGCTAAAATATGACTTAGACACACGAAAAGATTCGCTTCAGGCCTAAGAATCAGAAGCGAGGATTTTCCGTGTCTACAGGTTTTGGCACGCCCGGTGGGACCTGGGCCTTGTGCAGAGTAAGTTCATGTAGGCCTAAAATATTAGCTGGCACGCCCTTCTAATATGCCATATCCCGCACACGCACACATGTCCGCACCCGCACCCGCACTCGTGTTACATAGTCCTTAAGTTTAATCCAAACGTTTCTGTATTAGAAGATGTTCATATGCATGTCTTACTTCTATCTGCACTTAATAGTGAATCTAGTGATACATTTTGACTTCGGATATCAGTCTTTTCTTCTTTAATGTTCATTGGATATAAAATCATGGATACTTTTGGTGAAGAAATCCCCTCCATCTTATCTTGAATCATGTACTAGAAGATTTGATCATGCTTGTTGTTGCTTCTTTTTTTGCTTAGAAGCAATAACTTGTTCTTACTTGCCATCGTTTCTTATTCACGTAGACACTGCTGAGTTTCTTTCGAAAAGGATTTTTCTCCTTTCACAAGCTTCCGAAAGCTTAGTCTTTTCTCTTTAAATATATTATTTTACTTGAATTCTTGGATCAAAATAAGGTTGTTCATTTGGCTGCATAGTGTCACTTAGTACCTCATTCTTTTTGTTGCAGGTGATGCAAGGGATCCGTGATATTAGTGGAAATCACAAGAAAGCAGAAAAGAGTACAGTTACAGAGTCCACACTATCACTAGGAAAAGAAACATATACATGTGAACATTCCTCAAGTAAGGAAAAAGTTTAACACTTAAGAGAGCATTCAAAAATATGGAAAGCTCGACAAAATCTCCTGGTGTCTCTGACAGAAACATAACCAACTTTTGAATGCTCTTATTTTGATGCAATCATTCTTTTCCCCTGAATAAGCCCCATTACAGTTGATCAACCCAATCTAGAAATGTGACGCTGATAAAAAATGGTGAATTATTACCAACCTAACAGTTCTGTTATACAACTTAGATTGCAATAAATAATTGATTTTTATAATTACTCACTATTGTAATATGCTCCAAATTTAAAGATCAACACCAATGACAGAATATTGATCACCCCACATAGATAGCTTTTCCCAGTTAAGCTGCAATTATTATCTTTAAAAGCTCAACTCCCTTTGTCCAGAAAGACACACTTCTAGTGAAGCAAAATACAGAATCAAACGAATTTCCCTTAATCGTATTATCAATTCAAGATTATCTTTTAATGATTTGACCCAAGAAAATCAATCTATAATGATTTTTGGAAGTACAGTTTTTGTTAAATATAAAGATAAAAGGTAATTTACGGTGGGTTAGGATTTGTTGGGTAAAGCGGAATCAATAAGTGGTTCAGTTGTGTCCAGGTGATAGCGTATGAGACTAATCCAAATTGTCCTACATCAAGATGGATATTCTGCCTTCACTCTTAGCCAATAAACAAAGAACAAAACCATTGTTATTGATACGTTATAAAAAGGAACTTCTAGGTTCTGTTATGTCTTATATTATCTCTTGTTGCCAAAAGAAAGTACAGAGTATAAACGTGAGATATTGAAATTTAACGAGATTTTCAAAAACTTCCAAATTAGATGTAAATTTTGCGCTTGATGTACGTATGTCACGTCTTGAAAGGAATTTCCCTCCAATAGTTGTGACTGTGGTATCAACCCAAGCGACACCCTGGTTATAATTTCAAGTCTCGTCACTATGCTAAGTAGACAAAAAAGATAAAGTCTTAGCAGCGTAAATTTGTGATAGTAAACTCCGAAAAGTATGGTTTTCAGGAAAATTGTCAACATTCTACTGTTCATAACAAACAGAAAGATATGATCTTACTCATAAAATAGCCCGTGGACATCCAAATCATTTCCCCTCAGCTTCGGTCCGGTGCTGTACCAACCCACCACATGTTCCTTGGCTAAGGCATACAAAGAAGAGATATTAGCACGACAAGAAGTCAGAAAGAGAAAGAAGAGCGCAGACTCGCCAGTTTTTCCCCTGGAGATTCTCCTCAATCAAGATAACAGCGTTTCCAGCAGATGCTAACAAGTTGAACCAACTTAAAGTACAGAAGAAAGAAAGGTACCATTTATCCTCTTAAACATTCCGAACATGGACTCGTGGTAGTTGTGGTCAAGAAACCAGATGCTAGGATCCTTTTCATCCTCGTCAAAGGGCACTGCAAATGTCAACCAGAGGTTCTTACGAAGAAAAAGAAAAATTTTGTGCACTGAATAATCTGATTAAGGCGATATCCTCAATTGTTTAAAATACAAGGCATATAATCACCTATATTTCGAAAATCCGTTCAACTCGAGCCCAATAAAGAAATCGGCCAGTCACAAAGAATCGAGAAAACCAAAATTGTGGGACAAGTGAAACACATTCTTTCACTAAACAGGAAAGGAGTACGATTCGAGCTAAGCATGACGAAGTTTTCCAAGACAAATTTAACAGCCCAACTTCAAAAACAATTCACTTTTCTTCATCATAACGTGACAGTGATTCCCCCTTCCCCTGCTGCCTCCACCCAAAAAACCTTATATCATTCTACAGTAAGATGAAGAAAAAATATACCCCAATGAAATTTCAGTCAGAAAAAGAATAGTTTTTTTTGGATCCCACAGCAACAAGAATCTCAAAGGGTAAAAACGAATCCATCAATCAGAAGTTCCAAGAGCAAACACGAAGAACAACAACGGACAAAGATCGCGACAAACAACGAGGATGCTGACCGGCGTAGCTATTGGTGACATTGACGACGCCCCGGAAGAAGCTGCCCAAGAGGACGCCGATGACCCTCTTCCGGGTGTCCCTGGCAACCCTGTTGTAGTGATCGACGATGCTGAGGAGAACGAGAGGGTGGACGACCACTTTCTCTACCGGCCGAGAATATATCTGCTGCATCTTTATCACATCCATCGGAGAGCTTCACCAATGACGTCGCGGACTTCCAGATCCCCTTCTTTTCGGCCCTCTGTAAAAAGTAGAGAAGCACGGGAAGAAGGAAGAAGAAAATAAAGGAGGCAGTCAAATACGTGAGAGATCTAAAGTTCCCGCCCGGAGATCCGAGGGGCGTCGCCGGGGTTATGGCGATCCTCCTTCGTCCTTACAATTTTACAAGGTATTATATATACTGCTTCTCTTCAAAATGCCCGTATATTATTATAGAGATTGTCATATTCCGTTCGATATTGGATTTTGTTTTGGTATTACAAAATCTTTACATAATTCTAAAAATCTTGTATAAGTATCCACTCTCAAGATTTTGATTCCATGTGTTCGAGTTGAATTTCACTTTCTTTTTATATTCTTTAAATAGTGTAAGTGCCTCATATTTATATATATCTCGAGTAACCATTGATAAAAGTTATAAAATAAATTTTTTCTCGATGTGATGTTACTTTAAAAGGTCTACTTAAATCAATGTAAATTATTTCTAATTGAGTTGTTGGCCTTGTTATTTTTATAAAATATTTTTTTGTCATTTTCTCTTGTATAGAGGCTTCACATTTACTAAAAATATTTTTCAAAATTGTGACAATGAGTTAAAGTCCGATAACTTCCTCATTTTTTTAGACTTATATGTCCTACGCATTTATGCCATACATTCACATCAATATAAAAAATATATTATCAATATAAGCACAAGAATCATCATTTATATTCAATTTAAACAATCTTTTTTTATCATTAAACAATTCAGAAAATGTCACTTTTTCATGCTTTCCTACGGTTGCAAACCTAATTTCAAAATCCTTTCGAACCAAGGCAAGGATCAAAACCAATTTGTGTCTTATTAATGACATAATTAATACATCAATTAGTACAACCAATATGCCTTGTACATATATTTTAAAGGATATAAATCGAAAAATATATGAGAAAGTGTTATTTCTCATATATACCCGATATTTTCCTTATATTCTTTTAGGTTCATAGCTTCTTCCTTAATCTTTGCGAAATGTCTCGTTGTTGTTGAATCAATCAACCAATCAGATATTAGGTGGTCTATATAGAAGCAATTTGAAACTATGCAAATTATGTCTTGTTTTTTTAATTGTTCGCGTTAGATGTTTTTATCATCAATCTTCTTCTTGCGGCACTCCCTCTTTTAGTACTCTATTTTTCTATAGTTAAAGCACTTTATTCGAGAAGCGATGTTTCACATGTTCTACTACATTATCTCTTTTCATTTTATAGAGTTGTACTTTTGTAATAACAATTAAACATATAACTTTACGATAGTATCATATTTAGCTGTTATAGAATAAAAAAACTCTTTAACGTTCTTGTATTCTTCGAATACCCTGATGAGGTCATCTTTCATATATGTTAGCAATGGTTATCACTATTGAGTCATATATAATGAATGTTTTGTACACTTTCATTTCTTCTTTTAGTGCATTTGGAGTAGGTAGCGAAACTGTGTCTCTTAGAACATAGTTTACACCTTTAAATGTAATTGCCAATGACATACGTTTTTTCTATCTCCGATACAGATTTTGAAGTTTATTTTTTATTTGTTTGACAAAAATAATAGTAAGACAATATAAAAAAAGAAACCACCAACATGCAATACAAATATTAGATAACAAATACCTTACCACTGAACGCAATTTGCAAAATATCGAGGTATTGAACTAGAAATATCTCTAGGTATTTTAAACTAATTTCAATTGATACTTAGATATCAATTGAAAATATTATTAATTTGATTATGTTATTTCATAATCAACCTAGGGACAAAACTATAATTTTTTTCTTATATCCTATCAATATAATTTTTGGAAAATTTAAAGGGTAAACTAGTAACTTTTCCTTCTATCAATTTTTATAATTTTTCAAAAACACCCAAGGCAGAATAGTAAAATGATACTTGTTTTCATGTAAAATTCGCGACTGGTTGAGGGTAGGACAATAATTTTGTCTCTCAGTCTGAATCTGTATTTATTCTTAAAGATAGGGATAATATTGTCTTTTATACGTTGACAGACTTGTGAAATTACACTAATTAAGGGGTAATAGTATAATTTTATAAGCCGGTACTTTTTAATTTTCACAAACTACTAGTAGACAATTTTGTCTTTTCATTTGTAAAGGACAAAATTATCTTTTTACTTTAAAATATCTAGATTTTTTCATAATTTTGCTAGTAATTTTGTAAAAAATAAAAAGAGCTACATAATGGATTTTTTAGTTTGCAACCTGAGATGATTTCGAAAAACTCCGATTTTCCTATTCATGATTTTCAAAAACCGTTGGGCGGTTTTCGAACCTCCGACTATAGAGAAAAGAAAAGAGGCATAGAAAGAGAGAGGGAGATGGAGGGAGAGAGATAAAGTGGGAGAGTAAGAGGGGAGAAGAGGAGTACAATGCGAGAGAAAGAGGGAGAAGAAGAGGAGGGTTCTTTGCTCCGTTGTTCGACTGTTTTGTCTTTGGGCCTCTCTAACCGCCTTTGAGCTTCTCTCAACGCCTTTGAGCTTCTCTCTGTTTTGTGCCTTTTGGGCCTCTCACTTATGTGTTCTCTGTCTTTTGAGTCTCTTTGTTTTTAACCTTTTGAGCCTCGGGCATCTTTGTTCTCTGCCTCTTGGGCCTCCCAACTGCCTTGGCCTATCTTTTTTTTTATCCAGTTTGTTGAAAAAAAATGTCTGCCGACCTCTCAGTTCCATCCTATATTATATTCTTTTGTGATATATTATTTTACTTGTTTTTGCATGTTAGAGTCCTTATACTAGTGAAGGATAAAAATTACACTCCGGTTCGTTGTTGGCAATGTCAGAGATGGAATGATCGGACTAGAAATAGGTTTCTCACCTAAGTGAAATTGAGAAAGAGAAGAAGGTGGATGGATTTTGTTAAAGAATTCTATAAAATAGAAGAGATATCAGCAGCCGACATATTCATTCTTATCATTGTTATTTATTCTCACCATTATATCTTTCTTCCTTTTTTATTTTTAAAGTTAGCTTTAAATAAGCCTCATTAATGACATTCTTGTAATTTAGAGAATATTTGTAAAGCTGATATTTAAGGATTCAAACCCTATCAGCCGATTGTACTTTTGCAGAGAAAAGAAAGTTATTAGAGGGTAGCGGCTGCACAGACCACACCTCCTCCATCTTCTCAGCTAAGTCACCGTTATTATTTGTGTATTTGATTTGATATTATTTGCACATGGTATCAGAGCCTGCACATGCATTACAGGTAAAAAAAATGTTGAAGGAAGCCTCTGCTAAAAGGTAACAGTGTATCGTTGGATGGACAAAAGAGAATTTGATATAAAATCATCACGGTATTGTATTGGATTGTCATTGACTGGACAGGGAATTTGATAACATTAGTTTGTCGTTGACTGGACAGGAAATATACTGCGATTGGCCTGTCGTTGACTGGACAGGGAAACTATTCGACCAATATTGTTGGTCAGGCCTGTCATTGACTGGACAGGTAAATTATTCGGCCAGTATTGTCTAGCAAGACAAAACCTGGCACATAATAGGCAAAGTTTTATTGCATCAAGAAGCAAACACGTAGAATTTACTGCGACCATTGAAGGATCAGTTTCATCAGGTAACGTTTGTCTTATTGCATCAAGAAGCAAACACGCAGGATTTACTACGACCATTGAAGGATCAGAATCATCAGGTATGCAATTTTGCTTTGATTTGTAATACAACTGTGCATCACATCATGAGACTTCAGCTTCATACTGCACTTCATCTATATTGAATTCAAACAACAAATCATTTTTCATACTCAAGCATATATACAATGGAGAAAAGAATGAAAGAAGAACAACAATCAGTTATTGGTAGCAATGAACAGAAACAAGAGACTTTTCAAATTATAAATATCCATTTAGAAAGGAGAAATTACAGAGAATGGGCAAGATCAATTGAATTAGTTATTCGTGCTCATGGGAAACTATCAATGATGCAGAGAATACAGATTTTGAGAGATGGTCAAAAGATGATGCATTAGTAAGCTCATGGCTTCTTCAATCAATAAATCAGTCTATCAGTAAAACATTCATGTATTTAGAATCTGTTGCAGAGATTTGGGGAGCAGTTGAAGAAGCATTTTCAAGACAAAGTAATATAGCAAAAAAATATGAGATTATTGAGAAAATAAGGAGGTGTCGATAAGGTACTAGATCAGTCAATGAGTATTATGGAGAATGAAGAGAATTATAGAATGAACAAAGATATTTTGTGGAAAATAAATGCATCCATTGTGTGAAAGAAAGAATAATCGAAAGTGAAATTCGGAAAGTGTTTGATTTGCTTTAGGGAGTTTCGTTAGAATATGACTCAATCAAGCTGAATATTCTCAGTAAAGAAGACCTGTCATCACTGGGGACGGTATACTCACTCTTACTAAGAGAAGAAGATAGAAAAAATCTGAAAAAGAGAAAACATTCCCAAACTGGAAAATCTGTATTTGTGGGTAGAGGCAATATGAGCTATTAGAGAGGTAGAGATTCAAGAAGAGGTCGTGGAAGAGGAAGATCACAGAATTATGAATATATAAATAAGCTTCAATGTACGCATTATGGGAAACGAAGACATACTAAAGAACAAATCTGGGAAATTATCAGAAAACCTGCAAAGTACAAAAATTATGGTAGTCATGTAGCTGCTACATCAGAAAAAGAAAAGGTTGAATCAAGTCCTATAGACGAAATGACTGAACTGAAAAAACAACTTGCAGATATAAAAAGTTGTCTTCGTGATCATCCTTAACATTATCTTCAAAGTCTAAAACGAACCAGCCTACTTCCTATAGTATGAGTGGTAATTTTTCTGGGAAAAATTCTGTATATTCAAATTATTGAGTGATTGACTCAGGAGCTACAGATCATATGGTAGGAGATAAATTTGGTTTTAAAGAATATAAAGTTACTTCTACGCCTCAATATGTAAAGATGGCTAATGACTCCTTAATTCCAATGGAAGGAACAGGAGAAATTGAAGGAAAGAATTTTAAACTTAATTCAGTGATACACATTCCCAAATTTCCAATCAATTTACTTTCTGTAAGCTCTTTGGTTAAAGACATGAATTGTTCAATCACATTTTCTTCATCTGGTTGTGTGTTTTAGGATCTGAGGACGGGAAGAACCTTTGAACCTGATGAATTGAAAAATGAGCTATACTTACTTCCTAGTCCACATCCTACAATACAGAAAAGAGCATTAGCAATTACTCCAGCAGAAAAAGAAATAAGTCTTTGGCATAGTAGATTAGGACACCTATCTAAGATTCATGAGTTGTTCCTTTTGTAATTCCAAAAGACATGGTTATTCAATGTGATGTATGTCAGAGAGCTAAACACCATAGAGCCTCATTTCCTAGGAGTAACTATAAGTCGTCAATTCCATTTGAGTTAATACGTTCTGATGTATGGGGTCCATGTCTGACATCTTCTTTGGGCAATTTTAAGTACTTTGTTACTTTCATTGATGACTATTCCAAACTCACATTTGTTTACCTTATGAAATCGAAGACAGAAATACCATCTATTTTCTCTATGGTTCATAATCTAATTAAAGTATTGGACTAAATGTAACTATTCATGAGTGTTTTTCTATGGTTCACATTTGAATTTCAAATGCTAATAGAAAAATGAAGATAGTCAATGTATTGGACATTAAAAAATACACTATATTAGGGGATTCACTATTGATCTATTGCATTTGGTGGAGACAGAAAGGGATGCGGTAGTTGTTAGCCAGGTTTCATCGCTTGGTGGACCAAGCATAATCGAGAAGACATGCGCAGATTTGAGTGGACCAGTCTAGTCACTACTTATGCCCTATCTACAAGGCAATGGTGGATAGAACCTCTCTTCTTACTATTGTTGTTGCTAGCCACTCTTGTTCGACGCGTATCGTATCGTGTATCATTTTGGTCCACAATACGTATCGTATCGTAATTTAATACTAAAATTTGGTAAAAGTCCAAAAAAATAAGAAAAGATAGGAAAAAATTTGATAATTACAAATAATTCATATAATGTAAACGTTTAGTACATATTGATCATTCACCATTCAATAATTGAAAGATTACATATTTTGAAGGAGAAATAGAATCCTTAGAAAAAAGTATAATTTTCATAATGAAAAAATACATTTACATATTGTAATCAGGATCATCAACTAAATAATCTTCTTCTCCTTGCTCAAGATCCTCACCACCTTCTGCTTCAAAATCAAAATCTTCATTCCCTTGATGATGTGGTTGCGCTCCTTTCAAATTAATCAATGCAATGTCTTCTTCAGTTAGGAGTGCATTTGCTTTATTATCTTCTATAATCCACTCATCTAATATATCAAAATTATCCAAACTTATTGGATCAAATTGGTTTTCTTCACTATTTAACTTTTCTAATTGCCTGCAAGAAAGAAAGATAAGTAATTAGTAAATAACATTAACAATTGAAGTCAAACAAAATATTAAATTGAATATTTAAGTAGTAACTAATACAAAATTACCTCTTTTGAAGCCGCATGTTACAACGGATGATAACTAAGTCATTGATCCGTTTATGTTTCAACCTGTTGCATTTTTTTGTGTGGATGTGTTCAAATACACTCTAATTCCTTTCACAACCCATTGCACTGTAGGTTTGGTTCAGAACTCTTAATGCAAAATCTCTAATTTTTGGGCAATCACATTCAAACCTATTCTACCAAACAACTGATAGAAAAAGACAAAGACTTAATCCATAATAAATATAAGATTTAAGAATGATAAATAGGAAGATAAACAATTTACCTAGGTGCTTATTAATGCGGTTGAGTAGCCGACCCCGTCTAGTATGGGAAAAGGCTTAGTTGTTGTTGTTGTTGCTTATTAATGCGGTTGAGAATTGCTACAGGAAAACCCATCAAGTGAAAAGCGTTATCATAGATCTCTACTCTACTCTCATTAGGACTAATCTATCTATACAATCAATGGTATTGAGGTGGCCTACTCAGGTACTAACATTTTTCTGAATCAAAGAAAATATACATTGGACCTACTATAAGAGGTTAAATTGGAAAATTGCAAGCCAATATATACTCCCATGGATGTCAATCATAAACTTCGAATAGATGATGGTAATGATAAGGTAGATACAACTCGGTATCAACAACTTAATGGAAAACTTATATATTTGACCATCACACGCCCAAATATTGCATATGCAGTAAGTATTGTTAGTAGATTCATGCAATCACCATCAAAATCCCATATAGATGCTGTCTTTCATATCTTAAGATACTTAAAGGCTACACCGGGACAAGGAGTTCTATATAAAAACAATGGTCACAATAAAATTGAAGTTTATACAGATGCTGATTGGGAAAGTTCTAAAGATGATAGAAAGTCAACTATAGGATATATAACCCTTGTTGGAGGTAATATCGTTTCATGGAAGAGCAAGAAACAATCAGTGATAGCAAGATCAACGACAGAAGTTGAATATAGAGCAATTACATCAGACATATGTGAAGGAAAATGGTTGCGTTCTTTACTAACAGAGATAGGCCTATATTCAAATGAACTTGTACGTATATTTTGTGACAATAAAGCAGCTATATAGATAGCTTCTAATCAAGTCTATCATGAAAGGATAAAACATATTGAAATTGATTGCCACTTTATACGAGACAACATACACACTAAGGAATTTCAGTTAGAACATGTGAGGTCAGGAAGTCAATGTGTTGATATTCTTACTAAAACACTTAACAGAAACCTTTTGATGAGATTATGTAGCAAGTTGGGTATAACATCCATCTTTCACCCAACTTGAGGGGGAGTATTAAAGAATTCTGCAAAATAGAAGAGATATCAGCAACCGACATATTCATTCTTATCATTGTTATTTATCCTATGCATTATGTCTTTCTTCCTTTTTTGTTTTTAAAGTTAGCTTTAAATAAGCCTCATTAATGACATTCTTGTAATTTAGAGAATCTTTGTAAAGCTGATATTTAAGGGTTCAAACCCTATCAACCGATTGTACTTTTGCAGAAAAAAGAAAGTGATTAGAGAGCAGCGATTGCACAGACCACACCTCCTCTATCTTCTTAGCTAAGTCACCGTTATTATTTGTGTATTTGATTTGATATTGTTTGCGCAGATTTCACCATTACCCACGTACGGTTTTTCGAGGAAAGATTCTAATTCTTTCTCTTTGAATCGATTCTTTGTGTATTTTCATGAACATTATTTATAGTGAGTGAGTCCCACTTTATCTTTTATGTATTTTATGTTTGGGCTTTATGTTACAAGCTATTTTTTATTTTATTTCATGTAACGCTTACATTTTGTGTGCGTGTATAGATTTACCGCCAAGAATGACTACAATTTGGCGTTATAGGTTCCCATCCGAGCAACACACCTGTTACCCTCTTGAATCTGAACATTCCATTGACATCCCTGATAGCATTGACAAGATGAAGCTCAGCATTGAGGCCAAGATTATCCCCTTTGATCAACTGCACACCGACCTTGTTATCTGTGGCCACTTCTAATCCATCAAGGGCATCCCATAACTCAGTCTTCAGAACTGAACACCTACCAATGTTCCTAGTAAATCCCTTAAGCCAAGAATCCACTGCAATCTCGAATAATTTCACCTGCACACACGCCTGACCAATGTTCCTAGTAAATCCCTTAAGCCAAGAATCCACTGCAATCTCGAATAATTTCACCTGCACACACGCCTGATTCGAACTAGCATGGAAAGCTCCATCTTTGTTTAGTTTAACCCATTAGAGTGGGAGATAAGGCGGGTTCCCGTGACAGGGGATCAGTTGACCCCGTGCTTGCTCCGATGTCTACGGGGATTTTCCCTCCTCTCCTCATTCCCGATGCAAACTCCCGACTGTATTCACAGGAACCTCGTGAAAGTGAGAGATCCTGTTCGATGAACATCCTTACTTACATGCATGCCAAGGCTTCAAACTCAATAGAAGCCGATTGCAATCTTGGAGTCCATGATTAGAGATGAGAATTTCGTGTTCAATGTCGTGTTATTTCATGCCTGTCAAAAACTGGCCAATTTGAATATGATCCAATCTTTTTGTTTCTTTCCTCTGAATAGATCATGTTGGGTAGATACAAGCACAGACTTTTCGAATCATGTTCAGCTCCAGCTTATTTTCCTGCGTAATTTCCAGCTTCTTTTCCTACGTAATATTCCCAGCAAGAACATGTTTGTACATGTCATATCTTTCATGGCAAAAGCAGACCAACCCGAACTCTTCTCTCTCTTTTTTGTGACTTTGGCTGCACACAAACACGGGCTGTGTAGGTCCTCGTGTTGTGTCTGAAGTTGCCGCAAGGCCCACAACTATGCACAACCAGCTCAATTTTCGGTGTACTTGGCAAAAAACACAAGAACTTGAGAGCAGTTGGTTCAAGTCTGACTCGTTCGTAGCAGCTAAACTAGAGCTTGATTCTGACGATCTCAAAGCTCCAGTGTTGTCTTCATCACAAGCTTGAACTAATGCTTGGTCATGATCATCGTGATGAAATCTTACATATAGCCGAATGAGTCCATCGAGCCAAGCTGAGTTAATCTTTCAGTCATGTATATTGACTTGCTTATAAATGAGACAAGCTCGGGCTGTAGCTGAGCGCTACTAATTGTAATAAATTGTGATTATGCTCTTGTCGAACTTGGATCGGATTGTTCAATGAGCAAGTTCAAGCTTTAGAGAAACAACTTGAACATGGGTCGAGCTTAATCTAGTCACTCACTTCATACCTCTAACTGGGTCCTAGACATGGGGATGTCAATGGGTTGGATTAGCATTGAACCTGATTAACCGGGATTGGCTTGTCCTCAGAGTCATAGACATAGGGATGTCAGCTGGAGTGGAGTCTCAGGCCTGAAAGTTTCACGAGTTCTACGAAATTCCACGACTCAAATGAGTCCTAAGCATAGAAGACGATGCTAAATTGTGAAATCAAAATCAAAACAAAACCCGAAAATCTCTCAGAGGTCTTTTATGTGAAGCCTTCCTTCTTGTGCTTTATATAATCTCATATTCTGTATTCAACTTATTAAAAGAAGAGTTCCTTGTTTTATAGTTTCCTTTTACTACTTTCATTTGCTGGCCAAAGAATCACCGAAGATGCTCGAGAACGTCAAAACCAGTTAGAAGCAACCAACCATTGGCCAAATTCACATTCTTGAATTTGTATATGTTGGTGCCTTGATCAAACCAAGTCATGTTGAACTTTGGTGGTAGAACTCTCCCTTGGGGATTATATAAAAAATCCTACTTAGCAATAGCACAATCAGATCCTAATTGGTTTTACATTTCCCAATGTTCATTGTCTAATTTCTTAAACCTTCTCAGAAGAGCTTGTGCTTGTGCTGGACACCTCTTTATATGTCTAAATCATCTTAAGGGTACTAAAGTAATCTAAACAATCAAACCTTGCATGTGGAAATGTATCAAGTACTAAAATGTATATGAATATTGAAAATGAGAATGTGAAAGAAGCCATCAAGAATAGGTGGTTCAAACTTGATTAACACAATGCAGACTCAGCCAAACTCAGTTTTGACTTGATCTATGCCTGGCTTTGGTAGGGCCAACAAATGAACCGGAAACCTTTGTTCCTTGCTTGGCTTAGTTTGTATATGAATGAGTTGAGCTAACCACTTGCGAACAACCTTTCTCTACAAATGATCGCCACCCTTTTTGAGGTAGAGATTTGTGAAGTTACAAAGAGAACACCCTTTCTGTTGAAAGATAAAATGGCCTTCATTGCCTTAATTGAAAACATACCATACTCTCTCTTTTCTTCACAATGTGGAGGTTGAAGCCAATGCATGCCTCTGAGTAGCAAAGTCATGACTTTCAACTTGTGAGTCGACCTCTCTAACCAGGTGAGCTGTTGCTCTTTGTACAAACATACCATACTCTTTACTGTCGTGTTTTAATAGGGTTTAGAAGATGAGAGTGGGAAAAACGGTGGCGAGTTCGGCAGCAAAATATGGCTGGCAGGAAACTTGGCAGATTCCAGCCCACTCAATATCTTTTCTGGTAGTTTCCACCAATTGCACGTAATTAACGTCACGTGTCATGAGCCTGCCTCTTTTCCGCTTCAGCCTTAGAGAACTAATGAAAATCCTCATACCAGTCTCTGTCCCCCAGAGTTCCAAGCCAATCGACACTACTCTTCTGATGCCATGCTTTATTCCCATAGATCAATTCAGATGATATCACGTTGAAAAAGAATTGCAAAACCTCAACCATCCAACCCTGCGATGAATGGTCAGATTGGTAGTTTTAAAAGGAAAAGGATTCAATTGTTCTTTAACTAGCGAGTTAATTCAAATATCACTCAACTTTCTTTTCTTATGGCATAACGTATCCCTCAAACCTTTGAAGCCATTCAATTTTAATATAGATAAGTCAGAGGAGGGTTGTGTTAGACTTCCGACAACTAGCGTAAAACTTTGTCGGATTTTTATAATATGGATTACAAAAATTACGAGCATTGCTTTGGGGCGTCCCCGCCTAGCGACGTGCTGTAGAGCCCGAATGTAGTAATAAGCAAGCAAGGGCCACTACATTTTCGTTGAATCAATTGCAGAGAGGGTTCCCACGTCATGGACGAGTATGGGTAAAGAAATTAATCCTACTACATTACCGTCCGAATATAGTGAATAATTTTTAAAGAGGGTCTCCGCATTTTAAATATGGACGGATGTGAGGCGTAAGGAAGCTAGTCTTAGATAATAAGATTCGTATTGGTTCTTGGAATATCGGAACATTATCCGGTAAGCTAATGGAGGTAGTAGATACTATGATTCGGAGAACGATTCATATTCTATGTTTAAAGAGACAAAATGGGTTGGAGAAAAATCAAAGAAGATATAGGATACAAGTTTTAAATTATGGTACTTAGGTAAAGAAAAGGTTTGAAATGGAGTTGGTATTATCATAAATAAAGATTTAAAGGATAATGTAGTAGACATACAACGATATGGTGACTGAATCATGACGTTGAAATTAGTGTTAGGAGCAAAGGTTTTGAATATAGTTTGTGCTTACGCACTCAAAGTAGGACTAGAAGATAGTATAAAGGTAGTTTTTTGGGAAGAGTTAGATAAGGTGATTCAAAAGATTCCACAAAAGGAGAGATTTATTTAGGAGGAGACTTGAATGGACATGTCGGTAAAGAGGCATTAGGATATCAAGGGATTCATGAAAACTTTGGTTTTGGGGATATAAATGAGGAAGGTAGGGAGATTTTAAATTTTGCTATGGCATTTTATCTCTTTATAGTTAATACAATCTTTAAAAAATGAGATGAACATTTAATTACTTATAAGAGTGACTTATCACAAACACAAATTGATTACTTTATTTATAGAAAAAAAGATAGAGTGTGTTGTAAAGATTACAAGGTAATTCCAGGAGAAAGCTTAACCACCCAACATCGACTTTTAGTTATTGATTTATAAATAAAAAATAGACAAAGAAGAAAAGAGTGCATCGAGCTATTCGGACTAAATAGTGGAACCTCAAAAGCGAGAAAGAAGATATATTTAAACAGAAAGTCCTTCAAAGAGATGTTTGAAATTATATTGGTACACCCAGTGATATGTGGAACAATATGACTATACATATTAGGAAAGTGACGAAAGATGTATTAGGTGTATCTAAGGGAGGTGTACGAGCATAAAAAGAAGTTTGGTGGTGGAGTGAAGTAGTGGAAAATAAAAAGGCAAAGAGGGCATATTACAAATTACATTATGCTAAGAAAAATAGTAAAACTTACTTATAAGAAAGCAAAGAAGTAAGCGAAAAAGGCCGTGAGTGAAACAAAAGCTAAAATTTGAGAGGATTTATATAAAAAACTCAACTCAAAATAGGGTGAAAGAGATATTTTTAGAATAACTAGGGTTAGAGATAAGAAAATTAAAGATCTTAATTATGTTAGATTCTAGTGACAAATGATGATATAAGAAATAGATGGAAAAACTATCTTAATTATTGTTGTTGTAAGCGAACGACAGTTAAGACTTTGTTCAAATGAGACTCATGGTCAATTGGGAAAGTTATGTTTCTATCCTTTGAAGTCCTGACTTCTAAGAATGGAGCTCGTTGTTTTTGGTGAAAAAGAAGAATGGACGGAACTGCGACCATAAAACTCTTTGGAGATGGCTTCACCATCTGCTTACCACAAAGGATGTACGACAAATTGAGAAGTCCTTTGGCAGCTCCAAAGGATAGAGACGCAAATATTAGTTTGATCTAGTGTACAGAAAAATAAACCAAAGGTAATTACAGATGCTATGATTTCATTAACTTTGTGCTGACTTCTGATATGAAAAATGAAAGGCCGAAAAACTTTTGGTGATCTTCTGATTAGATGCAAACTTTGGAGTTATTTTAAAAAAGAAAACATGCTGTATTGTCTGAATTGATCTAATAATTCCGTACCTTTATCGTTTCAACTTCTTTCTTCCTCGGCATTTACTTACCACACAGGAGTAAAGGTGGCGTCTCCCTCTCTCTCTCTCTCTCTCTCTCTCTCTGTGGCCTGTTTCTCGAGTTGGCTTTTCTGCTCTGTGACGAAGCAAACCCATGAAACTCACCAACAAAAGATATCACTGCGTTCCCCAAAGATGTGAACCCAATAAGGGGTTTTAAAGGAGAACAGAAAAGAGCATCTTCTTGTTTTCTGCATTAGAAATGCATTTCAGGAGCTTTGAAGAGTTCTGGCCCATCTACATGAACCAACACTCAAAACACTCAACTAGAAGTTGGCACTTTTTGGGCACCCTTTGCGCTCTCTTCTTCGTGTTGTCGGCGATCTTCCTAAGGTGGTGGCTCGTCTTCTTTGCCCCTCTCTGTAGTTACGGCCTGGCTTGGTACAGCCACTTCTTCATTGAGGGAAACATACCAGCTACCTATGGACACCCTCTCTGGTCATTTTTGTGTGATGTGAAAATGTTCACGTTGATTCTTACGGGCAGGATGGATAAAGAGATGAAGAGACTTGGCAAGAGACCTGTTTTGCAGGTCTTCTGATCCTCATAGTTGCTTGTCTAATTCGATTGGCTATATTGGTTTTTGCTTGTATACTACATAATGGATTTATAAGAATGGATCTTTGCTTATTGTTCCGGAAATTCTTCAAATTTGGTTCATTAGGCTCTTTATAGTAGGTTTGTTTTTTTTGGTAAACTTGATTTGGGTATCTATTGTTTTGGCAGTCTTTTGATGGGTAGGCTTGCGATTGCTGATTGGGTCCAACGGTGTTTGTTTTCTAGATGGTGTATCACAGCCGGAAGAGTACTGAATACTTATCTTGGCTGTATTCTTCTTCTGTATAACGTTGATTCTCCCATCACGAAAGCTATAAGATGGTTTTCTTTTCTCAAAGGCAGCTCTCATGATTTTGTACTTAGGTTAACTATTGTAATTAGACTTTGCTTCTTGATTATATGTTATGGTTTTCAGAGTAGTGATCCGTTGTACATTGGTTGTGACTGATCTCTAAATTTTCAATCTTTAGTTTACAATCTATTTGTTTTCTCCTCAAGTGGATGACAGTTCATCTTGCCTTCAAACTCTGTATATACTAGAATGTTTGTGAAAATAAGCAATGAATTAGCACAAGCGTGTTACGGCTTAAACCTTGGAAATACTTAATGGAATGGACGCTAGCATCCAACACTAGACAACTGGGTGATGTAGATGCCACGGGTTTATGCATATGTACTGTTTCACTAGAAACTGCAACTTTTCACACGATCTTACATTGCTGGCCAGGCCAGGTCCCCCTGAACATGTTTCCTGCTCTTGGGCGGGCATGGCACTTTATGATCTAGAAAGCCTGCTGAAGGATAATACTTGCTGAATGGGCACTTCTTTACATCAAGGAAAATACGAAGTGTGTGACTTAGAGATGGTACATAGATTTTTTTAGAGATGGTTCATGATATGTACAAGACAAAGTGCGATATCATCAAAAGCCATATCTTAAATCCAGAAGGCAGCAACTCACCGGCCATTAGTTTCTATTTAACATCGTATGCACAGTTGATGCCCACTGTGGCACACCAGAAGAATTTCGTTAACTTTGAGGACCGCCACCCTGCAGAATACCACAATGGTTAATGAACTGCCCACTATTCCAACAAGGAACTGAAACCATATCTGTCAGGAATATTTTCCTGGATGATCGTACTGCAACAAAGTTCAGAAATATCTAGGGCTCTGAGTGTTGGAGGGAGTTCCATTTTTCTAATATCAAATCTAAATTAGTGAAAAAACAAGCTGTATCAGTTGCGTAAGTTCATCCTACAGTGTGGGCCATAGATATGAACTTTTGTAAATCCACCAAGCATCATGCAGTGTGACGGGAGTTATCTTATCCTCTTTCTTCATTTAACTTTTGTCCAATCGTTCATCCATTCCCAAGATTGTGGCATAAACTGTTGATGTTATATGATACTGTGCAGCTTTTATTCTCCGTTTCTAGATTTTAATATTATCTCATGCAGCAATACTTTTAACCGTTCAGGCCAGCTGAAACAAAAGAGAGAAAAGGTACCTGTGTAACCAATGACTGTTGAAGAAAATTTCCACTGGAAACCTCACTGACTTGCAGAAAATTTGTCTTAGGATTTGGTCTTCTAATCTTGAGACGATGCTCACCTGCATCAAATTCAACAACCACATGGAATTTGCACACTCATCATACTAAACAAATGTTGCTGTCCATGCCGTGAAATATTGGCTTACAGATGCACAAGACTCTGAATGGAACATCTGAGAGTCAGTTGAAGTTCTGGGCCGTTCTTCATATCCAGATGCAAACTTTGAATTTATTATTTAGAAATGTTGATGTGATTCTCTTTTCAAAGGTCGATCAATGATGTGTGGACTTCATGTGGATCTATAAAGCACCACAAGTCAACTGTCAACTATTCACCTCAATCCCTTTAGATGGTTGAACCTGATTATATACCGAAGGATCTCATGCCTGCACTATTCTGTGTATTAGAAAGCGGAGTACATACAGTCATGACCTGAGTATTTGCACAATTCAACATCGAATCTTATGAGTTTGTGCTTGTTTCACTTTATTAGATTTCGTGGATTGCAATGCTAAAAACATTTTATGATCAATGTGTCCACAGACTGATGCTGAGATTTGCGGCAAATGGTGCTCAGTGCCTGGTACTCATCTGCATTATGCGTTCAGCTCACTAAAGGACTCTCAGACCAACAACCGTGGTTGTAAATTGTTCTGATATACACAGTATAGAAAACAATCGAAATTGTTCTATTTGCTATCTTTCCTGCATTTTACGGTGTTGGAGTTAGAGGTTATGGCCTTGCAGCTTAATTCAAGAACCCCATTGCCAGTGTAATAGCATATGTTTATGGCGGTTTACCTATTCAATGGTTGAGAAAGCATGAAAAATTTAAGTAGTTGCACGGATGGCTCTCATGCCAGTAATAACTTCCAAATACAAATTTGTAGAAATGCATCCAAGGAGCATCTTATTGTGTTTGACTAGAGGAACAGAACGTCATGCTGGATTGCAATACCTCTGCATGTTTTGTGAATGCCATTAAAGTAACTTACAAGGTCTTCTCTAACATGTGTCTTAGCAATATCATCTGTATCTATACTGATTGAGGGTAGACCAAGTCATATTGTATATAACATGTACTGGTTATACAAAGTTTCCATTGTTCATCTCCGCGGTTCTCACTTGATGGGAACTTGAGTCGATGCACTTGTAAATCCAATGTAGTCGAAGATCTCTAAGTCACCTGCATGGTTTGAAATTTAATATACCCACGAAAGGTTGTAAACGATGCGGCCTGATCTCTTCTCTTATTCGTTAGTCTTCACGATTCTCACATATTGGTTACTTGTTGAGGGATGATTATGACAATGACAATGAACTTTGTTGTGAAATGCTTGTCTGCTCGTTGAAATTGTATTGCTACACTCCCCATCTCCGATAAGCAGTGGTGGATCCAGAAATTTGTTTTGGATTGGGCAAACTTCAGGTCCAGGTGGGAGCGGGCTCTAAAAAAATTCAATTTTTTTGAAAATTTCAGTACTTAATTCAAAGTTTCCAAATTTTTGGAGTCACAATGTTGATCCGACACTACCGATTAGCAAGGCAGGTCGGTAGCAGGTGAAGATTGGGTTATATTATTTGTACTGCTTGGATCACTGACGGGTTATACTTAATGTCCACCATACAACTGACTTGAAAATGGTGCGTGTAACTTGGAATCAGTGAGTTTGGTTACACAAAGGCCCGCATCAGGTGAAACTGGCAGAGATGCATGTTCGAAGTTGAACATAGCCAACTCATCGCTTGTATAACGTGACCTCGATCTGCTCTTATGGGAATCCAGATTGAGCAGATTATGTCCTTGACCTGGTTCTGTGCTACCGTGAATTCCAGCAATCAGGTAGCATCCAACGTTCCGCTATCAGGTTCAGCACACAACGCTGTCGTGGTTGCCTGCACGGCAAGGAGGCGCAAAACAAAGGGAAAGACAGAAGATGCCCGAAGATTTGACCACCAAAATGGAGGGCAATTCATAGCTTTGATCAAGTTGACCTGGAAGGATGAAGACAACTTAAACTAAAGAGAAGAACCAACTTGTTAGTGAAAGATACATGCTTCGTACTAGTGTCACCTTCCGGCCATTGTGAACTGGTCATGGGTTAAAAACCTTGTTTGACAGAAGTGCCATGAACTTTACCAATGCAGCGCATTAAGGCCGTGCACTACTTTATGCTATCAATGAAGTTTTTCTTTTACGGCTTTGTACTTGATATGTCTTTATTGCCTTTTATTGTATTGCGTGGTACGAGTTAAAATAGAAGCAAGGATTACTCTAGGTCTTAGAGTACGAGAGAGGGACCAACTCATATTCCCTATCAGAGGTCGCCTCAACAACTCATATATTGTCTCACTTTGGAAATCCACTAAAATTGATTCGGTCCATTTTGTTGGGTGACAGTCACATTCTTAGTCCCATCGACTCGCCCGACGGTTATAGTGTGACAACTTGGTATTGGAGATTATTTGGTCCCGTTAAATATCAATCGACTAAAGAACTCATAGGAAGCATGTGGTTGTTCACGGACAAACTTTGCAGAACACTGAGGGGATCATGGTTGTATCGCTTTCGCATTAGCTGAAGGAAACACTACAACTAAACTGGAGACTGGAAGCCCCGAGGTGTACGGAATGACTCTTTATCGACTATCGGTAGCGAGGACGATCTCCTCATATCGAGAGGATAGTATCAAAAAGCTTTGTGCTACTACCACACAACACTCGAGGGGTATTCAACTTCATGTTGTTCATCGTGGGATACACTTCGGCCACGAAAATTAGAATCGAGGATTGGGGGTTCAACACATGAGTTGTTGTTCCTTGTGGTATCCATAGGATTATAACAGACTCAATGGAGAGATAGGGTGGTCATGTGGGTGGATACGTTCATGCGACGGGGGCGCGCTGAACCCCACTACAACTTTGGACATTGCCACAAAGTGTAGGTGTGTAGCGCATGGATGAGGACCTTCGGTTGCACCACAGTGGCCAAGGATGACACGGTGGCCCACGTTTCCCACGTAAGGGTTGCGCATATCAGTAGAATGTTCATTTAGTTCGTTTGTGTCAATTATCAACAAGGATTGCACACATAAGTGCATATCAAGACCCGTTTATCTTCCACGAGGCAGGTCTCGTATGGATTATCAGTCTCTAGTGGTGACTTCAGTAATGCGGAGTGTCACACATAAGGATCCATTTGTGTCAATCGTCAGGAAGGACTACACACCCTCATCAGTTAAGATGATACCCTAGGCAGGTCTCATGTGAGTCCTTGGTTTCTTTTGGTTGTCTTCAATGATGTGAAGCATCACCTTACAAGTTCATTGGTGTCAGTCACCAGCAAGGATTGCGCACCCTTTATCAATTCAGATGATACCCCATGAGACAAGTCTCATGTGGGTCCTTGGTTTCTCGTAGTCATCTTTAGTGATGCGGAGTGTCACCTTGCAGGTTTGGCAATCGCCTCAAAGATTGTGCACCCGTTACTGGCACTAGTTGCTCTCATGAACTACCCACGCTATTGCAGAAGGCAATAATCAACTTGGAGCACTATACATGCCACCTTTGCACCCAACATCGGTGTTAACTTCCTCAAGAACTATGTTCTCAGTTGAAACCCGATGAGGCAGGTCTCATGTAGGTCTTTGGTTACCCGTGGTCATCTTCGGTGATGCGAAGCGCCACAACAACACCCTGAATCGATTGGCATATGCTAGATTGACAGATGCGACTCCTTGACAACAACGGACCTCAAGCGTATCATCTAACCCTTTGGGTCATCGCAAGTGATTCGAGAGATTGTACCCCAAATCCTCCAACCGCGCATTCTTTATAAAGCTTTTGCCTTATGGCTTTGTATTTCATGTCTTTATTGTCTTACCCAAAGTGTTTGTTGTATTGTGTGGTGTGAGTTAAAATGGAAAAGACCACTCTAGGCCTTAGCATCCGAGAGATGAGCCCAACTCACATTCCCTGTCGAAAGTATCTAAAAACTCATCCGCTGCACTACTTTGAAAATCTGCTAAAGATGATCCAACCCGTTTGAACGAGTGCCAGTCACGTTCCTAGCCCCATCGGCCTGTCTCACGGTTAGGGTGTGACACTCAGTTCAGAGCTCTACATTGGAATGTCCGGATATGTACATGATTAATATAAGAGGTATTTCTGCTTTAAGCTTCTCAGGCCCACACTAGCGACAGCCTAATGGTTATATTCGGAATGAAAAGTAGAATCTGTCACGAATTTACATCTCCAAGGTCGATTTCAGATTCATAACATTGCAAATTCTGGGTTGAATCCCATGTGTTTGGATTCCAAGAGAGAATACTACATGAGAAGGCAGCTTCGTGTTTCTAGCAGCATAAGCACTACCTGAAATTAGAAGGGCAAAGAACCTGATCGGTTCTATTTATATTGGTGGCTGTCTACCCAGCCCCAGCCTGCCTAATCCCAAAAAAGAAAATCGAAGAGGCTGGTGAATCACACTGAAAACTTTGATGATGTACCGACACACCAAGGGAAACTTGGTTTAGAAACAATTAGCATTTAATTGTTAGCTACCATGAAGAAAATAAGATCATTGATAGCCCATCAAAGCGGAATAGCGTCAACCAGAATAATAAAAATTACAGATCATACAACTAATAATTAAAGAAGCTGCCTTCAAAATAAAAATTAAGCACCGAATTGACAACTAATAATGTGGTTGTGCGCAAAAGAAGACAGCCTTTATGTCAACGATAAAGAGAAGCCTTCACATGGGCAAGTTCAAATTCTAGCCACCACATTAATAAATACTAATTTCTCATCGTGGTTGCACTGTCAAAGGTTGGACCTCCTTTACAACTCCAAGAAGCTGCCTTAAAGAATTGAAGTAACACATTGTAAAACGGAAGGCTAGGACCTCCTGAGGCAGATGTTATGCATTCCTTCATGCAGAGGGTTACACCAATTGGCGTTGAACCGCCATCTGCCCCATCTAGTAGCCACACAAGCCCCTTTAATCACAATCAAAACTGGTGAATATTAGTCTAAAATCCATGGGCAAACTTTGCCTTGCCTCATTCCAACAAAGAGAAGACATTACAATACCTGCAAAACTGGCTGCAATTGCAACCTGGACAGAACAGATGCTACTTCAACATATGTAAAACAAGCATACCAGAATAAAATGGGAAGTACCATTAGTTGGTTAAACTCAAGCTCACGTTTTTAAGAGATTAATCATCTTAAGACATATGAGGACATAAATTAGCAGGATACAAAATGGAAGCTCAGCTGCTGCATAGATATAGATGGAGGAAACTGGAAACCTGTTGCCCTGCTATCAACCATGAAAACAGAAAGCTCGAACGCTATGTACGATAAGCTTCCCCCTTTTGCTATGTCCCTCAAGTCCTCTAGATGGCTTGCTTCACTACTTCATATGCCTTACTGTGAATTGTTTCCTTTCGATGCTTGAGCTGGGACGTGATTCACCTTGTAGTCCTGCCCTTCCTATTCTTGGGATGCATCTTGGCTCTTTTCTTCCGTCTGATTAGATGTTTGCTTCTGTGGCTTTCGCTTACCAGCATTGGATGCCTTTGTCTCGTCATGACCCTTCATATTTGCTCTCTTCTTGCCTCTGTCATTAGAGGTTTTCTGCTGTGTTTTGTTAGAACCAGCAGATGATGCGTCTCTCTCACTATGACCCTTAACAAAAGGGGTGTCCGACAATTCATCTTCATCAGAGCTCAGTTCTAATTCAGTCACCACATCCTCATCCATGTCAGGTGCCTCATCTTCAGTTTTCCGCTTCTTTGAGCGTTTGGATTTTGAACTTTTCCTACAAAATAGTAAAACATCTCATCAAGCACAAGAACTAAAATCAAACAACTGCAATGAAAAAGCAAGTGAAAGCCTTTGCAAATTAAGATACTTCGTATCACTCCCCGGTAGCCAATTAGATTTAAAGACAGCATCGCCTTCTTTCACTCCCTCACTTTCAATCTCAGATATGCCTTTAGTGAATGTTGGCCCCTTTTCTCCAACCAAAACACTGGCAATCAACGAAACATCGCATTAAAAGTCATGCACATTAAACAAGATAATACAAAGTAATATGAAATTGCTAACATGGATTCATCGACTGAAGCCCTTCTCCTATCTGCTCTTAGGGATAAATTGTGAACATATTGTGACAGAGGGCTGAGTTTTGATTTCTTCTCAACCTAGGTTCCAAATTTTTTTTTTTTAAATGACCCAAGTGCGGAAGTCACAGTAGTGAGAAAGTTTAGGAATACCTCAAGAAATGATTCTACTTCAACCTGGTCCTTCGGAGAAAATGCAATACTTGCCCGCCTGCTATTCGTAAACTCAATGTTTGCCTCAATCTGTTATATAATCAGAGAAATAAAAGAAAAGATAACAAAGAAAAAGCTGTAAATACTCCACTTCCGAAATGTGGTTCCTGTTAAACTAAGCAAATTGACCAAACAATAAGGGAACAAGATGGCTGTTACGCATACCTGCTGTATTAGCTGCCTTGCTTCTCGCCTGAACCTTTCTACATTGGTGGATTTGCAGAAGCTTCGCAGATGTGTTAGTGGTATGAACGCCAACTCGTAAAAGAAAATAGAATAGCTCCACTGAGCTAAATGTTCACCAAGCTGTTCAATTACTGAAAATACACATTCTTCCTGAAAGGTGAGGGTTTTTATTGTTTGTTTGCTAATCTGTCACAGAGGAAAGCAACAATCAGTTGAAACTTCTCAGATGCATCGTTATGACTCCCACCATGCTTTCCTACCTTCAATGTTGAACGAAAGTTCACTGCTTTGCCAACCCCACCAGTGGTTGGCTTGTTCAGTTCCTTAAACTCCAGCATATCTGCTAGCAAAGAAGAAATGGGAATAAAAGAACCAGTAGATACAGTGATTTGATTCAGCATCCTAGCGCATCTCAGTCTGAGAGGGAAATATTTGGCAGTTGGGACCAAGTAAGCAGCACCAGATATTATCTGAGTCAAGGGGTATGACAGCAGCCTGAAATCAGGATCGTCTTTGTATGCACATATAACTCTGGTCCACAGTTCAAGGCAATTTAAGTACTTCCACTCGTATACCTTTCTATATGCATCCTGCAAAACCAAAGTGTTACAAGTTATCTTGCCCCGCAGACTGGCAATAAATTGTTTTCTTGGGAGAAGAATGGTAATGTTTTGGATTTTACATAAGAAAATTCACATCCAGAAGGACAATTTTTCCAATTTACTCTGGAATATCACCAACAGCATCAACTTCAGAATTCACAATAATAGAAACTTAACGTATATACTATAAAAGAAACATATATAATTATCTGCTACAGCCCAAACGCAAGTATCTCCCTTGGCTACAGAAGATGGCAAAGACATGGACAACTGATACCTTATGTTGGATCCAAGAAAAGAAAAGTCTAGACTCAAAATAATATAATAAACATGAAAACAACAAAGAAGCACCTTTGTTTGTACAGTGATGGCATCTCGCAATATCATTCCCAAGTGCCGGATAAAAACAAACGCATGTTGATAAGCATTCGGTAAGTCCACACCATACAGTTCAACAATACAACTTCCAAGAAATTCAATGTGTTGCAGCTTAGTTGGTGTCACAAACTGGCAGTTCACAACATAGGCCTTATAGATGCCTTTGAGACACACATCCAGACAATCAGAACTAAGTCGAATACAGCAGTCTCTTAAAAGTAGGAAGGAAACAACCGGAAGGGCACCTTTTCCAGTACCCCAGAAGTGCAGAGAAACCTATCAAGAACAAGAAACATCAGAAATATTTATAGGACATATATTGTCATCTTCATATCAAGTAACACATGATATTTGATCATGAATATGGCCACACATGCACGCTCACCTTGATATACCTCCTCAAAAGGCTAGGAAACGCTGCTAAGAATACAGATGAATATCTCAGACGCTGTAAAGTAAACGAGATCATCTCAGTGTCAGTCATTTGTTGTAGCACATGAAGGGAGTTTGCAAGGTATGACTTCACTAAAGAGCCATAATTCTTCCATGCTTTAGTAGCTATAAGTTCTATTATTGTCTCTTTCTTTCCACCGGATTCAGGAAGTTTTAACAGAGTACGAAATATTCCATCAGCTTTACTAAGGACAAAAACCATTATAGAGTTGAATACACCGCTGGTCATCACAGAAAACTCTGGAACAGATTCATTTCCCCCATCATCACCATAGTGGCAAGCGCTCCTGAAAGCACGCATGAGGGAACGAATAGCACCTAAACTACGAGTCTCAGAAATTGCTTTGCACCAGGTGTCGACCATTGCAGTTGTCAGAACCTTTCTTGAACTTGGCTGGCTTTCCTTGGATGCTGGAGTCTCTAATAACTCAGCTGTGTCATCATCGGCATCTTCCTGAAGATATAAAATAATTAACTTGTTTAACATTTTCTGTCACAGGAAAGTAAAATATATGTCGTGAAGGTATGCAATATTAAAACTCACATATGGTTCATCGTCTCCAAACTCAAGAAGCTCCTTGTCATGATCTTGCAAAAATTGGTAAAACTCTGGGTCCTAAGCACAAGAAAGCGATGCATTGGGATAAGTATCAAGTAATGTGTAAGTCTACATGGCAATTTTAATTTTAAAACAACAAACCACGTTTTTTCCTCTAAGAATGGTCTTAATGATCATCCAAATGAACAGATGGCTATGCCACCCAATCAACCAGAACCCCTTAAGAGAGGACCATTCCCAAATTTGCATATCTGGTTTCCAACTTACAATAGTCATTCTCTAGCTCCACTAATAAAGCCTGACTCTTAGTCAACAAATAGTATCTTTCATACGGATTGATGACTCAGGCTTTAAGAAGAAAACCCAAAAGGCAAAGAAAGGGATGCATACACCCTAACATATCAGCCAATGTTAAGTCCCTAGTTGCAGAAATTGAGCACAAAGAACAAGAACTTAATAGATGAATCATGAAACCACTATCTTTCTAGTTAATCAACTAGATTATGAACAATGCACAAGTTATTGATTTGTTCAGGTGAAATGGTTGACCACATCCAACTTGGTCAAAAGAAAACATCCCTCCATAGTATCCAAGCTGTTCTTTGTACACGTCAAGCTTCTCTCTAAACCATAAAATCCAAATTATGAAAAGAACGGAGATAGAGAGGACCATTTCCCATATTCTAGAAACCTTTTTTTCATTCTTTTCTTATTTGAATGGAAGAATATAGAGCCAGGTCAATTTCAAAAACAAAAAATACTTCTTGTCTGCCTAAAAGAAAATATTTTGGTGAAAGAAAACATGAAGGAACTGTTCTATGCTACCTTCTCCTTCAGACGCTCCAGCTGATGCTTGTGTTCTTCCACTTCATGTTGAAACATAGGTGTGGAGGAACTTTTGTCTGCAGAGAAAAAAGCATGTCAAGATGAAATAAACAAACACATCACACTATAATTAACCAAATGTATTTATTTAAGATAAACCTGAATTCCCAACAAGAGAGTTAATCTGTTTATAGCCAACTATTCCTTTTTCATCCTGATCAAAAGAAATGCGAAAATGAGTCAACAAGGTAACAAACAATAACTTTTGCAAATCTGCAATGAGTGAACATGGGAAGACAAACTATAATAAGAACATGTGAATGTTCAATTGCATCAAAACATGTAATTCAGTGAAACAGTAAAACATGCAATAATAACTTAGGTGGGTGGTGTTTGGCCTGCCGTGAATCCTGTGCACGCCAATCAGCATAAGAAACGTTAGAGGAAGAATATGTCAACAGATTGTTGGCATCCTCCTTCAATTCAGTGGAAAAGGAAAGTGTGTAGGAAGAAGTTTAGATAGCAAGACAGACAAATGAGAGAAAGGCAAAGAAACCAACTCAAAAAAATGCTCACATGAATTGCAGCTAAGGTTAATAGTGACATAAACACAAAAGGGCATAAAAGCAGTGGCTATGGACCATACCATCTTCACTGTCCCAGATTTGAATTATTTAGCACCTAATAGCTTGGTAATCCGGGGTGAGCTCAAGCAAATAAGTATGTGAACTTCAAAATAGAAGTTGAGGAACCTTTAAGCTGACTCCTGTTTCCTGGTTATCCTGTCATGGACAACGATTAGTTTTACCATCACCTACCTAGCAAAGTATATAATTCTAGAAAAGAAGTTGGAAAAGAAAATGGATCTAAGCAGGAGTTAATTCTAACAAGCTACAAACTACATCTATCCTGCGCTTTGCATCTTTTGGACATGTCATTCAGAGGAACTTACATTGCACAAAGTAAAAGGTGAAATACTCATATCCTCCATGTTTTACCTGTATGTGTGGGATAACAAAGTGAAGATTCGGAAGAAAAGAAGCGCTAGTTCTCATCATATTACTTCACACCTCCGTAAAACAACTCAGGCTCTGTATGGGATCCTTGAATTAATATGTAGATGCGGTTCTGCTGTATTGCTAAATTATGGTAGTAGAATATATGAAGCTGTTAATTCTACCACTTTTGATAGCAATTTTAGTTTTCACATGGAGTTGGCATGTCGAGGAAATACTGTTAGGCTCCCAAAAAACATGGTTTACTTCCAAGTCAAAATGGTCATATTCTTCCACTCCTTACAATTAATGAGAGGAAAACCGAAGTTACACAATTTGATCTTGCTTACATGTGTTCACGAAAAACAATAATAGAAACAGGATTAGAATGATGCAAAAAATTTTATTGCTTTCTGGCTTTTATGAGTTAAGATGTTCAACGGATGGACCTGCTTGCCTTTTTCCTGAAAGTTTCCAGACTCCCACGAGCTTGCAAGACACTTTCTCTGTTAACCCAGAAAAAGGATCTTCATGTAGACCTCTATCATCACATCCTAGATATATTTAATTCTAAAATGCATTTCAACAAATACTTTACCTGCTTGTGCACACTAAAATGTCTACCACTTAGGGTCAAGTACCCATTTAAATCGAAAGCCGTTTCCACCATAAATACATAAAACTCTAGGGTCACATAAGGGTGTTGGAAGCAATGAATCCTTGCTTGTTCGATTCAACAGTGTGCTTGCTTGAGAAGTGTACGACCTAGTTTTCCGTTGTGTATATTATAGATGGGATGTCTACCAAAACCGTTGGATTTGCAGACTAATGACAAGGGGGAAGAGAGAGAGAGCACCACGGACTTACGGTGTAAGATATATATATGTGCCGAAAGGCTGAAAATGGTGGCCTTCCGCTATGCAGATGCCGCCGACGGACGCTCCAAAAGCGCTCTTTGAGTACCTCTAGGGGAAGGGTGCGAAAGCATATGAGAGGAGTTGGCAATCGATGAATTGAAGTTACAGCGCTTCTTCAATCCATCTGATTTCTTTCTTTATCCTTCTCTCTCTCTCTCTGTTGGCAGATCAATCCCAACCGACCAAATTTCTAGCCGGAACTCCAATCTGTTAACAGGCAATGATTTCAGCCGAGTCCACCCAGCCAACTTATGTTTCTCGCCTTCTTTCTCTCTTTTTTCACGAGCACTCACGCACACACAGAGGGGGCTCAAGAAAACACAGACAAAGGGAAGAGGAAACGTGACAGCAATGGAGATATGAAAACTAGATTTTTGTTGCACCCTAGATTTATGAACAATACCGGGAACTCGCCCCTGCGGGACAGCAAGGCACTCGATGCACTCTGATGACAAGGAAGAAGAAAGTGGTGTTGCACTCACAAAAGCCACACCCACACCTCGCTATCGCTCTCTGCAACGGGAGGCCGAACAACGCATGCATTGTCTAGGAGTCGACCGCCCATGGAATGGCAATGAGGAATGAGGCGGGGTAAGGTGGGTTTCCATTCATGGCAGAGCCTGAATGCAGTGAAAAATAATTTGTCCGAAGGCAATTAATCAATTACACGTAGGGTTCCCACATCATACACTGGAGTGGGTAAAGAAGTTAATCCTACTGAATATAGAGAGGGTTTCCACTTTTTCAATATAGACGGATGCGGGGATAAGGAAGTTAGTCCTAGATAATAAGATTCGTATTGGTTTTTGTAATATCAAAACATTGTTTGGTAAGCTAATGGATGTGGTAGACACTATGATTCAAAAAAAGATTCATATTTTATGTTTACAAGAGACAAATTGGGTTGGAGAAAAAGCAAAGGAGATTGAGGATAAAGGTTTTAAATTATGGTACTCAGGTAAGGAAAAGGTTTGAAACGAAGTTGTTATTATCATAAATAAAGATTTAAAGGATAGTGTAGTAAACATACAACGATATGGTGACCGAATCATGATGTTGAAATTAGTGTTAAGAGTAGAGGTTCTGAATATAGTTTGTGCTTACGCACCCCAAGTAAGACTAGAAGATAGTATAAAGATGACTTTTCTAAGTATGCATCAGAGAAGCTCCATGGCCTGAGTACTACTCTTTAGCTTGTCATTGTTTTCTCCGTGCTTGAGAGTTGCTTAACATCATCAGGTTAGGGTGTAGACTGTGTGTACCTTCTTCCTAAGGCTAAAGGTTTTCGATGATACCCGCCGGATTCTGGGAACCCTCTGTTGCCGATACAGGGACTTGCAGAGATGCAAAAAATGCAACGGAAACTGGCGAGGGTGGATGATGGACACAAGGTTCTACACAGGGGCTTGCACAGACAAATACAGTATTTTTTCTGTTTCTCTCTGTATTTCTATATCATTCACAGTGTCTGTATGTGCCTGCCTACTAAAGAGTAGATTTTATACTTTATATAACATATAAAATATAAATGATTTTATTTTAATAAATATTTTATACGTTGAAGTGGGGTGTGGTGGGGTTTAATAGAGTTTTCGAGTGGGATGGGCTACTGATATCAGGGTCGGCCGTCAACCGCTACTGATAACATAGCTAGTAACCCACTAAAGGTGTAATAATCTTATAACCCAATTCGCTATATCCCCGCTACTACTATATCAGGGTCGACCGCCAACCACTACTGATAACATAGCTAGACATGTCAGATGAGAGGCATAATGTAGAGGTAATAAGGCAAGAGTTTGATAAGGAGATATATGAGGTTGCACTAGAGAATGTAGTCCAATTCGTTACATATAATACTAGAAAGGAGTTAGCAGATACTTATGGGACTTTGTATTGGACACCATATGCAACCCATCGTTTAGAGATCATCCTTCAGGATATTGGTGAGATATATAATTTTTTAATCATAAATAAAAGTGTACTGCTAAATCCGCTATATCCCCGCTGTCGCTATATCAGAGTCGACCGCTAATTGCTACTGATAACATAGCTAGACATGTCAGAGGGGAGGCATACTATAGAGGTCCTATGACAAGAGTTTAATAAGATGATATCTGAGGTTGGGCTAGAGAATGTAATCCAATTCATTACAGATAATGCTAGAAAGGAGTTAGCAGATACTTATGGGACTTTCTATTAGACACCATGTACAGCCCATTGTGTAGATATCATCCTTGAGATGGATGAGATAAAGGCAACAACTGAGTGTTGCCAAGATATCACCAAATTTATCTACAATCATGCTTTTGTATTACGTATGATAAGGAGATATACAGATGATGCAGAGTTCCTTCGTACATTTGCAACTTGGTTTGTTACTAATTTCTTATATGTATAGAGCATTGTGAAACAAAAGCCTCTCCTCAGATGAGTAACAACAATTTACAGAGTTGCTTCAAAATACAAGAAATAAAAAGATAAATAAATGAGATTTCGGAAACAATTTTCAAGAGTACATTTTGGAATGCATGTATTACACTATTGAGGATTACATGTCCTTTAATAAAGCTTTTGAGATTGACTGATAGTGAGGAGAAACCATCTATGGGTTATCTTTATGAAGCCATGAATAGGGCAAACGAAGCCATTAGATTTTGCATTAAGAGTTCTGAACCAAACCTACAGTGCAATGGGTTGTGAAAGGAATTAGAGTGTATTTGAACACATCCACACAAAAAAATGCAACAGGTTGAAACATAAACGGATCAATGACTTAGTTATCATCCGTTGTAACATGCGGCTTCAAAATGGGTAATTTTGTATTAGTTACTACTTAAATATTCAATTTAATATTTTGTTTTACTTCAATTGTTAATGTTATTTACTAATTACTTATCTTTCTTTCTTGCAGGCAATTAGAAAAGTTAAATAGTGAAGAAAACCAATTTGATCCAATAAGTTTGGATAATTTTGATATATTAGATTAGTGGATTATGGAAGATAATAAAGCAAATGCACTCCTAACCGAAGAAGAATTGATTAATTTGAAAGGAGCGCAACCACATCATCGAGGGAATGAAGATTTTGATTTTGAAGCAGAAGGTGGTGAGGATCTTCAGCAAGGAGAAGAAGATTATTTAGTTGATGATCCTGATTACAATATGTAAATGTATTTTTTCATTATGAAAATTATACTTTTTTCTAAGGATTCTATTTCTCCTTCAAAATATGTAATCTTTTAATTATTGAATGGTGAATGATCAATATGTACTAAACGTTTGCATTATATGAATTATTTGTAATTATCAAATTTTTTCCTATTTTTTCTTATTTTTTTGGACTTTTACCAATTTTTAGTATTAAATTACGATACAATACGTATTGTGGACCAAAATAATACACGATACGATACGCGTCGAACAACACTGGCTAGCAACAACAATAGTAAGAAGAGAAGTTCTATCCACCATTGCCTTGTAGATAGGGCATAAGTAGTGACTAGACTGGTCCACTCAAATCTGCGCATGTCTTCTCGATTATGCTTGGTCCATCAAGCGATGAAACCTGGCTAACAACTACCGCATCCCTTTCTGTCTCCACCAAATGCAATAGATCAATAGTGAATCCCCTAATATAGTGTGTTTTTTAATGTCCAATACATTGACTATCTTCATTTTTCTATTAGCATATGAAATTCAAGGGTCCTTAAAAAGAGGTGTGTTTGGTTGTCTTGTTGCGAATCTAACATAGCCTATAAGTTTAGGGCGAAGAGGATACTGAGATGGTGGGTAGAAATTGTCACCCGTACCGTGATGTTATTCATCACTACAATTCAATGTTTGGATACATATACTTCTATGCTATGATGGGCCGAAACTTACCCAACATGTTTTCTTGGGAGAAGAATGGCAATGTTTTGGATTTTACATAAGAAAATTCACATCCAGAAGGACAATTTTTCCAATTTACTCTGGAATATCACCAACAGCATCAACTTCAGAATTCACAATAATAGAAACTTAACGTATATACTATAAAAGAAACATATATAATTATCTGCTATAGCCCAAACGCAAGTATCTCCCTTGGCTACAAAAGATGGCAAAGACATGGACAACTGATACCTTATGTTGGATCCAAGAAAAGAAAAGTCTAGACTCAAAATAATATAATAAACATGAAAACAACAAAGAAGCACCTTTGTTTGTACAGTGATGGCATCTCGCAATATCATTCCCAAGTGCCGGATAAAAACAAACGCATGTTGATAAGCATTCGGTAAGTCCACACCATACAGTTCAACAATACAACTTCCAAGAAATTCAATGTGTTGCAGCTTAGTTGGTGTCACAAACTGGCAGTTCACAACATAGGCCTTATAGATGCCTTTGAGACACACATCCAGACAATCAGAACTAAGTCGAATACAGCAGTCTCTTAAAAGTAGGAAGGAAACAACCGGAAGGACACCTTTTCCAGTACCCCAGAAGTGCAGAGAAACCTATCAAGAACAAGAAACATCAAAAATATTTATAGGACATATATTGTCATCTTTATTGTTCTGAGTGTTGAGGCAGTTAATCATCAACATGTACAAAAGATGTTTGTGACAGAAATGAACATGTTGAGATGGATGAGTGGTCATACAAGAAAAGACTGTATACATAATGAGGTTATTAGAAACAAATTAGGAGTGGTACCAATAGAGGATAAAATGAGAGAATATCGTTTAAGATGGTTTGGACATATAGAAAGAAGATCAAAAGAAGAACCTATAAGAAGGTATAAAAAATTAAATTTGGAAAGTATTAAAAGAGCTAGAGGACGACCATAAAAGTGTTGAAAAGAAACAATAAAGAATGATCTAGCTTATTGTGAGTTAACTATTAACATGACACAGGATAGGGTTCAGTGGAAACAAAGAATCCATGTAGCCGACCTCGTCTAGTATGAAAAAAGGCTTAGTTGTTGTTGTTGTAGTAGTAGAAGATGAGATAGGGTCTAGCTCTAAACTCAACCAAAGGAAAGATAAATCAAACAAAAAGTTCGACAAAAATAATAAAAATTGGGTCAATCTTTTAAGAAACCATAGGAAACCGCTTCTCGGATCAAGTGTTTTAGTTGTGGAAAGATGAGACACTAAAAGAGGGATTGCCGCAACAAGAAGAGTGGAGGAAACAACCCACAACGCGAACAATCGGAGAAGCAGGATATAATCTGCATGATATCGGAATGTCTTTACATGAACCACCCGATGACTGATTGGTGGATTGACTTAGGAGCGACCAGACATTTCTCGAAAACCAAGGAAGGGACAATGGATCTAAAGGAGTACAAAGAAATAATACTTTGTCGGAGGTTTTGGGAACTAGGTCCTTTAGAATTTTTATATAAGGCATACCAGTTGTATTGACTGATGTATTGATTATGCCATCTATAAGGCGCAATCTCGTTTCGGTTCCAGCCTTAGTGAAGAAAGGTTTTGAGGTTAGGTTTGTTCCTGGCAATGTGACTGTGGAGAAACATGAGAGTATTTTTTTTTGAAAAATTTGATGTAGAACATGGACTATTTAAACTGAAAGTTAATGAGAATGAAAATTCTTTTCCTTATATTGATTGTAAATTTGATGTAGTACCGAGGGAGGTTCTTTGGAGAACTTTGGAAAAAAGAGGTATCCCATTAACATATATTAACCTTATAAGAGTGCAAAAACATGTGTGAGGACTCATGAAGGGACGACAAACTTCTTTGAAGTTAATATTGGGTTACATCAAGGATCAACTTTAAGCCCATACTTATTTATAATGGTGATGGATGAGTTAACAAAACATATTGAAGATGAAGTACCTTGGTGTATGTTATTTGCATATGACATTGTATTAGTGGAGGAGTCTAAGGAAAAAGTTAATAGAAAATTGGAACTATAGAGAGAAACATTAGAAAGCAAAGGCCTCCAACTTAGTAGAACAAAGACAAAATATATGGAATGTAAGTTTGATCATTTGGTTACTTCAGAGGACATAGAAATTAAAATAGGCACTTCCTCAGAAGGAAAGTTTTAAATACCTAGGGTCAATTTTTCAGACTGATGGAAGAATTGATGGAGATGTTACGCATAGAATTAATGTTGGTTGGTTAAAACGGAGAGGAGCATCACGTATTCTTTGTGATAAGAAGATACCATTAAAATTAAAAGGTAAATATTATAGAGCAGCAATTAGGCCTACCATGTTTTATGGTTCTGAGTGTTGAACAGTTAATCATCAACATGTACAAAAGATGTCTGTGACAGAAATGAAGATGTTGAGATGGATGAGTGGTCATACAAGAAAAGACCGTATACATAATGAGGTTATTAGAAACAAAGTAGGAGTGGCACCAATAGAGGATAAAATGAGAGAACATCGTTTAAGATGGTTTGGACATATAGAAAGAAGATCAAAAGAAGAACCTGTAAGAAGGTTAGAAAAACTAAATTTGGAAAGTATTAAAAGAGGTAGAGGACGACCACAAAAGTGTTGGAAAGAAACAATAAAGAATGATCTAGCTTATTGGGAGTTAACTGCTAACATGGCACAAGATAGGGATATGTGGAAACAAAGAATCCATGTAGCCAACCTCGTCTAGTATGGGAAAAGGCTTAGTTGTTGTTGTATATTTACTGTGCCTTTAATGTTGATGTGAATGTATGGCATAAATGCATTGGGCATTGGAAAAGTTGAAGAAATTATTCAACTTTAACTTACTACCATGATTTAAGAAAAATACTTTCAACAAGTGCGAAGCTTGTATATAAGAAAAAATGACAGAAAAAGTTTTTCTCAAAGAGACAACAAGAGCAAAACCCTGTTGGAGGTCATTCACACAGATTTATGTGGACCCTTCAGAGTAAGGTCACATCGAGAAAAATATACTTCTGCAGAATTTCTGGAATTCTGTAAAGATTTTGGTATTTAAAAGCAAAATACAATACTCATGACACCTCAATAGAATTATGTAGCTGAAAGATATAACAGGACCTTACTGAATATAACAAGATCAATGTTAATTGATGCCTCTCTACCAATGATATTTTGAGGAGAAGTAGAAAGTACAATAGTATACATACTCAATAGAGTACCATGTAAGGTTAGCACTGTTCTCTAATTTTTTTAAAATACTTTTGGGTTTCAAAAAATTTTGAAACTTTTACATAAGGTAGACATACATGTACAGAATCAGAAAATATTTTTATTTTGAGTTTTAATGCTAAAATTCTCAGAATTAAATCTAGAACTATACATCATTCAGGCACTCGGAACAGTTCTGTACCAGAACATCAGAGGTTCATAAAAACCATGTTATCTAACCTTCAATTTTTGTGAAATTTGTTTTGTTAGAAAGGTATGATTGTTATATTTTGAAAGCAACAATTTTAACTCGATTTGATGCAGTATGTATAGAGATATTCAAGAAATAGTAGACATATGTCAGAGAGTTTTATGATTTTCTATAACCTGTTCTAGTTTTTGTAAAACTTTTCAGATTTAATTGAACACGTTTAATAATGTATAAAATCTTGAAACTTTTACCAGACATTCATGGATATGTCTAGTTTAGACATGCCAAATCTAGACTAGATTGGATCAGTAGATAATTACATAAAATTATGTGATCAGTTGTGTGCAGAGTGTAGTTTCAAAATTTCAAATTTGCAACAAGAGTGTGTGTGTTCTATTTGTGATTTAAACAATCTATAGTAGTAAATCAATAGTCCCAATCCTAGGAATCACGTGAATCATAAGGAAATAAAGAGGTTCATGATTTTAAGTTTGTGTAATGGAGTCGAAAGGATCTATATAGACGTGTATGTCAACGATAGCATGAAAGAAAGATGAAGACAGCTCATGGATTCATATGAATACATCTTCATGGAGACTTAGGCTCCTTAATTACATATTCTTCAAGGATTATGCAACTAGTAAAAGAAAAGAAACCTGTGGGTGGAGATGGAAGATGACGTGCAACTGGAAGTGGATGGCGGGCGGCGGCCTTCCTCCTCTCTCTCTCTCTTTCTTTCTCTCTTTCTCTCCCTCTCTTTCTTTCCTCTTGTTGGACGTTCTGCTGTGCTGGGATTTTCTCAACTCGGACTGGATCAATCTCGGATTCTGTCTAGCTCGGATTGATTGTTTGCAGCATGTTTGGAGCTCCTTTTATAGGCCAAAGAAGGCCTAATTGCTGCAGATATTCACAAGGCAAGTTGCCTTAATGGTTGTGGCTGTATTTTGGCAGGTGAGTGCTGGTCAATCCTTCCAAATTCAGCACCCATCATGTTAGGCAGGTGATGTGTTGTGCACAACTTTTCAAATTCAGCACTCATTGTGTTTAGGCAGGTGCTGGACTGTGTACAACTTCCCAAATCAGCCACCCATCGTGTTAGGAAGGTGTTGAGTTGTATACAACTTCCCAAATCAGCGGCTTGGGTTTTGACTTGGGTTCTTCTAGGAGATGGACGACCTTGGCCGGGTGTAGACGTGAATTTTTATTTCCAAAACCAACTTAGGGATAAAATAGTAGTATTCTCTTTATTTCATGTCAATGTAATTCTTCAAAAGCTTTAGGGGCAACCAAGGAATTTTACCCTTATGTCCTCTTTTGTAATATTTCAAAAAATACCCGAGATAAAATAGTAAAATGACACCTGGTTTTTCAGTAAAATTCATGACTGATTGAGGGTAGGATCATAATTGTGCCCCTCATTGGTTTTTGTAATTTTTTTAAAAAGGCAGGAGTAGTATTGTCTTTTTACACATTAGCAAAACTGTGAAATTTTGTTTGACCAAACATCAAAAAGTCATGAAAGTGAGAAATTGGACGGTCAAAAAGACTAGGAAAAACCCAGCTTAAAATCGGGTCACCGAGGAACCGGGGCCCGCCAAAAAACCGCCCATGTTATGCACCAAAGAAGGACTCAAAAAGGAAATTTTGGATTGGATCTGGACAAAAAAATACAAATCCAGGTCCATTTGGAGTTTGGATTGGGTTGGATCCTATGATCCAAACTAGCTTGCAATTCCTTGGAAATTCCCATCCATCACTTGTACTATTTTCATCAATTTTTTTTAAATTGTAGTTTCAAAATCTTTAGTGTGTTTAGTATTGATGTGCCTGAATAAAATCATTTTGACCAAACTATTTCCACTGGATCTTGTGCATTTTCGTAGCGAGGTTTCAGTTTTAAAAAATAAAAGAAAGAGTTTATCCTTGAGATGTCTTAGTTTGTAGACTAGCTTGCAGTTTTGCCTTTTCTCAGGCTAGTTGGGGTCGGCTATATCACAGCTACAACTTAAGACCATTTTGAAACCATAAAGTCGTACAACCATGAAAAGCACATAAATTGCATTCCCAATATAAGTTTATTTGGAGAACTCAAGAACATGAACAACCCAAAATTTACTCGAATTAAGTTTTGAACCAAGAAGTTCATTTTTTAAAGAAAGATATTCTTCTCTAGTTCACACCGACAAACAACGATCAGAACTCACAACTCACTCCATATCAAGCACCTTTCACCATGAGCGAAATGCAACACTCTGGATTTCAATAAAAAATCTTTAAATCACAACATTATGCATATTATTACAACAACAACAACTAAGCCTTTTCCTATTGTAGATGGGGTCAGCTATATCACATCTACAACTTAAAACCATTTCAAAACCACAAAGTTGTGAACAGCCATACAAAGCACATAAATTGTGTTTGAAATATAAGTCTATTTGGAAAACCCAAGAACATGAACAAGCCAAAATTTATAGAAGCTCAATCGGCGAATTACGTTTTGAACCTAATTATAGTTCAAGCAAGTTTAGTGTTTAAAGAAAGATATTATTCTCTAATCCATACCGACAAATAACAATTAGTCACACAACTCACTCTACTTCCTAAATTATCCAACAATTGGATCCCACAACAACAAGTCTCACATCAAAGACAAAAGCCAAAAGGATGTGCAAAGTTTCTCCATTGCCAAATGCCACATAAGAAAGATCAAAAGTATGGTTATAATTTTATAAAAAGTGGCACACCTCTTTAATAACAGAAAATTTGCAGAAATTTGACTCACAAAAGAAAAGAATATGGTTGTAGACCAAGAATACACACTTGAATCAAGTATCCCTTTGTCTTATCCTTTGTTTCCTCAAAGAATGAGGAAAGCATACACTTGTTCCTAACTCCATAAATGAACACCTCTTAATCTTCGCTGAAAGCACATTGTTCCCATGGATCGCTGCATTCCCCAAGAGACAAGTGAGGACACTAGGTATATTTCAATTAGTGAGAGCAAGAAAAATACATGACAGCTCAAACGTCACATTATTATATTGACAAAGAGATCCAAAAGATCCAACATATAGGAGAAGCCACCAATCTAAGATGTAGAGGATTGCGAACAGCACTGATAGTGACATACAGAAATAGCCATTTAACCCCCTGCCACACATCAAGTCAGTTTAACATGAATAGCAAGAAACATCCGAGCGACATGGCTAGAGGTATCTGACAGGATGAATTCATGTCTGGTCAAGATCAGACCTATGTCACTGTGACAGATCAGAATAACATGGATACATAGCTTCAGAAAAATTTCCGTATAAATTATAACACAAGAGGACATGACACATGGGCAAGTGAAATTCTGTATGACACTGAATAAAAATAAAAAGAAATCATGGTAAATAATCTTTCATCTGAATCAGTCTTCTTTTATTTTCTCCAGTGGAATTAAACCATAACCACTGAAACTGATCCCCGACCTTGACTTGGTTTTTCTCGAGAGATTCTGCGAAAAGGTTTTCAAGGCAAGAGCTTCAGAAAAGCTCTGGTTTTCACAAAATTTGCAGTATAATATCTAAGAAGAAAAAAAGAGATTGTTTTCTGGTACCTTTTTTTGTTAAATTCAGAATATAAAAGGGTTTCAATATATAAGGAACCACCTTCAAAGAACCACCACGCTTTTATCTGATTATCTGAAAATATTACATCTTACTGCTCGTACTTAACAATATCAAAATCCTCTTTGAAACATTGGCTACATGAGTATCAAAATATTCTTCAACATATAGGCTGGTATTTGTAAGTACAGTGAAAACAAGAGAGAGAGAGAGAGAGAGAGAGAGAGAGAGAGAGAGAGAGAGAGAGAGAGAGAGAGAGAGAGAGAAGATGGAGGAAGGCATGATATATCCCTGGTTCCCATTTATAGAATGGATCCTATTCCATGCTTATTTCCTGCATATTATAGACTGTAAGTGAACAACAATATGACCTGTGAGACATTCCTAGGTGCACAAGCCTATGCAAGAAGGTCACTGATGTTCTCAGTTTCTCTCATTAAACATTATGAATCCCTTAGGTATATATAAAGGCTATCTGTCTTTTTTCTAGATAACCATAAGTAAATTTCTTAAACATCAGTTACTTTGTTACTCCACTTCTCACCTAAAGTCACATAGTGCAACAGTCCATACAAGCATAGGCTGGATAAGCCGAGCCAGACAACTAATAGAAAGGACAAACGAACTAGCACTTCATTGAAATATACTACACATAAGAATAAGAAATGGGTTCAAACACAAACCACTTGAAGATGGTGAAGTTGATCATATTTCCGAGTTGAGGCATCATTAGCAGGCTTCCGAAATTCAGGCTTTGTGTCAGACTTATCCGGAGATTGAGATGCCAAAGTAGCATCCATGATAAAACAAACAAACTGTACACAACAAATTCATTAGGTTCTGCATGTAAGTGATGCACATAAGCTGAAACATAGCCAGTACAAATAGGAGTATGAGATATAACACAAACAATAATCAGACCAAAGGATGTAATGCAAAACTAACATTTTCTTCAAAATTCAGAGAGAGGATTCAAGAATAAGAATGGTAAATGAACATAGATGCTTGCAGTTGGGCTCCTCCATGACTTGTTTCAATGTTCGGTTAGTTAAACTATCCTAGCTAAACAGAACATGGTAAATTCAGCTTGTGAAATCTCGTTAAATTTTCATTTTTAATTTTTTACCTGAACAGTAATTGAATCCGGGTACTTGAGGTGAATCAAGGGCCAGTTTTGGTTAACTTTTCTACGTTTCGGTATGTACTCATGTCACAAAATGTGTACCGGTACACGTATGTACGTACTGGTACGCGTACTCTCGGTTGGGTACGCCACGTACTCGTGTCGGGTACGTATTGGATCAGGTCGACCTACAGGGTATGGGTCGGCCCGATCCAAATAACAAATTTTCACGGTTATCCCCCGTAAGCGTGAAACCTAGTCCCCAATACTGGCCCTCTCTCTGGCGTCTGCTCTGGCCCACTGGGTGTGACATTCTCAACACCAGCGGACGGCGGCGAGATCATCGCCGGCCAGGCAGGCGACGGACGGCGGCGGGAAGTGAGACTGGTTGGTTTTTCCGGTGAGATCATCGTGCATCATAGTCCCGTACTCAGGTCATGGTTTTGCTGCCAATATCTTCTACGCTTCTGTTTAGTCGTGTCTCTGTGTGTGTGCATTCACTAGCTGTTTTGGTCGTACGCATACTAAATGTTTGTTAGATTGTCTTTATCTGTGTGCATTCACAAGTTACACAATTTGATCTTGCTTACATGTGTTCACGAAAAACAATAATAGAAACAGGATTAGAATGATGCAAATTTTTTTATTGCTTTCTGGCTTTTATGAGTTAAGATGTTCAACGGATGGACCTGCTTGCCTTTTTCCTGAAAGTTTCCAGACTCCCACGAGCTTGCAGGACACTTTCTCTGTTAACCCAGAAAAAGGATCTTCATGTAGACCTCTATCATCACATTCTAGATATATTTAATTCTAAAATGCATTTCAACAAATACTTTGCCTGCTTGTGCACACTAAAATGTTTACCACGTAGGGTAAAGTACCCATTTAAATCGAAAGCTGTTTCCACCATAAATACATAAAACTCTAGGGTCACATAAGGGTGTTGGAAGCAAAGAATCCTTGCTTGTTCGATTCAACAGTGTGCTTGCTTGAGAAGTGTACGACCTAGTTTTCCGTTGTGTATATTATAGATGGGATGTCTACCAAAACCGTTGGATTTGCAGACTAATGACAAGAGGGAAGAGAGAGAGCACCACGGACTTACCGTGTAAGATATATATATATGTGCCGAAAGGCTGAAAATGGTGGCCTTCCGCTAAGCAGATGCCGCCGACGGACGCCCCAGAAGCGCCCTTTGAGTACCTCTGGGGGAAGGGTGCGAAAGCATATGAGAGGAGTTGGCAATCGATGAATTGAAGTTACAGTCTTATCCTTTGTCTTATCCTTTGTCTTATCCTTTGTCTTATCCTTTGTCTTGTCTTATCCTTTGTCTTATCCTTTGTCTTATCCTTTGTCTTATCCTATCCTTTGTCTGATCCTTTGTCTGATCCTTTGTCTTATCCTTTGTCTTATCCTTTGTCTGATCCTTTGTCTGATCCTTTGTCTTATCCTTTGTCTGATCCTTTGTCTGATCCTTTGTCTGATCCCTTGTCTGATCCCTTGTCTGATCCCTTGTCTGATCCTTTGTCTTATCCTTTGTCTTATCCTTTGTCTTATCCTTTGTCTTATCCTTTGTCTTATCCTTTTGTCTTATCCTTTGTCTTATCCTTTGTCTTATCCTTTGTCTGATCCTTTGTCTGATCCTTTGTCTGATCCTTTGTCTGATCCTTTGTCTGATCCTTTGTCTTATCCTTTGTCTGATCCTTTGTCTTATCCTTTGTCTTATCCTTTGTCTTATCCTTTGTCTTATCCTTTGTCTTATCCTTTGTCTTATCCTTTGTCTTATCCTTTGTCTGATCCTTTGTCTGTCTGATCTGTCTGATCCTTTGTCTTATCCTTTGTCTTATCCTTTGTCTTATCCTTTGTCTTATCCTTTGTCTTATCCTTTGTCTTATCCTTTGTCTTATCCTTTGTCTTATCCTTTGTCTTATCCTTTGTCTTATCCTTTGTCTTATCCTTTGTCTTATCCTTTGTCTTATCCTTTGTCTTATCCTTTGTCTTATCCTTTGTCTTATCCTTTGTCTTATCCTTTGTCTTATCCTTTGTCTTATCCTTTGTCTTATCCTTTGTCTTATCCTTTGTCTTATCCTTTGTCTTATCCTTTGTCTTATCCTTTGTCTTCCTTTGTCTTATCCTTTGTCTTATCCTTTGTCTTATCCTTTGTCTTATCCTTTGTCTTATCCTTTGTCTTATCCTTTGTCTTATCCTTTGTCTTATCCTTTGTCTTATCCTTTGTCTTATCCTTTGTCTTATCCTTTGTCTTATCCTTTGTCTTATCCTTTGTCTTATCCTTTGTCTTATCCTTTGTCTTATCCTTTGTCTTATCCTTTGTCTTATCCTTTGTCTTATCCTTTGTCTTATCCTTTGTCTTATCCTTTGTCTTATCCTTTGTCTTATCCTTTGTCTTATCCTTTGTCTTATCCTTTGTCTTATCCTTTGTCTTATCCTTTGTCTTATCCTTTGTCTTATCCTTTGTCTTATCCTTTGTCTTATCCTTTGTCTTATCCTTTGTCTTATCCTTTGTCTTATCCTTTGTCTTATCCTTTGTCTTATCCTTTGTCTTATCCTTTGTCTTATCCTTTGTCTTATCCTTTGTCTTATCCTTTGTCTTATCCTTTGTCTTATCCTTTGTCTTATCCTTTGTCTTATCCTTTGTCTTATCCTTTGTCTTATCCTTTGTCTTATCCTTTGTCTTATCCTTTGTCTTATCCTTTGTCTTATCCTTTGTCTTATCCTTTGTCTTATCCTTTGTCTTATCCTTTGTCTTATCCTTTGTCTTATCCTTTGTCTTATCCTTTGTCTTATCCTTTGTCTTATCCTATCCTTTGTCTGATCCTTTGTCTGATCCTTTGTCTTATCCTTTGTCTTATCCTTTGTCTGATCCTTTGTCTGATCCTTTGTCTTATCCTTTGTCTGATCCTTTGTCTGATCCTTTGTCTGATCCCTTGTCTGATCCCTTGTCTGATCCCTTGTCTGATCCTTTGTCTTATCCTTTGTCTTATCCTTTGTCTTATCCTTTGTCTTATCCTTTGTCTTATCCTTTTGTCTTACCCTTTGTCTTATCCTTTGTCTTATCCTTTGTCTGATCCTTTGTCTGATCCTTTGTCTGATCCTTTGTCTGATCCTTTGTCTGATCCTTTGTCTGATCCTTTGTCTGATCCTTTGTCTGATCCTTTGTCTGATCCTTTGTCTTATCCTTTGTCTTATCCTTTGTCTTATCCTTTGTCTGATCCTTTGTCTGATCCTTTGTCTGATCCTTTGTCTTATCCTTTGTCTTATCCTTTGTCTGATCCTTTGTCTGATCCTTTGTCTTATCCTTTGTCTTATCCTTTGTCTTATCCTTTGTCTTATCCTTTGTCTTATCCTTTGTCTTATCCTTTGTCTTATCCTTTGTCTTATCCTTTGTCTTATCCTTTGTCTTATCCTTTGTCTTATCCTTTGTCTTATCCTTTGTCTTATCCTTTGTCTTATCCTTTGTCTTATCCTTTGTCTTATCCTTTGTCTTATCCTTTGTCTTATCCTTTGTCTTATCCTTTGTCTTATCCTTTGTCTTATCCTTTGTCTTATCCTTTGTCTTATCCTTTGTCTTATCCTTTGTCTTATCCTTTGTCTTATCCTTTGTCTTATCCTTTGTCTTATCCTTTGTCTTATCCTTTGTCTTATCCTTTGTCTTATCCTTTGTCTTATCCTTTGTCTTATCCTTTGTCTTATCCTTTGTCTTATCCTTTGTCTTATCCTTTGTCTTATCCTTTGTCTTATCCTTTGTCTTATCCTTTGTCTTATCCTTTGTCTTATCCTTTGTCTTATCCTTTGTCTTATCCTTTGTCTTATCCTTTGTCTTATCCTTTGTCTTATCCTTTGTCTTATCCTTTGTCTTATCCTTTTGTCTTATCCTTTGTCTTATCCTTTTGTCTTATCCATTTGTCTTATCCTTTGTCTTATCCTTTGTCTTATCCTTTGTCTTATCCTTTGTCTTATCCTTTGTCTTATCCTTTGTCTTATCCTTTGTCTTATCCTTTGTCTTATCCTTTGTCTTATCCTTTGTCTTATCCTTTGTCTTATCCTTTGTCTTATCCTTTGTCTTATCCTTTGTCTTATCCTTTGTCTTATCCTTTGTCTTATCCTTTGTCTTATCCTTTGTCTTATCCTTTGTCTTATCCTTTGTCTTATCCTTTGTCTTATCCTTTGTCTTATCCTTTGTCTTATCCTTTGTCTTATCCTTTGTCTTATCCTTTGTCTTATCCTTTGTCTTATCCTTTGTCTTATCCTTTGTCTTATCCTTTGTCTTATCCTTTGTCTTATCCTTTGTCTTATCCTTTGTCTTATCCTTTGTCTTATCCTTTGTCTTATCCTTTGTCTTATCCTTTGTCTTATCCTTTGTCTTATCCTTTGTCTTATCCTTTGTCTTATCCTTTGTCTTATCCTTTGTCTTATCCTTTGTCTTATCCTTTGTCTTATCCTTTGTCTTATCCTTTGTCTTATCCTTTGTCTTATCCTTTGTCTTATCCTTTGTCTTATCCTTTGTCTTATCCTTTGTCTTATCCTTTGTCTTATCCTTTGTCTTATCCTTTGTCTTATCCTTTGTCTTATCCTTTGTCTTATCCTTTGTCTTATCCTTTGTCTTATCCTTTGTCTTATCCTTTGTCTTATCCTTTGTCTTATCCTTTGTCTTATCCTTTGTCTTATCCTTTGTCTTATCCTTTGTCTTATCCTTTGTCTTATCCTTTGTCTTATCCTTTGTCTTATCCTTTGTCTTATCCTTTGTCTTATCCTTTGTCTTATCCTTTGTCTTATCCTTTGTCTTATCCTTTGTCTTATCCTTTGTCTTATCCTTTGTCTTATCCTTTGTCTTATCCTTTGTCTTATCCTTTGTCTTATCCTTTGTCTTATCCTTTGTCTTATCCTTTGTCTTATCCTTTGTCTTATCCTTTGTCTTATCCTTTGTCTTATCCTTTGTCTTATCCTTTGTCTTATCCTTTGTCTTATCCTTTGTCTTATCCTTTGTCTTATCCTTTGTCTTATCCTTTGTCTTATCCTTTGTCTTATCCTTTGTCTTATCCTTTGTCTTATCCTTTGTCTTATCCTTTGTCTTATCCTTTGTCTTATCCTTTGTCTTATCCTTTGTCTTATCCTTTGTCTTATCCTTTGTCTTATCCTTTGTCTTATCCTTTGTCTTATCCTTTGTCTTATCCTTTGTCTTATCCTTTGTCTTATCCTTTGTCTTATCCTTTGTCTTATCCTTTGTCTTATCCTTTGTCTTATCCTTTGTCTTATCCTTTGTCTTATCCTTTGTCTTATCCTTTGTCTTATCCTTTGTCTTATCCTTTGTCTTATCCTTTGTCTTATCCTTTGTCTTATCCTTTGTCTTATCCTTTGTCTTATCCTTTGTCTTATCCTTTGTCTTATCCTTTGTCTTATCCTTTGTCTTATCCTTTGTCTTATCCTTTGTCTTATCCTTTGTCTTATCCTTTGTCTTATCCTTTGTCTTATCCTTTGTCTTATCCTTTGTCTTATCCTTTGTCTTATCCTTTGTCTTATCCTTTGTCTTATCCTTTGTCTTATCCTTTGTCTTATCCTTTGTCTTATCCTTTGTCTTATCCTTTGTCTTATCCTTTGTCTTATCCTTTGTCTTATCCTTTGTCTTATCCTTTGTCTTATCCTTTGTCTTATCCTTTGTCTTATCCTTTGTCTTATCCTTTGTCTTATCCTTTGTCTTATCCTTTGTCTTATCCTTTGTCTTATCCTTTGTCTTATCCTTTGTCTTATCCTTTGTCTTATCCTTTGTCTTATCCTTTGTCTTATCCTTTGTCTTATCCTTTGTCTTATCCTTTGTCTTATCCTTTGTCTTATCCTTTGTCTTATCCTTTGTCTTATCCTTTGTCTTATCCTTTGTCTTATCCTTTGTCTTATCCTTTGTCTTATCCTTTGTCTTATCCTTTGTCTTATCCTTTGTCTTATCCTTTGTCTTATCCTTTGTCTTATCCTTTTGTCTTATCCTTTTGTCTTATCCTTTTGTCTTATCCTTTGTCTTATCCTTTGTCTTATCCTTTGTCTTATCCTTTGTCTTATCCTTTGTCTTATCCTTTGTCTTATCCTTTGTCTTATCCTTTGTCTTATCCTTTGTCTTATCCTTTGTCTTATCCTTTGTCTTATCCTTTGTCTTATCCTTTGTCTTATCCTTTGTCTTATCCTTTGTCTTATCCTTTGTCTTATCCTTTGTCTTATCCTTTGTCTTATCCTTTGTCTTATCCTTTGTCTTATCCTTTGTCTTATCCTTTGTCTTATCCTTTGTCTTATCCTTTGTCTTATCCTTTGTCTTATCCTTTGTCTTATCCTTTGTCTTATCCTTTGTCTTATCCTTTGTCTTATCCTTTGTCTTATCCTTTGTCTTATCCTTTGTCTTATCCTTTGTCTTATCCTTTGTCTTATCCTTTGTCTTATCCTTTGTCTTATCCTTTGTCTTATCCTTTGTCTTATCCTTTGTCTTATCCTTTTTCTTTGTCTTATTTTTTTCTTTGTCTTATCCTTTTTTCTTTGTCTTATCCTTTTTTCTTTGTCTTATCCTTTGTCTTATCCTTTGTCTTATCCTTTGTCTTATCCTTTGTCTTATCCTTTGTCTTATCCTTTGTCTTATCCTTTGTCTTATCCTTTGTCTTATCCTTTGTCTTATCCTTTGTCTTATCCTTTGTCTTATCCTTTGTCTTATCCTTTGTCTTATCCTTTGTCTTATCCTTTGTCTTATCCTTTGTCTTATCCTTTGTCTTATCCTTTGTCTTATCCTTTGTCTTATCCTTTGTCTTATCCTTTGTCTTATCCTTTGTCTTATCCTTTGTCTTATCCTTTGTCTTATCCTTTGTCTTATCCTTTGTCTTATCCTTTGTCTTATCCTTTGTCTTATCCTTTGTCTTATCCTTTGTCTTATCCTTTGTCTTATCCTTTGTCTTATCCTTTGTCTTATCCTTTGTCTTATCCTTTGTCTTATCCTTTGTCTTATCCTTTGTCTTATCCTTTGTCTTATCCTTTGTCTTATCCTTTGTCTTATCCTTTGTCTTATCCTTTGTCTTATCCTTTTGTCTTATCCTTTGTCTTATCCTTTGTCTTATCCTTTTGTCTTATCCTTTGTCTTATCCTTTGTCTTATCCTTTGTCTTATCCTTTGTCTTATCCTTTGTCTTATCCTTTGTCTTATCCTTTGTCTTATCCTTTGTCTTATCCTTTGTCTTATCCTTTGTCTTATCCTTTGTCTTATCCTTTGTCTTATCCTTTGTCTTATCCTTTGTCTTATCCTTTGTCTTATCCTTTGTCTTATCCTTTGTCTTATCCTTTGTCTTATCCTTTGTCTTATCCTTTGTCTTATCCTTTGTCTTATCCTTTGTCTTATCCTTTGTCTTATCCTTTGTCTTATCCTTTGTCTTATCCTTTGTCTTATCCTTTGTCTTATCCTTTGTCTTATCCTTTGTCTTATCCTTTGTCTTATCCTTTGTCTTATCCTTTGTCTTATCCTTTGTCTTATCCTTTGTCTTATCCTTTGTCTTATCCTTTGTCTTATCCTTTGTCTTATCCTTTGTCTTATCCTTTGTCTTATCCTTTGTCTTATCCTTTGTCTTATCCTTTGTCTTATCCTTTGTCTTATCCTTTGTCTTATCCTTTGTCTTATCCTTTGTCTTATCCTTTGTCTTATCCTTTGTCTTATCCTTTGTCTTATCCTTTGTCTTATCCTTTGTCTTATCCTTTGTCTTATCCTTTGTCTTATCCTTTGTCTTATCCTTTGTCTTATCCTTTGTCTTATCCTTTGTCTTATCCTTTGTCTTATCCTTTGTCTTATCCTTTGTCTTATCCTTTGTCTTATCCTTTGTCTTATCCTTTGTCTTATCCTTTGTCTTATCCTTTGTCTTATCCTTTGTCTTATCCTTTGTCTTATCCTTTGTCTTATCCTTTGTCTTATCCTTTGTCTTATCCTTTGTCTTATCCTTTGTCTTATCCTTTGTCTTATCCTTTGTCTTATCCTTTGTCTTTGTCTTATCCTTTGTCTTATCCTTTGTCTTATCCTTTGTCTTATCCTTTGTCTTTGTCTTATCCTTTGTCTTATCCTTTGTCTTATCCTTTGTCTTATCCTTTGTCTTATCCTTTGTCTTATCCTTTGTCTTATCCTTTGTCTTATCCTTTGTCTTATCCTTTGTCTTATCCTTTGTCTTATCCTTTGTCTTATCCTTTGTCTTATCCTTTGTCTTATCCTTTGTCTTATCCTTTGTCTTATCCTTTGTCTTATCCTTTGTCTTATCCTTTGTCTTATCCTTTGTCTTATCCTTTGTCTTATCCTTTGTCTTATCCTTTGTCTTATCCTTTGTCTTATCCTTTGTCTTATCCTTTGTCTTATCCTTTGTCTTATCCTTTGTCTTATCCTTTGTCTTATCCTTTGTCTTATCCTTTGTCTTATCCTTTGTCTTATCCTTTGTCTTATCCTTTGTCTTATCCTTTGTCTTATCCTTTGTCTTATCCTTTGTCTTATCCTTTGTCTTATCCTTTGTCTTATCCTTTGTCTTATCCTTTGTCTTATCCTTTGTCTTATCCTTTGTCTTATCCTTTGTCTTATCCTTTGTCTTATCCTTTGTCTTATCCTTTGTCTTATCCTTTGTCTTATCCTTTGTCTTATCCTTTGTCTTATCCTTTGTCTTATCCTTTGTCTTATCCTTTGTCTTATCCTTTGTCTTATCCTTTGTCTTATCCTTTGTCTTATCCTTTGTCTTATCCTTTGTCTTATCCTTTGTCTTATCCTTTGTCTTATCCTTTGTCTTATCCTTTGTCTTATCCTTTGTCTTATCCTTTTGTCTTATCCTTTGTCTTATCCTTTGTCTTATCCTTTGTCTTATCCTTTGTCTTATCCTTTGTCTTATCCTTTGTCTTATCCTTTGTCTTATCCTTTGTCTTATCCTTTGTCTTATCCTTTGTCTTATCCTTTGTCTTATCCTTTGTCTTATCCTTTGTCTTATCCTTTGTCTTATCCTTTGTCTTATCCTTTGTCTTATCCTTTGTCTTATCCTTTGTCTTATCCTTTGTCTTATCCTTTGTCTTATCCTTTGTCTTATCCTTTGTCTTATCCTTTGTCTTATCCTTTGTCTTATCCTTTGTCTTATCCTTTGTCTTATCCTTTGTCTTATCCTTTGTCTTATCCTTTGTCTTATCCTTTGTCTTATCCTTTGTCTTATCCTTTGTCTTATCCTTTGTCTTATCCTTTGTCTTATCCTTTGTCTTATCCTTTGTCTTATCCTTTGTCTTATCCTTTGTCTTATCCTTTGTCTTATCCTTTGTCTTATCCTTTGTCTTATCCTTTGTCTTATCCTTTGTCTTATCCTTTGTCTTATCCTTTGTCTTATCCTTTGTCTTATCCTTTGTCTTATCCTTTGTCTTATCCTTTGTCTTATCCTTTGTCTTATCCTTTGTCTTATCCTTTGTCTTATCCTTTGTCTTATCCTTTGTCTTATCCTTTGTCTTATCCATTTGTCTTATCCTTTGTCTTATCCTTTGTCTTATCCTTTGTCTTATCCTTTGTCTTATCCTTTGTCTTATCCTTTGTCTTATCCTTTGTCTTATCCTTTGTCTTATCCTTTGTCTTATCCTTTGTCTTATCCTTTGTCTTATCCTTTGTCTTATCCTTTGTCTTATCCTTTGTCTTATCCTTTGTCTTATCCTTTGTCTTATCCTTTGTCTTATCCTTTGTCTTATCCTTTGTCTTATCCTTTGTCTTATCCTTTGTCTTATCCTTTGTCTTATCCTTTGTCTTATCCTTTGTCTTATCCTTTGTCTTATCCTTTGTCTTATCCTTTGTCTTATCCTTTGTCTTATCCTTTGTCTTATCCTTTGTCTTATCCTTTGTCTTATCCTTTGTCTTATCCTTTGTCTTATCCTTTGTCTTATCCTTTGTCTTATCCTTTGTCTTATCCTTTGTCTTATCCTTTGTCTTATCCTTTGTCTTATCCTTTGTCTTATCCTTTGTCTTATCCTTTTGTCTTATCCTTTGTCTTATCCTTTGTCTTATCCTTTGTCTTATCCTTTGTCTTATCCTTTGTCTTATCCTTTGTCTTATCCTTTGTCTTATCCTTTGTCTTATCCTTTGTCTTATCCTTTGTCTTATCCTTTGTCTTATCCTTTGTCTTATCCTTTGTCTTATCCTTTGTCTTATCCTTTGTCTTATCCTTTGTCTTATCCTTTGTCTTATCCTTTGTCTTATCCTTTGTCTTATCCTTTGTCTTATCCTTTGTCTTATCCTTTGTCTTATCCTTTGTCTTATCCTTTGTCTTATCCTTTGTCTTATCCTTTTGTCTTATCCTTTGTCTTATCCTTTGTCTTATCCTTTGTCTTATCCTTTGTCTTATCCTTTTGTCTTATCCTTTGTCTTATCCTTTGTCTTATCCTTTGTCTTATCCTTTGTCTTATCCTTTGTCTTATCCTTTGTCTTATCCTTTGTCTTATCCTTTGTCTTATCCTTTGTCTTATCCTTTGTCTTATCCTTTGTCTTATCCTTTGTCTTATCCTTTGTCTTATCCTTTGTCTTTGTCTTATCCTTTGTCTTATCCTTTGTCTTATCCTTTGTCTTATCCTTTGTCTTATCCTTTGTCTTATCCTTTGTCTTATCCTTTGTCTTATCCTTTGTCTTATCCTTTGTCTTATCCTTTGTCTTATCCTTTGTCTTATCCTTTGTCTTATCCTTTGTCTTATCCTTTGTCTTATCCTTTGTCTTATCCTTTGTCTTATCCTTTGTCTTATCCTTTGTCTTATCCTTTGTCTTATCCTTTGTCTTATCCTTTGTCTTATCCTTTGTCTTATCCTTTGTCTTATCCTTTGTCTTATCCTTTGTCTTATCCTTTGTCTTATCCTTTGTCTTATCCTTTGTCTTATCCTTTGTCTTATCCTTTGTCTTATCCTTTGTCTTATCCTTTGTCTTATCCTTTGTCTTATCCTTTGTCTTATCCTTTGTCTTATCCTTATCCTTTGTCTTATCCTTTGTCTTATCCTTTGTCTTATCCTTTGTCTTATCCTTTGTCTTATCCTTTGTCTTATCCTTTGTCTTATCCTTTGTCTTATCCTTTGTCTTATCCTTTGTCTTATCCTTTGTCTTATCCTTTGTCTTATCCTTTGTCTTATCCTTTGTCTTATCCTTTGTCTTATCCTTTGTCTTATCCTTTGTCTTATCCTTTGTCTTATCCTTTGTCTTATCCTTTGTCTTATCCTTTGTCTTATCCTTTGTCTTATCCTTTGTCTTATCCTTTGTCTTATCCTTTGTCTTATCCTTTGTCTTATCCTTTGTCTTATCCTTTGTCTTATCCTTTGTCTTATCCTTTGTCTTATCCTTTGTCTTATCCTTTGTCTTATCCTTTGTCTTATCCTTTGTCTTATCCTTTGTCTTATCCTTTGTCTTATCCTTTGTCTTATCCTTTGTCTTATCCTTTGTCTTATCCTTTGTCTTATCCTTTGTCTTATCCTTTGTCTTATCCTTTGTCTTATCCTTTGTCTTATCCTTTGTCTTATCCTTTGTCTTATCCTTTGTCTTATCCTTTGTCTTATCCTTTGTCTTATCCTTTGTCTTATCCTTTGTCTTATCCTTTGTCTTATCCTTTGTCTTATCCTTTGTCTTATCCTTTGTCTTATCCTTTGTCTTATCCTTTGTCTTATCCTTTGTCTTATCCTTTGTCTTATCCTTTGTCTTATCCTTTGTCTTATCCTTTGTCTTATCCTTTGTCTTATCCTTTGTCTTATCCTTTGTCTTATCCTTTGTCTTATCCTTTGTCTTATCCTTTGTCTTATCCTTTGTCTTATCCTTTGTCTTATCCTTTGTCTTATCCTTTGTCTTATCCTTTGTCTTATCCTTTGTCTTATCCTTTGTCTTATCCTTTGTCTTATCCTTTGTCTTATCCTTTGTCTTATCCTTTGTCTTATCCTTTGTCTTATCCTTTGTCTTATCCTTTGTCTTATCCTTTGTCTTATCCTTTGTCTTATCCTTTGTCTTATCCTTTGTCTTATCCTTTGTCTTATCCTTTGTCTTATCCTTTGTCTTATCCTTTGTCTTATCCTTTGTCTTATCCTTTGTCTTATCCTTTGTCTTATCCTTTGTCTTATCCTTTGTCTTATCCTTTGTCTTATCCTTTGTCTTATCCTTTGTCTTATCCTTTGTCTTATCCTTTGTCTTATCCTTTGTCTTATCCTTTGTCTTATCCTTTGTCTTATCCTTTGTCTTATCCTTTGTCTTATCCTTTGTCTTATCCTTTGTCTTATCCTTTGTCTTATCCTTTGTCTTATCCTTTGTCTTATCCTTTGTCTTATCCTTTGTCTTATCCTTTGTCTTATCCTTTGTCTTATCCTTTGTCTTATCCTTTGTCTTATCCTTTGTCTTATCCTTTGTCTTATCCTTTGTCTTATCCTTTTGTCTTATCCTTTTGTCTTATCCTTTGTCTTATCCTTTGTCTTATCCTTTGTCTTATCCTTTGTCTTATCCTTTGTCTTATCCTTTGTCTTATCCTTTGTCTTATCCTTTGTCTTATCCTTTGTCTTATCCTTTGTCTTATCCTTTGTCTTATCCTTTGTCTTATCCTTTGTCTTATCCTTTGTCTTATCCTTTGTCTTATCCTTTTGTCTTATCCTTTGTCTTATCCTTTGTCTTATCCTTTGTCTTATCCTTTATCCTTTGTCTTATCCTTTGTCTTATCCTTTGTCTTATCCTTTGTCTTATCCTTTGTCTTATCCTTTGTCTTATCCTTTGTCTTATCCTTTGTCTTATCCTTTGTCTTATCCTTTGTCTTATCCTTTGTCTTATCCTTTGTCTTATCCTTTGTCTTATCCTTTGTCTTATCCTTTGTCTTATCCTTTGTCTTATCCTTTGTCTTATCCTTTGTCTTATCCTTTGTCTTATCCTTTGTCTTATCCTTTGTCTTATCCTTTGTCTTATCCTTTGTCTTATCCTTTGTCTTATCCTTTGTCTTATCCTTTGTCTTATCCTTTGTCTTATCCTTTGTCTTATCCTTTGTCTTATCCTTTGTCTTATCCTTTTGTCTTATCCTTTGTCTTATCCTTTGTCTTATCCTTTGTCTTATCCTTTGTCTTATCCTTTGTCTTATCCTTTGTCTTATCCTTTGTCTTATCCTTTGTCTTATCCTTTGTCTTATCCTTTGTCTTATCCTTTGTCTTATCCTTTGTCTTATCCTTTGTCTTATCCTTTGTCTTATCCTTTGTCTTATCCTTTGTCTTATCCTTTGTCTTATCCTTTGTCTTATCCTTTGTCTTATCCTTTGTCTTATCCTTTGTCTTATCCTTTGTCTTATCCTTTGTCTTATCCTTTGTCTTATCCTTTGTCTTATCCTTTGTCTTATCCTTTGTCTTATCCTTTGTCTTATCCTTTGTCTTATCCTTTGTCTTATCCAATTGTCTTATCCTTTGTCTTATCCTTTGTCTTATCCTTTGTCTTATCCTTTGTCTTATCCTTTGTCTTATCCTTTGTCTTATCCTTTGTCTTATCCTTTGTCTTATCCTTTGTCTTATCCTTTGTCTTATCCTTTGTCTTATCCTTTGTCTTATCCTTTGTCTTATCCTTTGTCTTATCCTTTGTCTTATCCTTTGTCTTATCCTTTGTCTTATCCTTTGTCTTATCCTTTGTCTTATCCTTTGTCTTATCCTTTGTCTTATCCTTTGTCTTATCCTTTGTCTTATCCTTTGTCTTATCCTTTGTCTTATCCTTTGTCTTATCCTTTGTCTTATCCTTTGTCTTATCCTTTGTCTTATCCTTTGTCTTATCCTTTGTCTTATCCTTTGTCTTATCCTTTGTCTTATCCTTTGTCTTATCCTTTGTCTTATCCTTTGTCTTATCCTTTGTCTTATCCTTTGTCTTATCCTTTGTCTTATCCTTTGTCTTATCCTTTGTCTTATCCTTTGTCTTATCCTTTGTCTTATCCTTTGTCTTATCCTTTGTCTTATCCTTTGTCTTATCCTTTGTCTTATCCTTTGTCTTATCCTTTGTCTTATCCTTTGTCTTATCCTTTGTCTTATCCTTTGTCTTATCCTTTGTCTTATCCTTTGTCTTATCCTTTGTCTTATCCTTTGTCTTATCCTTTGTCTTATCCTTTGTCTTATCCTTTGTCTTATCCTTTGTCTTATCCTTTTGTCTTATCCTTTGTCTTATCCTTTGTCTTATCCTTTGTCTTATCCTTTGTCTTATCCTTTGTCTTATCCTTTGTCTTATCCTTTGTCTTATCCTTTGTCTTATCCTTTGTCTTATCCTTTGTCTTATCCTTTGTCTTATCCTTTGTCTTTGTCTTACCTTTGTCTTATCCTTTGTCTTATCCTTTGTCTTATCCTTTGTCTTATCCTTTGTCTTATCCTTTGTCTTATCCTTTGTCTTATCCTTTGTCTTATCCTTTGTCTTATCCTTTGTCTTATCCTTTGTCTTATCCTTTGTCTTATCCTTTGTCTTATCCTTTGTCTTATCCTTTGTCTTATCCTTTGTCTTATCCTTTGTCTTATCCTTTGTCTTATCCTTTGTCTTATCCTTTGTCTTATCCTTTGTCTTATCCTTTGTCTTATCCTTTGTCTTATCCTTTGTCTTATCCTTTGTCTTATCCTTTGTCTTATCCTTTGTCTTATCCTTTGTCTTATCCTTTGTCTTATCCTTTGTCTTATCCTTTGTCTTATCCTTTGTCTTATCCTTTGTCTTATCCTTTGTCTTATCCTTTGTCTTATCCTTTGTCTTATCCTTTGTCTTATCCTTTGTCTTATCCTTTGTCTTATCCTTTGTCTTATCCTTTGTCTTATCCTTTGTCTTATCCTTTGTCTTATCCTTTGTCTTATCCTTTGTCTTATCCTTTGTCTTATCCTTTGTCTTATCCTTTGTCTTATCCTTTGTCTTATCCTTTGTCTTATCCTTTGTCTTATCCTTTGTCTTATCCTTTGTCTTATCCTTTGTCTTATCCTTTGTCTTATCCTTTGTCTTATCCTTTGTCTTATCCTTTGTCTTATCCTTTGTCTTATCCTTTGTCTTATCCTTTGTCTTATCCTTTGTCTTATCCTTTGTCTTATCCTTTGTCTTATCCTTTGTCTTATCCTTTGTCTTATCCTTTGTCTTATCCTTTGTCTTATCCTTTGTCTTATCCTTTGTCTTATCCTTTGTCTTATCCTTTGTCTTATCCTTTGTCTTATCCTTTGTCTTATCCTTTGTCTTATCCTTTGTCTTATCCTTTGTCTTATCCTTTGTCTTATCCTTTGTCTTATCCTTTGTCTTATCCTTTGTCTTATCCTTTGTCTTATCCTTTGTCTTATCCTTTGTCTTATCCTTTGTCTTATCCTTTGTCTTATCCTTTGTCTTATCCTTTGTCTTATCCTTTGTCTTATCCTTTGTCTTATCCTTTGTCTTATCCTTTGTCTTATCCTTTGTCTTATCCTTTGTCTTATCCTTTGTCTTATCCTTTGTCTTATCCTTTGTCTTATCCTTTGTCTTATCCTTTGTCTTATCCTTTGTCTTATCCTTTGTCTTATCCTTTGTCTTATCCTTTGTCTTATCCTTTGTCTTATCCTTTGTCTTATCCTTTGTCTTATCCTTTGTCTTATCCTTTGTCTTATCCTTTGTCTTATCCTTTGTCTTATCCTTTGTCTTATCCTTTGTCTTATCCTTTGTCTTATCCTTTGTCTTATCCTTTGTCTTATCCTTTGTCTTATCCTTTGTCTTATCCTTTGTCTTATCCTTTGTCTTATCCTTTGTCTTATCCTTTGTCTTATCCTTTGTCTTATCCTTTGTCTTATCCTTTGTCTTATCCTTTGTCTTATCCTTTGTCTTATCCTTTGTCTTATCCTTTGTCTTATCCTTTGTCTTATCCTTTGTCTTATCCTTTGTCTTATCCTTTGTCTTATCCTTTGTCTTATCCTTTGTCTTATCCTTTGTCTTATCCTTTGTCTTATCCTTTGTCTTATCCTTTGTCTTATCCTTTGTCTTATCCTTTGTCTTATCCTTTGTCTTATCCTTTGTCTTATCCTTTGTCTTATCCTTTGTCTTATCCTTTGTCTTATCCTTTGTCTTATCCTTTGTCTTATCCTTTGTCTTATCCTTTGTCTTATCCTTTGTCTTATCCTTTGTCTTATCCTTTGTCTTATCCTTTGTCTTATCCTTTGTCTTATCCTTTGTCTTATCCTTTGTCTTATCCTTTGTCTTATCCTTTGTCTTATCCTTTGTCTTATCCTTTGTCTTATCCTTTGTCTTATCCTTTGTCTTATCCTTTGTCTTATCCTTTGTCTTATCCTTTGTCTTATCCTTTGTCTTATCCTTTGTCTTATCCTTTGTCTTATCCTTTGTCTTATCCTTTGTCTTATCCTTTGTCTTATCCTTTGTCTTATCCTTTGTCTTATCCTTTGTCTTATCCTTTGTCTTATCCTTTGTCTTATCCTTTTGTCTTATCCTTTGTCTTATCCTTTGTCTTATCCTTTGTCTTATCCTTTGTCTTATCCTTTGTCTTATCCTTTGTCTTATCCTTTGTCTTATCCTTTGTCTTATCCTTTGTCTTATCCTTTGTCTTATCCTTTGTCTTATCCTTTGTCTTATCCTTTGTCTTATCCTTTGTCTTATCCTTTGTCTTATCCTTTGTCTTATCCTTTGTCTTATCCTTTGTCTTATCCTTTGTCTTATCCTTTGTCTTATCCTTTGTCTTATCCTTTGTCTTATCCTTTGTCTTATCCTTTGTCTTATCCTTTGTCTTATCCTTTGTCTTATCCTTTGTCTTATCCTTTGTCTTATCCTTTGTCTTATCCTTTGTCTTATCCTTTGTCTTATCCTTTGTCTTATCCTTTGTCTTATCCTTTGTCTTATCCTTTGTCTTATCCTTTGTCTTATCCTTTGTCTTATCCTTTGTCTTATCCTTTGTCTTATCCTTTGTCTTATCCTTTGTCTTATCCTTTGTCTTATCCTTTGTCTTATCCTTTGTCTTATCCTTTGTCTTATCCTTTGTCTTATCCTTTGTCTTATCCTTTGTCTTATCCTTTGTCTTATCCTTTGTCTTATCCTTTGTCTTATCCTTTGTCTTATCCTTTGTCTTATCCTTTGTCTTATCCTTTGTCTTATCCTTTGTCTTATCCTTTGTCTTATCCTTTGTCTTATCCTTTGTCTTATCCTTTGTCTTATCCTTTGTCTTATCCTTTGTCTTATCCTTTGTCTTATCCTTTGTCTTATCCTTTGTCTTATCCTTTGTCTTATCCTTTGTCTTATCCTTTGTCTTATCCTTTGTCTTATCCTTTGTCTTATCCTTTGTCTTATCCTTTGTCTTATCCTTTGTCTTA